>CM058240.1:30723202-31208567 GCA_030180135.1 Orychophragmus violaceus | reverse complement strand
CGATTAGCGTTGTCTTTCGTCTTTCCTGGAACATTTCACACCGTGTTCATGAGATTGTCAAAAAAGTTCTTCTCAACGTGCATGAAGTCGAGGTTGTGTCGGAGAAGAAGATTTTCCCAATACGGCAACTCCCAAAAGATACTTTTCTTTACCCAATTATGATATTTCCCATAGCCGGATATAGTGCGAGGTGGCTTCTCGTGTCCGTTTTCTCCACAATCAACGGTTTTTGACAATACCCCAATGTGGTTTATTCTTTCGTATAGAATTTCTTCTCCAGTTAACCAAGGTGGAGGCGTGTCTTGTATTGTCTTTCCCCGTCGAAACGCTTGAACATTTTGCCGATAAGGATGGTTGTGAGGCAAAAACATCCTGTAACAATCGAACCAACTATGTTTCCTCCCATGTTGTAACCAGAACGACTTCGTCTCATCTAGACAATATGGGCATGCTAAACGGCCATGTGTCATCCAACCAGATAGCATGCCATACGCTGGAAAGTCGCTGATTGTCCACATCAACGCAGCTCGCATCGTGAATTTTTGTTTCCTTGATATATCATATGCTTCCGCCCCGTCACTCCATAAATTTTGTAATTCACCGATCAAAGGCTGGAGATAAATGTCTAGACTTTTCTTCGGATGTTTTGGCCCGGGAACTAGTACTGATAGAACTTCTCATACACATACCGAGAGGTAAGTTGTTCGGAGTTACGATCACAGGCCAAACCAAGTGTGCCTCACCATTCATACCAATGGGATTAAATCCATCTGTAGATAGGCATAGATAAATATTTCGACTTTCAGCGACAAAATTAGGATATACCTCATTGAAATGCTTCCACGCTGCTCCATCTAAGGGTGATGCATTTCTCGTTCTGGTGACAAATATTTAGCGTGCCATCGCATATGTGAAGCAGTCTTCTCTAACTGGTATAAACGCTTCAACCGCTCTGTAATAGGCATATAGAACATCCTTTGTTTTGGTCGATTTTTACCCATCCCATTGTTCGGATAGTATCGGTACTTCGTACAAAACCGAAACACCAAGAGATCTTGATCTCCCTTCCAAAAGAGCATGGAATTGTCCTCGCTAACATCAGTCTTAATAACAGGAAGCCCGCGAGATTTTGTCAGCTTCTTCCCCTCGTAATAAGATGCTGATGCTTTATTTGGCTTTGGCAGAACATTTTTCATAGTCTGTGACATCTCATCCACACACGCCTCAGCCAAATGGTAGTCGGTTTTTGCCTTCATCATACGCAAAGCCACATATAGTTGTGAAATTGACTTAACACATCCTTCGTAAAGAGGGTGGTTCACGGCTTCAAAAGCTCGAAAAACACTGTCATGATATGGCTCTTCATATGTTGCTTCCATCAAATTTGTAGCTGGATCTTCATCTGCTGCTATATTTGCGGATGACAAATTTTCGTATGTATCCAGGGGAAATTGATTATACATAGCTTGTTCTTCCCACGTAGATTCTTCGCTAGTTAAATGACTTGTTCCCGAAGATTCACCAACATCAGAATAATGTTCGCCATGGCTTGACCAAACATAGTAATTTTCCTTGAACCCAACTCTTTTTAGATGATTAAAAACAGTTCTTGCATCACGTTGTTTTCGGTTTTTACATCGGGAACAAGGACACAATAGAGTGTTTCGGTCATGGTACGATGCTTGATTACAAGTAAACTGAAGAAATACTTGAATCCCTCTCAAAAACTCTCTCGAAGCAGAATTTGTGTCAGGATCATAATGTCGATCCATCCACGATCTTGAATGAAAATATTGGGACATTTTGTCTAAAGAAATAAAAACACGAAAGATTGTGTTTGATATTTATAGGATTTCAAAATGTTTGTGACTCTTTGTTATGAAAACATGGTATGAGTTCATTTGTATTTATTGAATAGATTTTTAGCCACCTTTTAGACACGGTTTTTATAGTGGCTATTCAATAATAGCAACGTTTTAGACACGGTTTTTATCGTGGCTATTCTATAATAGCCATGTTTTTGACACGATTTCTAAACATGGTTATATATAGACACAATTTTGTCACGATTTAAATCGTGGCTTATAATTCGAATATCTTTTCGCCCTGCCACACGGTCTGAATTTCTGAATAAAGCTTGATTTGACTAAAGATATCAATAATTTGATTGGACAGGCCCTGGCCAAGAAATAAACGTGTCTAAATCGTGACTAATTAGACACGATATTTTTACGTGGATAGGTTTGCCACGATTAGTTCGTGACAAAACGTGGCTATACATTGTCACGTTTTGTATCGTTACTATAACGTAACTAATTGCCACATTTTGGACACGATGTAGCCACTTTTGTTTGTCATGTGACTAATCGTGACTAATTCGTGACTAATTATTAAATAGCCACGATTTGGTCGTGACAAAAACGTGACTATACGATATATTTTTACTATTGACATCTCAATAATTGATTACTCATTTATATTTAAAAATAATTAAATGAATGTATAAATAACAACAACATTTATAGTTAGTGAAACCAATCGGTTTATGTTTTTATGTCATATGTCAATTATTGATGAACTATGACATGCGTCAACAAATAATGTTTATTCCTCTTTCATAGTACAAATTTGATGTCATATTTTCTTTTAAATCTTATATATAATAGGAAAGTTTTTACTTTCCATTTAAGATGTCTACATCGGTAATTTAAAGTAGACTCTAATATTTACTATCATAATCAATTTTTATTCACATTTAAATTCACTATTTCTAAAACATTATATAAATAACAAACCATAAACTTAAATACTATATGCAGAACTTTGTTGATCAATGACCTGTTTTATTAACTTTCGATGACAAAGGTATTTATACAAGAATGTTAAACATCAAACCTATTAGGAATGTAGTTCCTAAACTCTAACAACTTTAGACTTTATCTTTATCTAAAGCTACTTAGACGTTATCTGAAATCTCCTAATATCTTCATAGATATCTATCGCCAATACTCCCCCTCAATTGGAGCATGAAGATCAAGAATGTCCAGCTTGGACACTTAATTTTGAAAGGCCACACTCCTAACCCGCCACCGCTGGTAAGAAGCGCAGCAAAGAATCCACCGACGGCGAAATAAGGTAGATCAGGAAAATCAACTCGCCGCTTCTTCACACCAGAGTGGACCGCTGGAGCAGAGAAGACCGGTGATGACCCTCTCGCGACGCCAGAGCAAACCGGACGCCAGGAAGGCCGGACACGCGGAAATGGAGGAAAGAAAACTTCGTCGATTTGAGAGAAAAATATCAGGTGTGTGTAACGCACGCGCTCGTCTTTGGTATTCACAACATTTATAAGTTATATATATATAACATTGATGTATATAATAATTTAAAATTTCATGAAAAGAACACACTAGTAAAAATATATCGTATAGCCACGTTTTATTTCGTGACTATGGCTAATATTTTGTTGTTATAAGTGGTTTTAGTCACGAAAAGTCACGAAAAAATGTGGCTATACGATCGTGACTATTTTGTTCGTATCCAAATCGTGACAAAAAGCCACGTTTTTGTCACGAATATTTCGTGACAAAATTAGCCACGTTCTGTCACGTTTATTTCGTGACATATTGCCACGATTTTTCACTGTTTATATCGTGGTTATAATTTTGCCACGGTTATGTCACATTTGTTTTTCGTGACTTAAACACGTTTTATGTCACGAAAAATTTCGTGACTTATTGTTAATTTGTCACGTTTAGTCAAATTTTAAATGTGGCTGGTTTCAAATGATTTTTTAAAAAAAGAATTGAAATACAAATGTTTACAATACAAAAATATTACAAACACCGAATCTTCCAAATATTACAAACACTGAATCGAAATACAAATGTTTGCAATACATTGTTTGACCATTACAAACACAAAACACAAAACACAAAACAACAAACACAAAACACAACACAACACAAAACTATTACACACATACAACTAAGACAAACATGTAGGAATTCGTTTAGTTGATCCTGATGTAATTCACAGATTCATCTCAACCTAAACATACAGATCTAGGTTCTCTTGAATAGAAACATTAGATGATCTCACCTTTTACCTGTTTGTTGCAGCGGAAGGAATAGAACTGGTCAGAGATCAGATAGATGCACCGAGGGATGAATCCTCCAAAGGTTCACACACGCTTTCGCAGGAAACAGCTGCTAGACCACAAGGGAACTCAGCGCAGAGAGAGAGAGTTTACGGCTCAAGTCTTAGGGTTAATCAGTCTGAAACTCGAGTTTTATGACACAAAACTCGTCCTGTTCCGTTTGGGCCATTTGGCCCAAATTCCAATTAACTCGTCGGTGTTTGCGCAATGCATCGATCGTTGCACCTTATGCATCGATCGATGCACAGTGGCTAAACCTTTTATTCTCTCTAAGTACAGTAAATGCCTAGCACTTTTACTGTACTTCTGCTAAAACGTTCCTACACATTTTCCTGTTAGCTTAGGCGTGTGACCCATATGGGATCATATAATAAAGGCAATAAGTCCAAGACTTATAGATCATGAGCGGACTCTAGCAAGCCATCATGACCCCCAGTATTATATGACTTATGTCTGATCATTGACATACTCTTACTTTCTAGAGACAGTACCGAGATTACTGGACACAATTCCAACAATCTCCCACTTGTACTGGAATCTCTGTATTCATAATCCTTTTGTCTCAATATCTCGATTAGTCATAAGGCAAGATTAGTGTCATCCTTATAAAGCCTAATCTTGTTCATCGGACTCTGATTTGATACTGACAATCCAAACGACTCGGGAAAGTCCGTTTGAGCATGGCCATGCGTTTTCCAGTATTCAAATCTCCGATTGGCCTAGAGATATTCACTCCATTTATATTGGAGGGACAAATCCCATCTTGTTCCATCACTGTAAACTACTCATTTCATGATATACCCAAACAAGGTCCTTATAGCTATCGCAGAACGATAGCGTTAGACAATGATCAAAGTACACCAGTCCATGTGCAATCACATGCATGTGAACTCAGGTCTAAGGACTATACTCTATAGTCGTAGTAAGAATCTCTTATGACACAGATATAAATATCCTGAAGAGTTCTTATAAGCGGGTCTTGTCCGGTCGTATGTTCCCAACATGCACCTATGTACTGACTTTGATGCCGCGCATCTATGACACACTGAGACTTTGTCATAAGTCACGTACCAATCCAGTCTCACACGGTTGTTGGTGTTCCAGTTTCAACAACCTTCGACTAGGGACAGGATGATATAAAACATTTATCAAATATAGGGTCTCATGATCAAGCTAAATGACTTTGATGACTCAAGATCAAGTCACTTACTTTGAGGACCTATAAAATGCTTCATATCATTTTGGAACGATTATTTCATCACAGTTAAAATAATCTTGAAATAATAATTTCATTAAACATAAAATAATGTTTTACAAGAACATATCAAATAACTAAAATAAAGCTCACAAAACTCCCACTCAAATTTAGATTACATTTCAATGTTTCTAATGCCTACAGCTTCAGTCAGGAACTCGAGCTTAGGTCTTGTGAGTGGCTTTGTCAACGGATCAGCGACATTATCATCTGTCGGAACTCGGCTGATCTTGACTTCCTTTCTATTAACGATGTCACGTATCAAGTGATATCTTCTTTGAACATGCTTGGATTTCTGGTGTGATCTTGGTTCCTTTGCCTGAGCTATAGCACCATTGTTGTCACAAAATAGCGCCAGAGGCTCAGCCGCATCTGGTATCACACCTAGTTCCATAATGAACTTTCGTATCCAAACAGCTTCCTTCGCTGCTTCTGAGGCGGCGATATATTCAGCTTCTGTAGTGGAATCAGCAACGGTGTCCTGCTTGGAGCTTCTCCAACTTACTGCACCGCCATTCAGACAAAAGACATAACCGGACTGTGACCGGAAATCATCTGTGTCTGTCTGGAAACTTGCGTCCGTGAATCCACTGACTTTAAGCACATCACTTCCACCGTACACCAAGAATTTATCCTTAGTATGTCTTAGATACTTCAAGATATTCTTTACGGCAATCCAATGGTTTTCACCTGGATTTGACTGGTATCTACTCGTCATGCTCAATGCATAAGCAACATCAGGACGAGTACAGATCATGGCATACATGATAGATCCTATTGCAGATGCATAAGGAATATTCTTCATGCGCTCAAGCTCAGCAGCCGACGTAGGGCTCTGCTTCTTGCTTAGCGTTGTGCCATGTACCATTGGCGTGAAGCCCTTCTTGGAATCTTTCATGCTGAATCTTTGTAGGACTTTGTCAATGTATGAGTCTTGACACAAGCCTATCAGCCTCTTAGGTCTATCCCGATAGATCCTAATTCCAAGAACGTATGCGGCTTCACCCATGTCTTTCATGGAAAAACAACTTCCAAGCCAGTCTTTTACGGACTTTAGCATTGGAACGTCGTTTCCGAGAAGCAGTATGTCATCGACATACAGAATAAGAAATACAATCTTGCTCCCACTAGATTTCTTATACACGCATTGTTCTTCTTCGTTTCTGATGAAGTCAAATTGCTTGATCGCTTCATCAAAACGAAGATTCCAGCTCCTCGATGCTTGCTTCAATCCATAAATGGATTTATGAAGCTTGCATACTTTCCCAGCATTCTTCGGATCTATGTAACCGTCAGGTTGTGTCATATACACATCCTCTTCCAGAATACCATTCAGGAAGGCGGTTTTCACGTCCATCTGCCAAATTTCATAATCATGAAAAGCTGCAGTTGCTAGTAGAATCCGAATAGATTTCATCATAGCCACTGGTGAATAGGTTTCATCGTAGTCCACACCGTGAACTTGTCTGAAACCTTTTGCCACCAACCTGGCTTTATAAATCTGGACATTTCCATCCACGTCAATCTTCTTCTTGAAGATCCATTTGCACTCGATGGCTTTTACACCAGCGGGTAAGTCAACCAACGAAAAGACTTGGTTGACCGACATGGAGTCCATTTCGGAATCAGTGGCCTTGCGCCACTTAGAGGAATCTGGGCCCATCATGGCTTGATTGAAGTTCGATGGTTCATCACCATCAATGATCAAAAGATCATGACAGTTAGTCACGAGGAATCCTTGATATCTCTCGGGTTCGTGACGGATCCTCCCGGATCTTCGAACTTCAGGTACTACAGGTTCAGGCTCTACAATTTCTTGTAGGTCCTCCTGCTGCTCTTCCTCATTAGGTTGGGCAGTATCCTGTTCATCTTGAATTTCTTCAAGCAGTACCTTACTCCCACTGTCTTTCTTAGAGAGAAACTCCCTCTCAAGAAAGTTACAATCCTGGGCAACAAAAATCTTGTTCTCGGAACGTAGATAGAAGTAATAAGCCTTGGTTTCCCGTGGATAACCAATGAAATAGCATTTATCAGATTTTGGTGTAAGCTTGTCTGAGATTAATCTCTTGACATAAGCTTCACAACCCCAAATTCCGAGATAAGACAGCACTGGAGCTTCTCCAGTCCATAATTCATATGGTGTCTTTGCTACTGCTTTTGATGGCGCTCTATTTAGAGTGAACATTGCTGTTAGCAGAGCATATCCCCAAAGGGATATTGGAAGGTCTGTGTGACTCATCATAGATCGAACCATATCCAATAAGGTCCGATTTCTCCTCTCAGACACACCATTCCATTGAGGTGTTCCAGGAGGAGTGAGTTGGGATACAATCCCACACTCTCTCAGATGATCACTGAATTCCTGGCTTAAGTATTCTCCTCCTCGGTCAGACCGAAGAGCCTTAATGCTTTTGCCAAGTTGGTTCTGTACTTCATTTTGGAATTCTCTGAACTTTTCAAAAGATTCAGACTTATGTTTCATCAAATAAACATATCCATACCTACTGAAATCATCAGTGAAGGTAATGAAGTACTGATAGTTTCCTCTTGCATTTGTGGACATTGGGCCACACACATCAGTGTGTATCAGGCCCAATAAGTCACTGGCCCTCTCGTTAGGTTTATTAAAGGGGGCCCGTGTCATTTTGCCCATCATGCATGATTCGCATTTCTCACATGACTCAAAGTCAAATGAGCCAAGAAGTCCATTCGAATGGAGCCTCTTGATGCGTTTCTCGCTGATGTGCCCTAAACGACAATGCCATAGAAACGTTCGGTTTTCCTCATTAGGTTTAAACCGTTTTGTATTAATGTTATAAATTGGCGCAGATTGATCGAGTATGTAAAGCCCATTCGAAAGAGGGGCAGAACCATAGAACAAATTGTTGCGATTGAAGGAACATAATTTATTCTTAACTGAAAAATCATAACCTTCCAAATCCAACAAAGAAATTGAAATAATATTTCTGCTTATAGCAGGTACAAAATAACAATTATTCAGTTCTAAAATCAATCCCGAAGGTAAAGACAACAAGTATGTGCCTACAGCTAGTGCTGAAACTTTCGCTCCATTCCCAACTCGTAGCTCCACTTGTCCTTGCTTCAGCCTTCTACTGTTGCTGAGTGCCTGCATATTAGTACAAATATGAGCCCCACAACCAGTATCCATGACCCATGAGGTATTATCAGAAGTAGTTGTATTAACTTCTATAACAAAAATACCTGATGAAGAAGTCTCGAAAGTCTTCTTCTTCAATTCCTTTAGACCTTCCTGGAATTTCTTACAATCTCTTCTCCAATGCCCCAGTTCTTTGCAGAACCTGCACATGTCAGTAGGCCCAGCCTTGGACTTGGGCTTGGGCTTTGACGTGTCCTTGTCCGTGACTTGGACAGCCTTGGCCTTTCCCTTATCCTTAGCAGAGGATTTCTTAAACCCCTTGCCCTTCTGCACCATAAGCACATTGGGGTCCTTGGCGGTTTTCCTCAAGTTGGGCTCTGCAGTCTTGAGCATTCCGTGAAGCTCAGGTAGTGTCTTACTCAAGGCATGCATGTTAAAGTTCAGAATGAACTGATCATAGCTTGCAGGTAAAGACTGCAGAATGATGTCGCAGGCAAGTTCCTGGCTGATTGGGCAGTCGAGTTTCTGAAGATGATCGAGATAACCCATCATCTTCAAGACATGAGGACTCACTGCCGCATTCGCAGCCAACTTGCAGTCCAAGAGGTTCTTAACTGTTTGAAACCTCTCAGTCCTAGCCTGCTCCTGAAAAAGCGATTTCAGGCTTGCCATTATCTCGATGGGAGACAATACACTTTCGAACTGTTTTTGCAGCTCAGGAGTCATTGTCACCAACATCAGGCAATAGACATCATTTTCATCTGACGAATGCTTTTCCCAAGCATTGTGCAGAGTCCTGGCGGCATTGGCAAGAGGCCTCTCGGGGAGGGGATCTCGAAGGACATAATCCTTCTTCTCCTGCTTGAGGACCAGCCTCAAGTTCCTTGACCATGTCAGGAAGTTCGTTCCAGTCAGCTTCTCCTTCTCGAGAACAGACCGGATCGAGAATGTGTTTTGAGTGCTTGTAGTAGTCATATCTGAAATATATAAATAAAAAGGTTATTAGTTATTATGTTCAAAATGACTAATCTCGTATTAAAAATTAATATGATTAATCACGCATTATATTCAATAACATAAGTTACCCTCAATAGAATATAATGATTCCAAGATCCACATATAACTAAGATTAAAGTGGGCCACTGGCCGTCACCAAACCTTAGCTTATATCGGTAAGCCCTATATCGGCTAATTATATCCGTGATATAACTCTTGGTTGTGAATTTGGGCCCGAGGCCCAATCCACTCTGATGTCTCAAGGCCCGGGACTCCCGATGGCCTAGTCAAGAAAACCAGACTATACAGTCATGTAATCATTAATGTCTGGGACTCCCAATGACATTTATGAATCACAAACCGTCTTACCCACGCAAAAGCAGACATCCTCACACTGTAAGGCCATGAATGCAATTGAATGGGCTTTGACAGCTGACATAGTCTGGACAAGACATCCAACGCTTGATATTATTTGAGGTTCGTAGGTTTATTAAAATTCATTCCCAAAATAGAAGATTACTATTTCGGGAAACTTTCTATTTTTGGAAACCTACTATTTTTGGAAACTTTCTAAAATTGGAAACTTTCTAAAACCGGAAACTTTCTAACTTTAGAAATTTCTTTAAAATCCAAAACCCGTAAATTCAGAAACTTCTATTTTAAGAAACTTTCTAATTTCAAAATTTCGGAAACTTTAATTTAAAATCGACTTTATAATATTATAAAATAAATTTTAAATTTATCTGAAGAAAGACTCAAATAATTGGCCCAATTGTTTTAACTTCTTGGCCCAAGGCCCAAGAATTGGTCCATGTCCAAGACATGACCCAATTGTCCAATTAATTGACATAACCGGTCTGGTTCATTAAAACTGGTCTAACCAAGTTTCAATTACTACGATGACCACAATTGTCAACCGGTTATTTACTAAACCGGATTTTCTCAATTTATTTGGTCCAACCAAATCAAATTAGAAATTCCTGGTTTAGGCACTAAATCCAATATTTCTTTCGACATTGGATTTCTTATCCCGGTTTAACCAGATTTAATAAAATTATTAAAATCTGTTTATTAAACCAGAACGATGATTTTAATTAAGTTTTAAATCGAACCGAACCGAAATTGGTCACGGACCATTCATGGCCGTGACCTAGCCGCAAGCCAGCATGCGAACGATCGTTGCTGCTTCACGGGACGGGACGGAACGATCGTTGCGATCCATCCTTGCACGATCAAGACGCGATCATCGGATCAGCCGTGATCATCCAATCGATCCATGATCGATCGATGCATCAACAGCCATCGGTCGACGCAATCCAAGTCATAAGCTTGGTTTGCGATTTTCAAACGTTTGTTCAGGATTCAATTCAGTTTCTTAAGTGTTTTTCTTATCAGTAATGGATTCAAAACACTTCTAAACAGAATAAACAACCTAAACATGAATCTAAAACAAGAAATCCTAAGAACCAATGGCTCTGATACCACTGTAGGAATTCGTTTAGTTGATCCTGATGTAATTCACAGATTCATCTCAACCTAAACATACAGATCTAGGTTCTCTTGAATAGAAACATTAGATGATCTCACCTTTTACCTGTTTGTTGCAGCGGAAGGAATAGAACAGGTCAGAGATTAGATAGATGCACCGAGGGATGAATCCTCCAAAGGTTCACACACGCTTTCGCAGGAAACAGCTGCTAGACCACAAGGGAACTCAGCGCAGAGAGAGAGAGTTTACGGCTCAAGTCTTAGGGTTAATCAGTCTGAAACTCGAGTTTTATGACACAAAACTCGTCCTGTTCCGTTTGGGCCATTTGGCCCAAATTCCAATTAACTCGTCGGTGTTTGCGCACTGCATCGATCGTTGCACCTTATGCATCGATCGATGCACAGTGGCTAAACCTTTTATTCTCTCTAAGTACAGTAAATGCCTAGCACTTTTACTGTACTTCTGCTAAAACGTTCCTACACATTTTCCTGTTAGCTTAGGCGTGTGACCCATATGGGATCATATAATAAAGGCAATAAGTCCAAGACTTATAGATCATGAGCGGACTCTAGCAAGCCATCATGACCCCCAGTATTATATGACTTATGTCTGATCATTGACATACTCTTACTTTCTAGAGACAGTACCGAGATTACTGGAGACAATTCCAACAAAACATTCACCATGTTCACACAAATTGAAAGTCTAGAGAAGTTGACTACACCACCTATCCAAATCAGTCTGTTGAGCTTTACTCAATCTAGCATGTGAGTGATTACCTGATTTGGAAGCTTGAGCCGCTAGAGGAGCTTTAGCAGGAGCACGGTGAGCTTTACCAAGATAAAGAAGAGCTTGAGCATGAGCAAGGGAAGATTGAGTAGGAGCAGGAGGACCTGGAGCAATAGCAGAAGTTTGATCAGCAGCATCAGGAGCTTGAGCAGGAGGAATCTGTTGGTTAGTTGCAGGATCTTGAGCAGGAGGAACATGTTGGTTAGTTGCAGGAGTGACACCAAGATGCTGAAGAATCATATTGAGGGAAGTATTTGTTGTAACCATCCCTTCCTTGAGCTCTCTCTTCAAATCCACCATATCCTCTTTGATTTCTTCATTACTCGCCTCCAACACGGATATGCGCATCTCCATATCCAGATTGCGCTTCAGAGATGTTGCGACAGACTCACTTGGATTCAAATCTCTGAGCTGAACATTCCCAATACCATATATTCGGCCGTTGGTTGACAGACCATGCTGAAAATGGGTAAAAACAAGTCAAATCATTGGTACATAACTAAGCTTAATCAAACAGACCATCTAAGGGTAATAACAACATAAACAAAACCAAACTATATCAATTTTGTTACCTTGATATACTCCTGTTCCAGTAAGATGCGATGTGTAGTAGCTGTTGATCTAGTTTGGTTGATGCCATTGGGAGATTCTATAATAGCCACGTTTTTGACACGATTTCTAAACATGGTTATATATAGACACAATTTTGTCACGATTTAAATCGTGGCTTATAATTCGAATATCTTTTCGCCCTGCCACACGGTCTGAATTTCTGAATAAATCTTGATTTGACTAAAGATATCAATAATTTGATTGGACAGACTCTGGCCAAGAAATAAACGTGTCTAAATCGTGACTAATTAGACACGATATTTTTACGTGGATAGGTTTGCCACGATTAGTTCGTGACAAAACGTAGCTATACGTTGTCACGTTTTGTATCGTTACTATAACGTAACTAATTGCCACATTTTGGACACGATTTAGCCACGTTTGTTTGTCACGTGACTAATCGTGACTAATTCGTGACTAATTATTAAATAGCCACGATTTGGTCGTGACAAAAACGTGACTATACGATATATTTTTACTAGTGACATCTCAATAATTGATTACTCATTTATATTTAAAAATAATTAAATGAATGTATAAATAACCACAACATTTATAGTTAGTGAAACAAATCGGTTTATGTTTTTATGTCATATGTCAATTATTGATGAACTATGACATGCGTCAACAAATAATGTTTATTCCTCTTTCATAGTACAAATTTGATGTCATATTTTCTTTTAAATCTTATATATAATAGGAAAGTTTTTACTTTCCATTTAAGATGTCTACATCGGTAATTTAAAGTAGACTCTAATATTTACTATCATAATCAATTTTTATTCACATTTAAATTCACTATTTCTAAAACATTATATAAATAACAAACCATAAACTTAAATACTATATGCAGAACTTTGTTGATCAATGACATGTTTTATTAACTTTCGATGACAAAGGTATTTATACAAGAATGTTAAACATCAAACCTATTAGGAATGTAGTTCCTAAACTCTAACAACTTTAGACTTTATCTTTATCTAAAGCTACTTAGACGTTATCTGAAATCTCCTAATATCTTCATAGATATCTATCGCCAATACTCCCCCTCAATTGGAGCATGAAGATCAAGAATGTCCAGCTTGGACACTTAATTTTGAAAGGCCACACTCCTAACCCGCCTCCGCTGGTACGAAGCGCAGCAAAGAATCCACCGACGGCGAAATAGGGTAGATCCGGAAAATCAACTCGCTGCTTCTTCACACCAGAGTGGACCGCTGGAGCAGAGAAGACCGGTGATGACCCTCTCGCGACGCCAGAGCAAACCGGACGCCAGGAAGGCCGGACACGCGGAAATGGAGGAAAGAAAACTTCGTCGATTTGAGAGAAAAATATCAGGTGTGTGTAACGCACGCGCTCGTCTTTGGTATTCACAACATTGATAAGTTATATATATATAACATTGATGTATATAATAATTTAAAATTTCATGAAAAGAACACACTAGTAAAAATATATCGTATAGCCACGTTTTATTTCGTGACTATGGCTAATATTTTGTTGTTATAAGTTGTTTTAGTCACGAAAAGTCACGAAAAAACGTGGTTATACGATCGTGACTATTTTTTTCGTATCCAAATCGTGACAAAAAGCCACGTTCGTGACAAAATTAGCCACGTTCTGTCACGTTTATTTCGTGACATATTGCCACGATTTTTATCGTGGTTATAATTTTGCCACGGTTATGTCACATTTGTTTTTAGTGACTTAAACACGTTTTATGTCACGAAAAATTTTGTGACTTATTGTTAATTTGTCACGTTTAGTAAAATTTTAAATGTGGCTGGTTTCAAATGATTTTTTTAAAAAAGAATCGAAATACAAATGTTTGCAATACAAAAATATTACAAACACCGAATCTTCCAAATATTACAAACACTGAATCGAAATACAAATGTTTGCAATACATTGTTTGACCATTACAAACACAAAACACAAAACACAAAACAACAAACACAAAACACAACACAACACAAAACTATTACACACATACAACTAAGACAAACATTCACCATGTTCACACAAATTGAAAGTCTAGAGAAGTTGACTACACCACCTATCCAAATCAGTCTGTTGAGCTTTACTCAATCTAGCATGTGAGTGATTACCTGATTTGGAAGCTTGAGTCGCTAGAGGAGCTTTAGCAGGAGCACGGTGAGCTTTACCAAGATAAAGAAGAGCTTGACAAGGAGCAAGGGAAGATTGAGTAGGAGCAGGAGGACCTGGAGCAATAGCAGAAGGTTGATCAGCTGCATCAGGAGCTTGAGCAGGAGGAACATGTTGGTTAGTTGCAGGATCTTGAGCAGGAGGAACCTGTTGGTTAGTTGCAGGAGTGACACCAAGATGCTGAAGAATCATATTGAGGGAAGTATTTGTTGTAACCATCCCTTCCTTGAGCTCTTTCTTCAAATCCACCATATCCTCTTTGATTGCTTCATTACTCGCCTCCAACCCGGATATGCGCATCTCCATATCCAGATTGCGCTTCAGAGATGTTGCGACAGACTCACTTGGATTCAAATCTTTGAGCTGAACACTCCCAATACCATATATTCGGCCATTGGTTGACAGCCCACGCTGAAAATGGGTAAAAAAAAGTCAAATCATTGGTACATAACTAAGCTTAATCAAACAGACCATCTAAGGGTAATAACAACATAAACAAAACCAAACTATATCAATTTTGTTACCTTGATATACTCATGTTCTAGTAAGATGCGATGTGTAGTAGCTGTTGATCTAGTTTGGTTGACGCCATTGGGAGATTCTATAATAGCCACGTTTTTGACACGATTTCTAAACATGGTTATATATAGACACAATTTTGTCACGATTTAAATCGAGGCTTATAATTCGAATATCTTTTCGCCCTGCCACACGGTCTGAATTTCTGAATAAAGCTTGATTTGACTAAAGATATCAATAATTTGATTGGACAGACCCTGGCCAAGAAATAAACGTGTCTAAATCGTGACTAATTAGACACGATATTTTTACGTGGATAGGTTTGCCACGATTAGTTCGTGACAAAACGTGGCTATACGTTGTCACGTTTTGTATCGTTACTATAACGTAACTAATTGCCACATTTTGGACACGATTTAGCCACGTTTGTTTCTAATTCGTGACTAATTATTAAATAGCCACGATTTGGTCGTGACAAAAACGTGACTATACGATATATTTTTACTAGTGACATCTCAATAATTGATTACTCATTTATATTTAAAAATAATTAAATGAATGTATAAATAACAACAACATTTATAGTTAGTGAAACAAATCGGTTTATGTTTTTATGTCATATGTCAATTATTGATGAACTATGACATGCGTCAACAAATAATGTTTATTCCTCTTTCATAGTACAAATTTGATGTCATATTTTCTTTTAAATCTTATATATAATAGGAAAGTTTTTACTTTCCATTTAAGATGTCTACATCGGTAATTTAAAGTAGACTCTAATATTTACTATCATAATCAATTTTTATTCACATTTAAATTCACTATTTCTAAAACATTATATAAATAACAAACCATAAACTTAAATACTATATGCAGAACTTTGTTGATCAATGACCTGTTTTATTAACTTTTTATGACAAAGGTATTTATACAAGAATGTTAAACATCAAACCTATTAGGAATGTAGTTCCTAAACTCTAACAACTTTAGACTTTATCTTTATCTAAAGCTACTTAGACGTTATCTGAAATCTCCTAATATCTTCATAGATATCTATCGCCAATACTCCCCCTCAGTTGGAGCATGAAGATCAAGAATGTCCAGCTTGGACACTTAATTTTGAAAGGCCACACTCCTAAGTGACTTGGTCAAAATGTTTGCTATCTGTGAACCGGTAGGGATATGTTTAGTAACAATGACTCCATCTTGAATAGCATCCCGAACAACATGACAATCATTTTCGATATGCTTAGTACGATCATGAAAAACTGGATTGGCAGATACATAAAGTGCAGCCTTACTGTCATAGAAGAAAAAAGTAGGCTTCTTTGATTGATCAACACTTATCTATTGTAGTAACTTTTGGATCCATTTGATTTCGCGAAGCGCACCTGCCATCGCCCTGTATTCTGCTTCAGCGGAAGAGTGGGACATAATTTGTGTTTCTTAGTTTTCTATGCAATATGAGAGCCTCCAAACATAACAACGAAAGCACTAAGTGGCCGTCTTGTTATTGGGCATGGAGACCAACCATAATCTCAGTAAATCGAGAGAGCGAGATCGGTGTCGGAACTCAACATGATCCCTTTTCCAGGCGATCCTTTGAGGAAGCAAACAACGGGGAATGCAGCTTCCCATTGTCTTCATTTGGAGCTTGCATGAATTGTTAGAGAATGTCTACTGAATAGAATAGATCAGGCCATGTATTGAGAAGATATATAAGTCGACCGATCAATCTTCTATACTTCTTTGGGTCTTGAAGAAGTGGACTTTTGACAGTAGCTAGTTGATGGTTTTGTTCTAACGGAGTGAGGGACGGTTTTTCTCCAAGATTGCCGGTATCAGCCACAATGTCCAATGCATATTTTCTTTGTGACAAGAAGAAACCGCCAGGTCCGCGACTAACCTGGATTCCTAGAAAGTATTTTAGGCGACCAAGATATTTCATTGCAAAGC
This sequence comes from Orychophragmus violaceus, assembly GCA_030180135.1. Classification (NCBI taxonomy): domain Eukaryota; kingdom Viridiplantae; phylum Streptophyta; class Magnoliopsida; order Brassicales; family Brassicaceae; genus Orychophragmus; species Orychophragmus violaceus. Next base: position 31,191,505 of record CM058240.1, on the reverse strand, counting down.
ATCTTCCAAAATAATCTTTGAATTTTGCCACCATGTGTGCGTTATTCCCACAAATGAGAAGATCATTCACATACACCAAAGCACGCTCCATGCCCTTCTGTGAATAAAAGAAGAGAGAATAGTCCTTGTATGATTGCATTAATCCGAATTTGAGAAGAGCGTCAACAACTTCTTGAACCAACAACGCGGAGCTTGTTTTAGTCCATACAAGGACTTTCTTAAACAACAAACCTTATCTGGGTGAGTATGTCTAAAACCTGGTAGAAGTTTCATATAAAATTCTTCTTCGAGATCGCCATGAAGAAACTCATTCTCAGCATCCATTTGATAAGCTTCTCAATTGTTTGCCGCCACAAGCCGTAAGAGTGTGCGTACGGTGGTCATTTTTACCACGAGTGCGAACGTTTCACCATAGTCTTCTCCTTCAATTTGTTTATTCCCTTGAATAACAAGTATGGCCTTATAAAGCTCCACTGCACCATCAGCTCTATATTTGGTTTTGAAGACCCATTGGCTTCCAATTGCAGTCTTGTCGGGAGGAAGGATTGCAAGATCCCACGTGTGTTTATCTTCTAGTGCAATGACTTCTTTTGTCATTGCTTTGTTCCAAACGTCAATTTTCACAGTTTCTTTGAAATTCCTTGGTTCTGAAGTTGAGATGATGGCTGCTAAATAAGCCATGTGTCCTGGTGAAAATTTGTCATCTGTTATGTAAACTGACATAGAATATAAGGACTTACCAGAAACTTTTGACGAAGGTGCAGAAGTAACCCCAGGAAGAACATGATGTGTACTACTTGTTGTGTTATAAAGCATATAATCTTGTAGAGTAGTAGGCATTTTCTTTTCGTGACGCCCTCTTCCAAGTTCTTCAGAAGTATCCTTTTTCAGACTCTACAGTCATTGTCGGAGCAGGAACTGAAGCCGAAGCCGGTTCAGTTCTGAAAATACAGTTGGTTCTGTTGCCGGTGCCTCTATTTCTGAAAGTGCAGCCGGTTCTGTTGCCGGGACTGGAGTTACACAAGTTTGAACAATTTTGTTGCTCTCCCTTACATCTGAAACCTCTTCCCAATCGTTTTCTTCTGGAACTGAGTGTGATAGTTTCTGACCAGAATCAGCAAAGGGAAAGGGAAAGAGTTCCTCTCGGAAAACAACATCTCTTGAGACTAGAAATTCATTTCTTTCGATATCATAAACCCTCCAGCCTTTCTTTCCAACGGGATATCCCACAAAGATGCATAAGCGACTTTGTGGTCCGAATTTATCTTTGCTCCTATCCTGCCGATGTGTGTACCAAGCTTAGCCAAAAAATCTTAACTGATTGTAATCAGGAACGTCCCCATGTAGAACTTCGTAAGGTGATCTTCCTTGGTGAATAGCAGTCGGAGTTCTATTTATTAAGTGAGTAGCTGTCAAAATCGCTTCTCCCCAAAATTTGACATGAAGACTAGCTTGAAATAGGATTGCTCTAGCAACATTCAGAATGTGAATGTGCTTTATTTCGACTCTTCCATTCTGTTGCGGTGTTGCTACACAAGAATTTTGGTGAATGATCCTGTGACTTTTGAAATACGAAGCCATCACCATAAACTATGTTCCATTGTTGCTTCAAACCGTTTGACAAGTTTTCCGAATTGTATTTCAGTGTAAGCAAAGAACTTCTTCAATGTATCCTGAACTTCAGACTTTTCGAGTAACAGAAACGTCCAGACAGCTCTAGAAAAGTCGTCCACAATTGTTAAGAAATAAACAGCACCACAAGAAGAAGGTAAACGATATGGTACCCATACGTCAACATAAATGAGCGAAAAACATTCTTTTGTTTTATTGAAACTATCGTAAAATAATTCACGAGTTTGCTTAGTTCTAAGACAAGTGTCACAAGGACTAGAGCCAGCTATTTTAGACGAAGACATAGGTAAGCTAGAAAATACTGAAAAAGAGGGTTGTCCTAAACGTTGATGCCATAAGACCTGATCCGAAGTGCTCTTAATTCTATAACTTTTTTCTGAGACCAAGCTTGTTAAGTAGTACACACCATCACGTTCTTCACCGGTGCCAATCAGCGTCCTCGAAAAACGGTCCTGCAAGACACAAATTGTATCAGTAAACATTGCAAAACATCTTTTTTGTTGTAGAAGTTTTGCAACAAAAATTAGAGTGCAATTCATATCAGGCACAAATAGGACATCAGTTAGTTTCATCTTTGCTGAAAGAGGAAACGATCCTTTGCTTGTTGTAAGAGTTCGTCCTCCATCCGCAAATGCCACAGAACAAGGCGCAGTCACCTCAACATCAGTTAAAAGACACAATGTCCATGTCATGTGGTGAGAAGCTCCTGTGTCGAGAATCATATCTCCAAATTTAATCTTACCAGACAATTGGTCAGTGTTTGAAGATCCTAGCTTTTCTTGAATCAATTGTGTAAGGATCTGCATTTGTTCGGAGGTAAATTCATGGAATGCCGAGTTTTTGGAGCTTGTAGCATGAGCTACACTTGCTCGTGCACGCCCACTTCTGCTTGAGTTGCAGCCTCTTCCTCGCGATCCATTGTTTCCTCCATGTCCTTGGTTACGTTCAGCATCCCATTCTGAAAATCCTATAATCTCCCAACAATCCTTCTTCAGATGCATGTTTTACCACAATGTGAGCAGATCATGCAACCTCGAAGAATTGTGTTGTCACTTGTTTCAGCTGTGATTTTGTTTGAGTTTGCTTCCGCAGTTCCTTGTTTGTCATGGAAAGCAAGAAAACAAACAACTTCCTTCTGATCGCGACCTCGACTTGAGGTGAGCCTTTGTTCTTCTCTTACAACTTTGTTGTACACTTCTCCGATCAATGGAAGCGGATCAGTTCATATGATCGTTGCACAAATTCCATCAAATCGGGATTCATCTAATTCCATTAAAACTGATGAACTTTATCGGGTTCTCTTTCGTTGGATATTGCCGCAGCTGCTCCAAAGGAAAAGGCGTGTATAGGTTATTCCAGACCAAAAATGTGTCTGTAATATAGGTGATTGTTCACCTTACTTTCGGCTCAATGGAAGTCCGAATCAATCCGACGATCATCTAATTGACAATAAGCCAATTCTCCACGTCAGGACTCTTTTCATCTGGTCTCTTTAACGAGTTGCTGATGAATCATGTTTTTCTTTTGGCTTGTAGTGCGTTAAGCATCTCCAGAGACCATTCATTGTAATTTTCTCCATTCCAGCGTACTGATATGATTGCGAGGTTGAGGTTATTTATTTCTCCGAGTCAACCTCTATTTCGACATGATCGAATTCTTTTGACTTGAGTCGATATATAATTTTTTTTTTGATGATCAAGTTTTGTTCATAAGCACTGATACCATGTAGAACTTTGTTGATCAATGACATGTTTTATCAACTTTCGATGGCAAAGGTATTTATAAAAGAATGTTAAACACGAAACCTATTAAAAATGTAGTTCCTAAACTCTAACAACTTTAGACTTTATCTTTATCTAAAGCTACTTAGACGTTATCCGAAATCTCCTAATATCTTCTTAGCTATCTATCGCCAATACTATCCAAATAGGCTAAGATTAACCTTATTATTAAAAATCTTATAATACCAATTATATGTTCAATTCTATACAAATAAAACTATGAAAATCATTATACATAACAAACTATGTGATCTTTTAGATTATACTACAAAAATATTCAAAATAGAAGATAAAGGAAATAGAAAAATAGAAATGAAAATAATTATGTCAAATAAATGTCAAAAAAATTATGGTAAAGCAAAATCTTAGAAAACACAATTATACATTTGAGTATATAAAAAGAGACGACAAAAAAACCAGAAAAAAACTATAGGAAAAGAGAGAAATAACGTTAAAAACATTTTATGCCACAAAAAAACGATAATGAACTTACTAACTAGGCCAATAAAGAAAGTTATTATAAATATGGACTAAACAGAAGAAAAAAATGGAGAAAATAAAACCATTCATATATAACAAAAATTAATATCATAAGTACGAATGAACTACAAAATCTAAAACGCGTAACTTTTATTAAAAACGCTAAAATAGAAATAGATAAAGCAATTCAGAGTTGCTCATGGAAAATATGGATGAAAAAAGAACGAAACAATAGTGTATTATTGGAGAAAAACACATAAAGAATATAGACTAAATAGTGTGAGTGAGGGTTTAGGGCTTAAAAGTCTTTCAAACTGTGAGAGTCGAAACTCGCACTGTCGGTATTTGTAGAGCTACACTTTTAGGGAACAAAATAATCAAGAATAAACAACACGACAAGAGACTCAGAAGATATTTTATTGATAAGTTGATCGGAAAAAAGTACAAAGAGCAAAAGCTTAAAAAATTCCAAGTCTAGATGCTAGGGTTTTTCGAGATGATCTGATCAAAAAAAGTCCTTCATCTTATATAGTCGCGGCGAGTCGGCTTCGAGGATATTCACCTACTAGATTTCTGGAAATCTTCATGTTATCATATTTTCCATTTCCGTTGGATTTACTTTTCTGCTCGGATTTTCCTCTTCTACTGGGAATTATCTTCTCCTTTTATTCTTCGAGTTTATCTTTCCATTTTTATAATTATCCTTCTGCGGTTTAACTTGTTATGCCGAATGGGCCGAAAAGGGACGATCCAAGTCCGTTTGAGCGTAAGTTTCTTGATTCGGCCTAAAGTCTAGGAAATATGAATCTTGTGGGTTAGGCCCAAGTTCCTATTTCGTATAACTTACTCGGCAATTCCGCTAACGGCTAGGACCATATAAGTTATCGTTTCAAAGATGGGTTGCGGCTAGTCGCACATCCGAAGAGAGATATTGGAAAATGTCTGAGCATCTGGTTTAAGAAAAGTGTTTGTTTGGAAGGTTCAGGGAATATGTTCTGCTCGGAAGTTCCTAGGGTGTCTGTTCGGCTCGGAACTTTCGACAGAATGTGTCATGCTCGGAAAATAAGAGGGAATGTGCTCGGATTTTCCGAGCAGCTTGGTCAGCTCGGAATTTCTGAGCCGCCTTTCCTGTTCGGAATTTCCGAGCACCCTTGCCTACTCGGGAAAAGCCCCGGATTCGATGGCACAGAGGAAAGAGCCCAGCACTGGATAGCTGGAGGACATTCGAAAAGTATGCGGTTTATCGACTCCACTTCTACCCCACATCTCTGGCATGATCTATCATGTCCACAGTGTCTATCTGCCAGTCTACTTGTGGCTGCGACGTGACCAGATAAGGCCTGCCAGAGAAAGTGCTTCATCTTCCTTGGTGCTTTAACTTTCCATACTTGTTTCTGAAGCGCGAGAGTACTAGGTTCTGTGATAGGTAAATGTGATCCATCCAGTGTTTAATCATAAATATCTGATGTTGAAATATTGAGAATAAGACTTCTGAAGAAAAAGAAAAGATCAAGTATGAAGAATTAGAGTTACTCAGTAGTGACATTTTAATTATCTATTTATTAGACTATTATTCTTACATTTAAATATACATTTCAATTAATCAATTAATGATTAAAATTATTCATATTTTAAATTTTCAGTTTTTATTTTCCCGATAGAAAATCATTTCTAACAAAATAAGTTATTGGTTCATTAATTTTGTCTATGTAATTATATTCTACACACACTAAACATATCTAATACAACATAACATCTATTTTATTAAAATAATTATTGAAAATTAAAAACTAAAAAAATAACATATAAACTCAAGGCATAAATAAAATTATATAACAAAAACAAATCCTAAATTTTTAATGAAAATAAGACCAAAAATTTATCCCGCGTCCAAACATTGTATCATACAACGACAAAACACGTATTGATTGATTTCAATCTCTTACATAGTCCTGAGCATTTTTATCTGGACCCGAGGACCTGAAACGACAAAAAAATTGGTTCGGGTCCCTTGATTGTAACCTATTGGGTATACTTATCGTGTATCCACGGGTAATGTGTCGGATCTAGGTCTTATCCACAACCCGTTCGGGTACCCGTTAGAACCTGTTAGTATATACTATGTATGTGATGCAACATGTTAGTAACTGACCCGATAAGATCCGATAAGACCTGAATGACCCGAATGAATCTTATAGAGCCTGAAAGGACTTGTTGTTTTCGAGTATTTTTACATATTTTCCGAAATTTTACAAGTTTTATTGGATATTTTACAGCTTATACCCCAACTAAATGATATCTGAAAAATCGGATTTTTACAAGTATGCCACAATTAGACCTGAATCGAGCGGTCCCGAATAGAACCGACCTGAAACGATCCAAAATTCATTAACCTTAAATGGGTCCTTAATTATTATATCCACTGAAATCAGAATTTGAAAGGACCTGACCAAAACTCAACATGAGGACCTGATGCCATTTATTCCCTTACAGGTAAAGTAGAGGACATAAAATACTAATAAATTGGTTATGTGGTTAAAAATAACTAAGGCACATCCAAACACATATACTTTTAAAAATAAACTAATTAAATCACTAACGGTAATAAACTTAAAAACAAAAAAACACAATGTAATTTTATATAATAAAGAAAAAACTATAATAATATACAATATGAACTATTGTAAAATCAAAATAAATGAAAATCCTTACGATAAAAAGAGGATTAAAACAAGAACAATCTAAAAGAAAAAAAAATCCTCCAAAATAATATCTCGTGCTCAGTGCAGATCAATATCTAATTTGAATTGATACTACCTGGAATTTCCAGGTAGAATCTTATTCCACCGATCATGGTAATTCCTAATATAGAATTCAGCTCCTCGTGTATTAAAATGTTTATCTTATGATTAAATAGCAATGAGGATTTTGTAAAGTTAATTTGTTGCGCAAAAACATTTTCATAATCCTTGAGAATCTGTAATATTATTTGACACTCATGAGCTGATATATAATCTAAAACACAATTATAAATAAATGATCTTGTAGACGGATATATATGAGACGGACACCAACTGAAGATACATCGGTAGTTATCGTTTTTGTCCTCAGTAGTTGACTGTAAGTTAAACAGAGCAGTAGCTGTAAGGAATAGAAACATTAACTGCTAAAGCTGTAAGCAATTAAATGTTAAATTAAAAATGTATGATTGGTATAGCTGTGAGCATTTATAAATAAAATTATTAAAAGAAACATAACGATTAATTTATTTAAAGTTATAATGTCTTTTTCTTGAACTACGTATGCATATTTATAAACATTATTAAAATGTTAAGAAGTGCTTCATGTGAAAAAAAAATAATAGAGGAAGAAGAAGTCTTTGACGGAAAAAAAAAAGGAAGAATAGTTTGTTAACAAGTTAATCAAAATAAATATGTAACAATGGTTTTAAAGTTCTTATAAATATAAAATCCTACCAAAACAAGGAAAAAAGAAAGAACAAAGTCACTTGATCTAGTTAATGTTGAGAATTCTACATATTTTCTGCAATATTGTTACGGATCCCTGTCATATCTGCATCACATATAGGTTCATAACATACCTTTTCGGTTCCTGGTTTATCATTTGAATTTGAAAGATTCAAAGTTTGTTCTTCCATTCTTTCAAAGTGTTTCAAAGTCTTCAAAATCAACATCAGTAGTGGCTGACTCGCGTATAAAAGTATGAAGAGTCATGGTTGCTACAACAATCTTGCATTGTGTTTGAATACCGTATTGTGCCTTATTTTTAAGAATTCTCCACTATTCTTCCATACACCAAAAGTAAACTCAATCACTGAACGTAAAGATGAATGTTGCTTGTTAAACAACTCGCTTGCACAATTAGGTGGACCATCATCCCACTAATGTGGGTGGTATCTTGTTCTTCGATATGGTGCTAAATAACCCTTCCTTTTTGGATAACCACAATCAACAACAAAAATATTTTTCTTCAGGAGGCTTTGGGAAATACACGTCTTATCGTGCAAAATATGTGATAACTTTCGTATCATGTGCTCTTCTAGGAATCCCGACATAGGCATATATAAACTTCATATCAAAGTTGCAAATAGCGAAAACGTTCCTTGATGGGAAGTGCTTTCTCATATTCCAAAATCTTTCGTTTTGATTACTTTTCACTCGTACTGCTACATGGATACCATCCAAAGCTCCAATGCTACCACTAAAGAGCCAATATATTTTATCAGCTAATAAACGATTACTAATCTGTTGAAACTCTTCCTGTCAAGGATTTACAATACCTCTTGATAAAAGAAGGACTGCATCTAGTACTTCCATAAATTTCATGATTACCGTCTCTTGGCTTCGTTGATTTTTTAGCAATTTCCCGTTGTACTTCATCATGTCCAAGTGTTTCTAAAAAAATCGCCACAGCCTCAACCACGATACATTCACGGGAATCTTTAAGATTGTAATCACTCTTCAAAGTATCACACAACCTTATAAAGGTTTCTTGATTCATTCGCAAAGTTTGGTAGCATTCTCTACAAGAACCATTAATCATTTTCATAGTGTGACGAAATCCACGACCTCAGTCAATTCTCATGAGTTGTCTATAACTGTGACAGCCCGCTCCCGCAGAACCGGAAAACGGCGTCGTCGGGACATCCGCTGAACCAAGAAATGGCTAATCGGGACGTCCTACAGTGGCCTCAAGAGTCTGCACCCTCCCTTCAATTCAAATTCACCAACGGAACTAGCAACCGATCGTCCTGCTTCCATGCTTCCAGACCCTCAAGAGGGAAAGAACAAGGGAAAAGGGAAAAACACTGAGTAATTGATTCAACAATAATTACCCAGTGAATGCAGGTTCTAACAACAACATGCGCCTTATGTCTTTCGAAAGAGCCATCCGCATTGTATTTTATTTTATAAACCTAAACTACCAATTTCCGCTTTTCCAGGAAGAAGATAAACAATGTCCCAAGTTTATTGACCTTCAAAAACTACGAATTATATAGTCATTTCATTGTTTAAAACTTTTTGTTTTGTTTTATAGCTTCTTTAAAATGTTTGGCTTCAACAACATCTTTAATAGAAACTAAGTAAGCTCGATGAGCTAGAAAAAACTGAGAATATGTGATAAAATCAGATAAGAGATAAAGTGAAGTACCTTGAACCTTTGATGAGAACTGAGATATGGAGTACGGAAGAGCATGATGGGTGATAACTCATTACACTGCATAAAACAGTCTTTTAACAAAACCAACTTGGTTTTTCTTGAAGATCTATGCCTAGATTCTCTGGAAGTAATGGAAAAGAAACATTCGTAGAAGTTGGATCATTCAATTGAATTTAGTGACAATTGGAGATGGTGGAGATTCTTCGGTTGAAACTGTTAGAACAAATAATTTAAGAAAGACTTTGGGCTTTATAAATTATTTGTGGATGTGAATTGAAATGAGGATGGGTAATTTAGATGGCAAAGCTTCTTAAGAATTTAAGTGTAAGTCGAATGTAAAATATCCCACATTGAAAGTAGGAAATATTTTTGATGTGTATATAGATGGACACAGTCATATCATAGTTTAAATGGCTACAAAGAGAGGAGGAACCACACGCGCGCGGGCCGCCGGCGCTGTTCGGCCGCCTTAGCTCGTGGCTCGTGAGTGAGTCTCGAGAGAATCGTAGATTCTTTGTATCCTAGGACTCTTGAATCATAGATTCATGTCACACTACGGGTCACTACAAGAAATTCGAGTATTAATAGCAGTTGTAGATAGCGTTTTTAGTGTTTATGCTATGATTGATATACTCATATATTTTAGATAGCGTTTACAAAAATACAAACGCTATGTTTGATACGTTTGATATGAAACGCTATCTATAATTGACGCTGGAAAAATGAGCACCAGAATTTTTACTTCCCTCCTTTGTTTTTTTTACTTCCCTCCCTTGTCTTTTTAGTTTCCCCTCTCTATTTTGTTTCCTCTAACTTTTTTTCTACTAACCGAATAGGATTTTTTTTTCCCTTTAATATTAACATTAAAAATAAATATATTTTATTCTTTAATCATAAACACTACATTTTAAAACTCTAAAACCTTAACTCTATACCCTAAACACAAACCCTAAACCCAAATTTTTATTCTTTAATCATAAACACTATATTTTTAAACTCTAAAACCTTAACTCTATACTAAAGTTTTATTCTTTAATCATAAACACTATAATTTAAAACTCTAAAACCTTAACTCTATACCCTAAACACAAACCCTAAACCCAAATTTTTATTCTTTAATCATAAACACTATTTTTTAAACTCTAAAACCTTAACTCTATACCCTAAACCCTAAAGTTTTAATCTTTAATCATAAACACTACATTTTAAAACTCTAAAACCATAACTCTATACCCTAAACACAAACCCTAAACCCAAATTTTTATTCTTTAATCATAAACACTACATTTTTAAACTCTAAAACCTTAACTCTATACCCTAAACCCTAAAATTTTAATCTTTAATCATAAACACTACATTTTAAAACTCTAATACCTTAACTCTATACCCTAAACACAAACCCTAAACCCTAAAGTATTAATCTTTAATCATAAACACTACATTTTAAAACTCTAAAACCTTAACTCTATACCCTAAACCCTAAAGCTTTTATATTTAATCATAAACACTACATTTTAAAACTCTAAAACCTTAACTCTATACCCTAAACACAAACCCTAAACCCAAATTTTTATTCTTTAAACATAAACACTACATTTTTAAACCCTAAAACCTTAACTCTATACCCTAATCCCTAAAGTTTTAATCTTTAATCATAAACACTACATTTTAAAACTCTAAAACCTTAACTCTATACCCTAAACACAAACCCTAGACCCAAATTTAATCTAAAGGATCAAAAATGACAAAAGTTGATAAGAAAATAAAGTAATAAGAAAATAAAAGTGATAAAAGATTACAATTTTCACCCTTAATTTAATCTAAAGGATCAAAATAATATGTTTAAAATAAAAAACAAAAAACAATCCTATTAGGTAATACCCTTTCACTCGGATTACTAACAACAACCCTTAGATTAAAACAATCAATGGCTAAGATAGCCCCCCTTCTATCTCTCTCTCTCGCCAGCTCATCTTCTTTCTTCCTCACCAAAACCAGATCTAGCTTCATCTTTTTTTTGCTTTTCTTTCTTGTAATCCTTCTTCATCTTCATCTTCTTTCTTCTTCAATCATATTCTTCATCGTGACTAACCTGTTTTTTATGTCTGTGTTTCTTGATTACAACAGGGCGGCGGAGACGGCAAGCGTCACACCACGCCGGCGATGGCTCACCGAAGGAAAGCTAGATCGATTGATGGATCTCCTCCGCCAGCTCAAACGCTTCAGCCCAGCCATATCTACTAGTTCAATGGTGCCAAAGAAGCAAGAATCGTTGGGGCGTGAAGCCGGATCCTCCACCATCAATCACCATCGCTTCGCCGAGTCCGATGAAGAAGAGCCTGACGAAGACGAGCCTGACGAAGACGAGTCTGACGAAGAGAGGTGAAGACAGAGACCACTCCGGTTGTGGTCGCCGGATGCCGGACGAAGACCGAGCTCGTCGCCAAACGAAGACCGAGCTCGTCTCCATGTGTATATATATTTGTTTTTTTGTATATTTGTTTATATATTTACCTGTATATATATTTGTATATTTATGTATTTTAAGCATTTTGTGTATTTTTGTATTTCTTTTGTATTTTGTGTATTTTATTTGTTTTCTTACAAAAAAACTTATTTATGAATAAAAAATTGTTTTATTTGTTTAATTTATTAATTTAAAGATTTTAATTTTAGTTTTAATTTATTTTAATGCATGCAAATTTTTTAATATTATAGCCACAAAAATATTAAAAATATATACCATAGCATTTAAAGAAAACGCTATCTTAAAAATATATACCATAACATTTACCAAAAACGCTATCTAAAGTATCAGACTTTTTATCGTGGTCGATGACATAGCGCTGTATATAACGCTATCGTATCGATACATAGCGTTTTTCGACAGCTATTAATATGCGAATTTCTTGTAGTGGATGATTCCAGAGTTAAGGAAAGAGATCATACTCTGCCTCCGATCGTTTCTTTCATCCAATTTACTATTCAAATCGTTTTCAATCTCTTTACATAAATCGCTTTCCTTAACATTTATATATATATATATATATATATATATATATATATATATCTTTCGTAGTGTTCAAAATATTTTGGTCCTACAACTTAACTCTAAGAAATCCGTTTATGTTTTATAAACATTTAAAATATTGTTTATGCGAGTATATGAATCAGATTTCAAACAATTTCTAAACGCTTTTGAAACGGTTTTCAATCGGATTTCAAAATGCTTTATGTTGGAAACGGCTTTCAAGCTTCTTGAGAAAACACTTCACAAGTGTTCTGTGTTTTCTTGACTGTGTTTCGGAAACGCTTTCTAAGGCTTATTTGAGTGATCGCCTATTAAGCGATTCGTGTTTTGCTTGATAGTGCTTTCCTGGATTTACGAGCGTTTTATAAATGATGCAAAAATCGTGTTTTCTACAAATGCAACATACATGCGCTCTCTTTTGCGCTTTGACGAACTCTCTGCGGAGGTTCCATTGGTTTCAATAGCGGTTTTAAAGTTTCGATTTAATTATGTATCGACCTAAAAGAGTAGTTTCGGATTTTAATAGAAATCAAATACTCTTACAATTTAGTTATTATTAATTTATTAATAATAAATCGTTACTAATTCGTTTTGTATATGTTTTCAGAATGACAAAAAAAAATCGGAAACACCTCAAGTGTGGCTGATGGTGATATCAATAATGTGACGACCGCGAGTGATCCTGCTGCACAAAATGCAACCACTGAGATCATTGAGACGGTGAACGTTCCAGCTGAGATCTAAGTTTCCCCTCCTCCAAGCAAGTTTGATGGGACATCGTTTAAGATGTGGAAGAATAAAATGTTCTTCTATCTGACCACACTCCATTTGAGCAGATTCACTCAAGAAGTGAAGCATACATTTTGGTGGATAGCACTGATCCGCGTGCGCTTGCGAGTGTTCATGCTTGGGAACACGGTGACTTCATGTGCAAAAGTTACATTCAAAATGGCCTTGTTGACAAGATGTAAAATGTGTATAGAAATGTTGCATCATTGATATATCATGGTTTTTACCTGTTTTAATCCATGATATAAGTACATATTAGAGTCTTTTGTAATGTTTTTCGAGTTTTTCAGATGTTTATTAGGATTACACATGTTTGGAGGATTTTGGAAGATTTTGGACCTATTTGGGCAAAGATTGGAGTTGGAGCTGTGATGAGCAGAATTCACTAGTTGGAGTCAGCCTGAGCGTCGACCGATGCACCCATGTATTGATCGACACAGCATGCCAAATCACAACTGCCAACAAATTATTGAAGAATTAAAGAATTGCAGTTTTGATCTAGAAGTTCCAGTATTTACAAAAGAGACCCAAGACGTGTTATACACTTTATATTAGGGTTTTGGTGTTTTATTCTAGATACGCTTTTCATACTTTTAGCTAGAGAGAGTTTTGGAGCTTTGGGGCTTATCCGTTCTTTGTACTGCTTTTTGGAGAAGATTTCGAACCTCATTTCATTCTCTACTCTTTCTTTAATGCAATATATTCATATTATGTTGTTTGCTTCATTCAATATGTCTGAGTAGATTCATTGTTAGGTTTAGGGATTATCATAGGGTTTTCATGACTTGTTAGATTGAATTAATTAGTTAAGGATTCTGAACTTGTTTGTTCTTCAACTTGAATTGCACTTAAAGCTAGTTTCTTACCTGATCAATTGGAATCTAGATATAGGGTTTATAAATTGACACGAAAGTGTAATTTAGAATCTGATCTATTTAGGTTGAGCAAATTAGTTATCTGCAAAAAAATTTGGTTTAACTGATTTGTAAACTAATCGAACCTGCACTTAATGCTAGTCTAATCCGTTAGGAATTTCAAAGAAATTTAGATTTCTAGGGTTTAGGCTTAGTAAATTCTCGCAACGAAAGTTGGTTAGTTTTACATCTGTGTTTGAGTTCTAGAATGGTTCTTAATTCGATCTTGGCTGATATTTGATCTTCATGACATGATTTCCTGAGAACGCCCTTGACCTAGCGCTTTTAGTATTTGAAAACAAACCGCTTTGCTAATCTATTTACTGCTTTTTATTTCCTTCTTATTGATTCATTTCGCTTAGCTATTCTTGACGCTCTATAGTTTATCGTAAGATTCTTGAGTCTTTATGGTTCGACCCCTATATACTACATTTGCCTGTGCACTTGCATTGTAACTTAGGGAATTAAACTCTGAGCATATCAAGTTTTGGCGCCGTTGCCGGGGACTCATTTGAGTCTTCGATAGATTTGAGTTTAGAGTTTAGACTAGGCTTTTCTTTTTTTTTTGGTTACTAATTTTTCTGTTTTCGATTTGTCTTTACGTGTTTCAGGTTTGCGAGAAGACGACGTGCATTGACCGACACTCTACTGAATCGATCGACGCACCCACGAACTGGATCGATCATTGCGGAGTTGTGCATCGATCGACGCTTGAGCCGTGAACAGTTAGTGCATGCATAATCGTGCAACAAGAAGTAATCCGGACAAGGAACTTGTGAATCTCAGACTTGAGGAACTTGCAAGGTTAGAAAGAACGAACAGGAAAGCCCAGAGACCAGTGAAGATGATGAATCAAATGCTGTGATTTTGGTTCGAGATGCAGAATTCTGAGGGATTTCCAGAACAATCCATACAATGATCAGGGACAGAGAGTTGATGTTGGTGGCAATGTTATTGTCATCCCTGTAGCTGAACACCGGATTGTTGATCATGATGCAGAAGCTCAAGGTGGAGGCGCAGGTTGACAAGAAAATCCACAAGTTGAAGTCCCACCTCCACCACCCAATGCACCTAATCCGCCTAATAAGAGGACTCTTGCTGATTACAATAGGCCTAATGAGTTATATGCTAACAAGTCTGCGATTGTACCACCTCCCATAACACGAAATGATTTTGAGCTGAAGACTTCTTACTATACGCTTGTGGGACAACACCTCTTTCATGGACTCCCACATTAGCACCCTATGGATCATATTGAGAAGTTTGACTCTTTGGTTACTGGAATGAAGCATAATGGAGTGAGCTATGACTTCATGCACTGTAAGCTTTTCGAACACTCTCATGGAGGAGAAGCTGCAGGAATGATCTGCGCAGAGTCCCTACAGCTGCTAAACCTCTCGGTCCATCTACTTCTGGAGCTTCTACTTCTATTTCTCCTCCTCCTGCGCCTCATCCTTCTGATGGAGATGATGATTTTGTGCCTATTCCATATCCTCCTCCACCTATGGATCCTGCTGAAATGTCACATGGAACTTTCCAGTCCATGTTGAATGATAGAGTGAAGGGTCTTTGGGAGATGCTTGCTAGCTGTTCTTACAGACGTTAGCAGAGAGTCCATGTACGTGTACTGCTCCTCGACGCAGACGTTCGCCTACACCTGAGACTTCTTGTAGCTCTGATCGATGATATGCTGGTATTGACGATGAGACTGAGAGCGATGAGATTTGATTCTGGTTCCATGTTTCCATGACTTTGACTCTGTACTTTTATCTCTTTTTTTTTTTTCTTGAGTCATTTTTCTGTTTTTTTAGTCTATGTCAGTCCTTTTACTCTGTAACTGATGTGCTTTGCTATTGATGACTATCTGGTTACTTTGATCTTGTGTTATCTTTTATTTTTATAGCTAACAGGTTGAGATTTTGTGATTATTCACGGATTTAAGATGTCTGCGTAAATCTTCAGAAACAGACGCACACTGTGTCGATCGTTGCGGTCCTGTGCAACGATCGTTGCTACCAATCCGTAACCATGCGTCGATCGTTTTACCCTTGTGTCGATCGACGCAGGTACGCGACATGTAAGAAACGCATAACAAAAGTACATTCAGTCTCTTTTTCATCTTTTACCGATCCTAAACTTTGATTCCACTGGGGACAGTGTGATTCAAGTGTGAGGGAGGTGGTACTGATAATCTTTTTCTTTTCTTAGAGTAAGTTGAGTCTATTTTATAGAGTCAAAATAGTTTAGTAGGGAACTATGACTTTTTGAGAAAATCACTACACTCGAAGGAACCTAAGTGACCACTGGATGAGCTTGCAGATGATCTCTGACTATTAGAAAACCCAATGTAGATCAACCTACTGAGGACACCTATATCACTTCAGGTATTCAGAGAATCCATTACTGACTTCACCTTTAACTTGACTTAATGTTTCTCGCCTAGGGGCTTGGTATGCTTTGAGTCGGATTCCTCTGTTAGTTCTGACACAGCTTGTAAACCTGTCTATGTAGGGTTCCCTTCTCTCCTTCCTTAAAGTAAAAAAAGAGAGATAAATGGGGGATAAACTAGTAGCTTCGAAGTGATCACGGGAGTGGTAGAGACCTCTATTACCTCCTGTGCATTCATGGAATGTGTCCAAAGTACATCACAATGCGGGAAGAGCACTGATAGAAAAAAAATAAAATGATACCCAAATGCGAAAAATCAGTTGCTAAGGAAGGACAAGGAGAAGAAAGAAACCAGAAAATGATAGTATGGTGGGTAGATGCTAACATAGTAAGAGTCCATGTGCTCTTTGATCGATACTCCCTAGGTGATACCGCATTTATTAGATATTAAAAGTCAGTATGGTGAATTTGAATGCTCTGAATGTGATTGTGGAGTTTACTCAGGACAATTTCTAAGTGTGGGGGGAGTATATGTTGGTCTTGATGCATGCATGTGCATTTTTCATGTGGTTTACTAATGGGAATCTGAGTGTGGTACTTCAGCGATGAAATGAGTTTCAGAAGTTTTCAAACTTCTTCACCTCATCTTGGTTTTCTATTTGCGTGAGGGCAAGCAAAGGCTAAGTGTGATGGAGTTTATATATTATGGTTTTTACCTGTTTTAAGCCGTGAAATAAGTACATATTAGAATTTTTTGTAGTGTCTTTCGAGTCTTTTCAGGTGTTTATTAGGATTTCACACGTTTGGATGATTTTGGAAGATTTTGGAGCTATTTGGGCAAAGATTGGAGCTGGAGCCGTGATGAGCAGAATTCACTAGTTGGAGTCGACCTGAGCGTTGATCGATGTGACCATGCATCGATCGACAAAGCATGCCAAATCGCAACTGCCAGCCAATTATTGAAGAATTGCAGTTTTGACCCAGAAGTTCTAGTATTTACAAAAGAGACCCAGGACGTGTTATACACTTTATATTAGAGAGAGTTTTAGAGCTTTGGGGCTTATCCGTTCCTTGTACTTCTTTTTGGAGAAGATTTCGAACACCTTTTCATTCTCTACTCTTTCTTTAATGCAATCTATTCATATTATGTTGTTTGCTTTATTCAATATGTATGAGTAGATTCATTGTTAAGTTTAGAATTCTCATAGGGTTTTCATGACTTGTTAGATTGAATTAATCAGTTAGGAATTGCAAAGAAATTTGGATTTCTAGGGTTTAGGCTTAGTAAATTCTCGCAACAAAAGTTGGTTAGTTTTACATCTGTGTTTGAGTTCTAGAACGGTTCTTAATTCGATCATGACTGATATTTGATCTGCATGACATAATTTCCTGAGAACGCCCTTGACCTAGCGCTTTTAGTATTTGAAAACAAACCGATTTGCTAATCTACTTACTGATTTTTATTTCCTGCTTATTGATTGATTTCGCTTAGCTATTCTTGACGCCCTATAGTTTATCGTAAGATTCATGAGTCTCTGTGGTTCGACCCCTATATACTACATTTGCCTGTGCACTTGCAGTGTAACTTAGGAAATTAAACTCTGAGCATATCAATCATCTAAGGATATGTGGGATGCCTTAGAAAAGAAGTACCTCGCTGAGGATGCAGGGTCTCAGAAGTTCACTGTGCCGAGGTCCAACGCAACCAAATGGTGGACTTACGACCATTGATTGAGAAAGTTGACGAGGTTAAAACTCTCCTTCATTAGATTCATGCTGAGGTAATGTGTTTCAAACTCTCCTTCATGAGGTTCAAACTCTCCTTCATGAGATTCAAACTCTTCTTCACGAGATTCATGCTGAGAAATCCCATTAATGGAGCAAGTTGACGAATACTTTGTCAACAATAGTATGAAACCTCTCGATATTTTTACTTCCAAATTGTTCCGGTAGCCCCAAATATTTTTCACCTCCTCCTTGATTTGGAATGCCTAGAAGAAGCTTTAATCTCTCTTGTTTCTGTCCATGAATAAGAGACCCAAAGGTAATGGTCGATTTGGCGGCATTGATCTTCTAGCCCAAACATTTCTCATAGAAATTGAAAACCTTTCGAGAGCACGGAAATTTCGTTCATTTGGTTGGATAAGAAGAGAGAATCATCTACAAATAAAAGATGGCTGATAGAACGTACGCCATTACCAATCTTAATGCCTAGTATATTACGTCTATCTGTTTTCATACTCATAAAATGGCTCAGAACATCTGCGCATAAGATAAATAAATATGGGGATAGAGGGTCACTTTTACGAAGACCGCACTGTGGGATAATGATATATCATGGTTTTTCTGGGTTTTTAACCATGATATGTGTATGTATATAAAGTCTTTTACCTGGTTTTTCCAATCTATCGAGTCATTTACATGTTGGCGCATGATTAGAAATTAATTGGTATTTTGAAGCTTTAATGGAGCTTGGTGCAAGAAGTCCAAGTTGGAGCCGTAATAAGAAACTGGTATCGCCCGACACCAGAATGGTGTCTGTCGATGATAGGTGATATATCATGGTTTTTACTAGTTTTAGACCATGATATAAGTGTGTTTTTAGTGTCTTTTGTCTTTGTTTAGAGTCTTTTACAGGTATAATCAGGTTGGGAGCTGAATTGGAGATAATGGAGCATTTTGGAGATTTTTGGAGTGTTTGGCCGAGAGATAGAGTTCACTGTCCGAAACAGAGGAAGGTGTCGATCGTTGCACTCTAGCATCGATCGATGCACCAGCGAGATGGGCCAAAAACTCGGCGGTTTAGAAGAGTGAAGAATTTGCACTTTGATCCAGAAGTTCCTGATATTTACAAAGAAGCCCTTGGCCGAGATTATGCCTATATAATAGAGTTTTTAGTGTTTTTATTAGATACGCTTTATACTTTTTACCATACACTTTGATAATTAAGAGCAGAGGATTTTAGAGCTTTTTGGGGCTGATCTGAACCTGTTACATCATCTGTATTTGGAGAAGATTTCGAACCCCTTTTACTCTTATTCTTTTATGCAATTTATTCATTCTATGATTATGTTTTCATTATCTATGTCTGAGTAGATCCATAGTTAGGTTTAGGGTTTCTCACATAGGATTTCATGACTTGCTAGACTTGTTCAAATTCAGTTAAGGATTCATAACTATATCTGTTCTTCAATTTAATTGTGCTTAAAGCTAGTTCTCACCTGATCAATTAGAATCTAGATCTTAGGTTGCTAAATACGTCACGGAAGTGGGGTTTAGGAATCTGAACTAATTAAATTGGGCAATTAAACCTTGCGCAAACGGAAGTTTGGTTTAGGATAATTGTGAACATATCAAACTTGGACTTATTGCTAGTTTAATCTGTTAGTTCTCGCAAACGAAAGTTTGGTTTGCTGCACTTAGACTTAGAGAATTATCGCAAAGGAATTTGGTTAATTCTATATCTGTGTTTTGAGTTCTAGAACCGTTCTTAATTAGATCCTTGCTGAATGAACTGTCTGCTTGTCTGATTTCCTGAGAATACCCTAGGCTTGACGCTTTTAATTACTTGCTTCACAACCGTTAATCTCTGCTACTGATTTACTTTCTCGCACCGCAATTTATTTCATTCACTACTTGCTTATTTCTAGTATTTATTCCTACAGTTTGATTCTCTTGAGACCGAGTGTCCCTGTGGATTCGATAACCCTATATACTACTTTGACATTGCTGTTCACTTGCAGTTTAGTATAGGGAAAACTTAGAACCTATCAAGTTTTTGGCGCCGTTGCCGGGGACTCTTTGAGTCTTCGATAGGACCGAACTTAGGGTTTTTACTAGAAATTTTTCTTTTTCTTTTTGTTCTTTTTCGTTTTTATTTTTGATTTTGCTGATTTTCTTTTTTCTCGGTTTCTTTCTGTCGCAGGTACGAATTTCGCCTTGCGTCGATCGTTGCATACCTTGCGTCGATCGTCACTAGGCGATTCTGAGAATTGAATCGATCGTTGCACTGATAGCATCGATCGTTGCTGGACGATTACAGACAGTTTATGCCAACGCAGAAAACTCGAAGTAATCCGAACTCGAGCTTGCTTAATCTCGGACTAGAGGAACTTGGACGTCTAGAAAGGACTAACAGAAGAGAAAAGAGAGAGAGAATGGTACGAGAACGTTTGATCTTGATACCAGATGCTGAAGGTACCCTGAGGGACCAAGATGACAACCCGTACAATGCTGCTGGGCATCGGGTTGATGCTGAAGGGAATGTCATCCCCGATCCTCCTGAGCAACAGGAGCTGAACCAAAACCAGGGTCAAGGACAGGCCCAAGGTAGAGAGATGGTGGTTCATGAGAGGACACTAGATGATTACAACAGACCTGATGAGTTTCATGCAAACCGAGCAGCTCTAGTGCTTCCTGCTTTTGAGAGGAATGATTTTGAGGTAAAAACCATCTACTACCAGCTGATGAGACAGATTGCTTTTCATGGTCTTCAAACAGAGCAGCCTATGGATCACATTGACAAGTTTGAGGACATAGTCACTGGCATGAAGTATGAAGGAGTATGCCCGGACTATCTGTTCCTTAAGCTATTTCCGCACAGTCTTGCTGGAGACGCTAGTGCATGGCTGAGACAACTGGCACCTGGTCAGTATACTACTTGGACAGCCTTAAAGAGTGAGTTCCTGCGTCACTTTTATGATGATGCACGCTCGGATCAGTCCAGACAGGACATACTCACCTTTTCCCAAGGAGCTGTGGAGCCCTTGAAGACTGCCTGGATGAGATTTAAGCAGTATCAGCGTGACTGTCCACACCATGGATTCACAGAAGTACAGCTGATTGGTATTTTCTTCAGAGGCATAGATCTTCCTTATCAGACTGCGCTGGACAATTCCAGTAATGCTAACTTCAACACCAGGACTCCTACACAAGCTGTGCAGTTGATTGGGAACCTTATTAACAGCTACAGTTGCAAATCTATGGATGAAAAGAGGAAGAAATCCGGTGGAAGTATAGAGGATTCTAACATGACTGAGATTAGATCTAGACTAGACACAGTCTACAATCTCCTGATAAGTAAGAAAGCTGTCCACTTTGCCCAAGATGTAGAGGTGATTCAGACTGAGGAGGACACTTAGGAAGAAGAAGTGAATTACATGGGGAGTTCTAGTTTCCAAAGCAATAGATTTAGAAATCAACAGGGAAACAGATTCTCAAATGGAGTTCAGCAAAGTGGTTTTAAGAAAGCCAATGAGTCTGATAGTAAAGTGGAGATGATGCTAAGACAAATGATGGAGAATCAGACTAAGTATGCAGCAGATGCTGATGCAAAGATGGATACAATCTACATGGAGCTGAATGGGAAGTTTGAAAGTTTGAACACGCACATGAAAGAGATTGATGCTAAGGTTGCAAAAACTGCTGGACATGCTCAAAGGGAAGAAGGATATCTCCCGGGGAGGACTGATGCCAATCCTAAGTACCAATGCAATGCCGTGACATTAAGAAGTGGTAAGGAGCTGTCATCTGGCGAGAAAAAGCAGTTAAGCGTTGAGGAACTCGTGGAAATTGAAGAATTGGAGGATGAGATACGCGATATTCGCCGAGCATCGATCGATGCATCTCAGCAGCGATCGTTGCCAAGCGAAATCAAGGAACCGGAGGTCGTGACAAAGTCGCCTAGCATCGATCGGTGCAATAAAGGCAACGATCGACACAAGGTGACTGCAGAAAGTTCGAGTGCTGAAAATCCAAAACAGTCGGCTGAAAGAGTATACAAGCCTAAGATACCTTATCCCAAGAACCCCAGAAAAGCTAAGAATGATAGGCAATATGCAAAATGGAAGGAGTTCATAAAAAAGGTAAAGGTTGAAGTACCTTTGTTGGATTCCATTGAAACTTCCCCCATGATGAAGAGATGCCTCAAGGATGCAATTTCTGGTAAATGGTCTGATGAAGAAAGTATAATGATGCTCAATGAAGTATGTAGTGCAGTGGTTCAAGGTAGAATTCCAGAGAAATTGAAAGATCCGGGCAGCTTCGTGTTGGATTGTGCTATCTATAAGGAGAGGTTCGAAAGGTCCCTATGTGATCTTGGCTCCAGTGTAAATCTAATGCCCCTTTCTGTTGCTAAAAGACTGGGGATGACAGATTTTATACCAACTAGGATATCACTGGTTCTGGCAGACAGATCAGTCAGGATTCCAGAAGGAGTAATAGAGGATGTGCCTATAACAGTTGGCAAGTGCGTAATCCCAACTGATTTTGTGGTTCTACAATATGGACAGGAGCCAAAAGACCCATTAATTCTAGGCAGGTCTTTCTTAGCAACAGCTGGTGCGATGATTGACTGTCAAGGAGGTAAGATAATCCTGAATGTGGGTGATCTGAAGATGAGTTTTGACATGAACAAACTGGTGAAGAGACCGACCATCGACGGGCAGACCTTTTATGTGGACACATTGGGTGATTTGGCTGCAGAGTACTTCCATCAATCACATGCTGAGGACCCACTAGAAAGGGCTTTACTGAGTTCTATTTTGGAGTTGGAATACCTGCAGGACGAGCCTGCAATGTGCTATACAAGATTGATGGATTCTGTCGAGGTTGCAATGCAAGTGGAAGTGTCTGACGCGGGACTGCAACGATCGATACCAACTAAGAAACGATCGTTGCAAGTCGACAGAGACTGGGCAGAGGAAAAAGCTCCGAAAATAGATCTGAAACAACTTCCATCCGGGCTAAGGTACGCATTTCTTGGACCGAATTCAACTTATCCAGTGATTGTCAACGCTAGTTTAAACAACGCAGAGCTCACTTTACTGCTAAGCAAGCTACGCAAGCATCGCAAAGCTCTTGGCTATTCCCTTAATGATATTTCAGGTATCTCACCAGAGCTGTGCATGCATCGGATACATCTTGAGGATGAGTCCAAGACATCAATCGAACATCAGAGGAGACTTAATCCTAATCTGCAGGAAGTGGTCAAAAAGGAGATTATGAAACTCCTTGACGCTGGAATTATATATCCTATCTCTGATAGTGATTGGGTAAGTCCAGTCCATGTAGTACCAAAGAAAGGCGGTGTTACAGTCGTGAAGAATGAGAAGAACGAGCTGATACCTACTAGGACTGTGACTGGACACATGATGTGTATAGACTACAGGAAGCTTAATGCTGCTACTAGGAAGGATCATTTTCCTTTGCCTTTTATTGATCAGATGCTCGAAAGGTTAGCAAATCATCCTTACTACTGCTTCCTAGATGGCTACTCAGGTTTCTTTCAGATTCCCATCCATCCGGAGGATCAGGGAAAGACCACTTTTACTTGTCCATATGGGACTTTTGCTTACCGTAGGATGCCTTTTGGACTCTGCAATGCACCAGCCACTTTCCAGAGATGCATGATGTCCATATTCACAGATATGATTGAGGATTTTATGGAAGTATTCATGGATGATTTCTCAGTATATGGATCATCCTATAATGAATGCTTAGATAATCTGTGTAAGGTTCTGAAAAGATGTGAAGAGAAGCATTTAGTTCTTAACTGGGAGAAGTGTCATTTCATGGTCAGAGATGGCATTGTGCTTGGACATAAAGTGTCCGAAGCAGGAATAGAGGTGGACCGCGCCAAAATCGAGGTAATGACGAACCTGCAGGCACCTGATTCTGTTAAGTCTATTAGAAGCTTTCTTGGACATGCTGGTTTCTATAGACGGTTCATTAAGGATTTTAGTAGGATTGCTAGGCCACTAACTGCTTTGCTGTGTAAAGACACCAAATTTGAGTTCACTGCAGATTGTCAAACTGCATTTGAGCAGATCAAGCAGGCATTAGTGAGTGCTCCCATAGTTCAGCCACCGGATTGGGATTTGCCTTTCGAAGTAATGTGCGATGCAAGTGATTATGCTGTGGGAGCTGTTCTTGGACAAAAGAAAGATAGAAAACTTCATGCTATCTATTATGCCAGTAGGACACTGGATGATGCACAAAGAAACTATGCCACAACAGAGAAGGAGTTGCTTGCAGTTGTCTTTGCATTTGAGAAATTTCGCTCTTATCTTGTTGGCTCCAAGGTGATTGTACACACTGATCATTCAGCACTGAAGTATCTGATGCAGAAAAAGGATGCTAAGCCAAGACTGCTGAGATGGATCTTGTTGCTTCAGGAATTTGATATTGAAGTGAGAGACAAGAAAGGGGTTGAGAATGGAGTTGCTGATCATCTTTCGAGGATGCTAGTAGAGGAGGACGTGCCAATTAATGACTACTTGCCTGAAGAAAACGTCAATATGGTTGGGACAATCTGTGAGACAGATTTGGACAGAAATCTGCAGAACTGTCGGATTAATCGCGTTGCGTCGATCGATGCTACATCAGCGTCGATCGATGCATCTATCGGGGCAGTAACGATCGATACACCTGACTGTGACGATCGTTGCAGTGCGGATACATACCCAGAAACTTTTATGGTGCGGATTGGAAAGCATGAGTTCGAGATTTACGCTGTCGCAACAAATGATCGACCATGGTATGCAGACATAGCCAATTATCTAGCTGCAGAGACTGAACCAGATAATCTGAAAGGATATGAAAAGAAGAGGTTCTTCAGAGAACTTAGGAGGTACTATTGGGATGAACCTTACCTCTATAAGCATTGTTCGGATGGCCTTTATAGAAGATGTGTTGCTGAGTCAGAGGTTCCAGATATCCTTTTCCACTGTCACGGTTCAGATTATGCAGGACATTTTGCTACATTTAAGACTGTGTCTAAGGTTTTGCAAGCAGGTTTCTGGTGGCCTACAATGTTCGCTGATACTCATTCCTTTATTTCTCATTGTGATGCCTGCCAGAGAAGAGGGAAAATTAGCAGGAAGCATGAGATGCCTCAGAATTTCATTCTTGAGGTTGAGGTTTTTGATTGCTGGGGCATAGACTTTATGGGTCCCTTTCCCTCATCTTATGGGAATAAATTCATATTAGTTGCTGTGGATTATGTTTCTAAGTGGGTAGAAGCAATAGCCAGTCCAACCAATGACTCTTCAGTAGTCATTAAGCTGTTTAAATCTATCATATTCCCTAGATTAGGAGTACCCCGGATAGTAATTAGTGATGGAGGATCTCACTTTATTAATAAGGTTTTTGAGAAGCTCCTGAAGAAGCATGGAGTGCATCACCGAGTTGCTACTCCTTATCACCCACAGACTAGTGGACAGGTAGAGGTTTCTAACAGACAAATCAAGGAGATCTTGGAGAAGACAGTTGGGAAGACAAGGAAAGATTGGGCAGCTAAGCTTGATGATGCTTTATGGGCCTACAGGACTGCATTTAAAACACCATTAGGGACTACTCCATTCCATTTGCTGTATGGGAAAGCATGTCATCTGCCAGTGGAACTTGAGCACAAAGCAGCATGGGCTGTAAAACAGATGAACTTTGACCTCAAACCAGCTGCAGAGAGGAGATTGATACAGCTCAATGAGTTGGATGAGATTAGACATTTTGCCTATGAGAACTCAAAGCTGTACAAGGAGAGGACTAAGGCTTATCATGATAAAAAGATTGTTTCTAGACGGTTTGAGCCTAATAACCAGGTACTTCTGTACAATTCTCGTCTGCATTTGTTTCCAGGGAAGCTGAAATCAAGATGGTCCGGTCCCTACACAATAAAGGAAGTGCGTCCATATGGAGCTGTCATTTTAATTGGCAAGGAAGGTAATGAGTTTGCTGTTAATGGGCAGAGGGTAAAACACTATTGGGCTAAGGCCGAGATTCCAAGAGGTCAGATTTTGCCTCTGGATGCTGCACCCTCTACTTGAAAGATCTCATCAGTCCGGTCAAGCTATTGACCTTAAACAAGCGCTGGGTGGGAGGCAACCCACCATTAGGTACTAGTGTTTTTATTTTTCATTTTTGGTGTTTTTGTTAGGATTTTACGTTTGTTTTTGTTTCTGTGAGTTTATGTTTGCAGGTCTCGGTTAAATCGCAGTGCAGCGATCGATGCATTTCTGCATCGATCGTCACAACACGAAAGTAATCGCATTGCAGCGATCGTTGCGGTCCTGAGCAACGATCGACTATACACGAAAATCGCCAAGTAACGGTCGATGCACTTAGTGCAACGGTCGATGCTGAGCGACAGAGGTAACCCGACAGACATAATTTCACCTTTTCAATTTTTATTTTCTTTTTACCGATCCTTCGCTGGACACTACTGGGGACAGTGTGTCTTAAGTGTGGGGGAGGTGCTACTGACTTTTGTTTTCTGTTTTCTTAAGAGTCAGTCCGTTTTTCAAAATTTTTGTTTTATTGAGTCAAAATTGTTTAAGTAAGAAACTATGATTTTCTGAGAAGATTTACAAGACTTGCAGGAACTTAAGTAACCATTGGGATGAAGTTGCAGGATCTATCTATGACTATTAGAAAACCCCATCACAGATCAACCTACTGGGAACACCCACATCACTTCAGGTATCAGAGGATCCTTTACTGACTTCAACCTTAATACTGACTTAGATTTCTCACCTAAGGGCTTGGTATGCTTTATGTCGGATTCCCTGTTAGTTCTGACACAGCCTGTAAACCTGTCCTATTTAGTCCCCTTCTCCCCTTCTATAAAGTAAAAAAAAAATAATAATAATAAACTGAGGATGAGTTAGTAACTCCGAAGTGGTCATGAGAATAGTAGCAAACACTATTATCTCTCATGTGATCCATGGAATGTGTCCAAAGTATACCCCATAACGGGAAGAACACTGATAAAAAAAAAAAAATGATACCCAGTGGGGAAAAATCAGTTGTTAAAGAAGGGAAAGAGAAGAAAGGGACTAGAGAAAGATAGTATGGTGGTCTAGAGCTGATAAGGTAAGAATACATGTGCCTTTAGATCGATACTCCTTAGGTGAGACCGCACTTAAATACTTGCAGAAGTCAGTAGGGAGAATTTGAATGCTTGAATGTGATTGTGGAGTTTACCTAGGACAGTTGCTAAGTGTGGGGGAAGTACATTGTGGTCTTGATATCATGTGATTGATTTTTTCAGTGGTTTACTAAGGGGAATCTGAGTATTGTAGCTTCTAGGATGAAATGAGTTTCTGAAGAGTTTTCAAACCTCTTCACCATTTTTAGTTCTCTGTTTTGCTTGAGGGCAAGCAAAGGCTAAGTGTGGGGGAGTTGATATATCATGGTTTTTACTAGTTTTAGACCATGATATAAGTGTGTTTTTAGTGTCTTTTGTCTTTGTTTAGAGTCTTTTACAGGTATAATCAGGTTGGGAGCTGAATTGGAGATAATGGAGCATTTTGGAGATTTTTGGAGTGTTTGGCCGAGAGATAGAGTTCACTGTCCGAAACAGAGGAAGGTGTCGATCGTTGCACTCTAGCATCGATCGATGCACCAGCGAGATGGGCCAAAAACTCGGCGGTTTAGAAGAGTGAAGAATTTGCACTTTGATCCAGAAGTTCCTGATATTTACAAAGAAGCCCTTGGCCGAGATTATGCCTATATAATAGAGTTTTTAGTGTTTTTATTAGATACGCTTTATACTTTTTACCATACACTTTGATAATTAAGAGCAGAGGATTTTAGAGCTTTTTGGGGCTGATCTGAACCTGTTACATCATCTGTATTTGGAGAAGATTTCGAACCCCTTTTACTCTTATTCTTTTATGAAATTTATTCATTCTATGATTATGTTTTCATTATCTATGTCTGAGTAGATCCATAGTTAGGTTTAGGGTTTCTCACATAGGATTTCATGACTTGCTAGACTTGTTCAAATTCAGTTAAGGATTCATAACTATATCTGTTCTTCAATTTAATTGTGCTTAAAGCTAGTTCTAACCTGATCAATTAGAATCTAGATCTTAGGTTGCTAAATACGTCACGGAAGTGGGGTTTAGGAATCTGAACTAATTAAATTGGGCAATTAAACCTTGCGCAAACGGAAGTTTGGTTTAGGATAATTGTGAACATATCAAACTTGGACTTATTGCTAGTTTAATCTGTTAGTTCTCGCAAACGAAAGTTTGGTTTGCTGCACTTAGACTTAGAGAATTATCGCAAAGGAATTTGGTTAATTCTATATCTGTGTTTTGAGTTCTAGAACCGTTCTTAATTAGATCCTTGCTGAATGAACTGTCTGCTTGTCTGATTTCCTGAGAATACCCTAGGCTTGACGCTTTTAATTACTTGCTTCACAACCGTTAATCTCTGCTACTGATTTACTTTCTCGCACCGCAATTTATTTCATTCACTACTTGCTTATTTCTAGTATTTATTCCTACAGTTTGATTCTCTTGAGACCGAGTGTCCCTGTGGATTCGATAACCCTATATACTACTTTGACATTGCTGTTCACTTGCAGTTTAGAATAGGGAAAACTTAGAACCTATCAATAGGTCTAGTTTTAACCCTATACTAACTGCAAGTGCACAGTGATATAGTTGTAGTACTTAGGGTATCGAATCCACAGGGACTCCGGTCAACGATAGATTATAAAACAGAAGAGATTAAACTAGGAGAAAACAAATATGATTAGAAACAAAAAAGCAAGCAGGAAGTAAATCAGGCGAGTTTGTGAGCAAGGAAGCGAACGTTAAGTCTAGGGAGTTCTCAGGAAATCAGGAACATAAGCTAATCAATCAATCGGGATCAAATTAAGAGCTATTCTAGAACTCAAACACAGATATAGAATTAACCAACTGTCGTTGTGAGAATTCTCTAAGTCTAAGTGCAGCAATCCAAATTCCTTTGCAATTACTAACAGATTAAACCAGCTTTAATTCCAAGTTCGATATGTTCACAATCTAATTAAACCAAATTCCTTTGCGAGTAATTAAATTGCTCATCTAGGTTCTTTCTAGCTAATTAACCAACTGTCGTTGTATCAATCAACCTAACATCATAAATCTGGGTAGCTAATTCAGATCAAGCAGTAAGAACAATCCTAGATGAAGAACTAACAGATATGAATCCCTACAGATTTATTAACCTATAATTCCATGAAATCCCTAATGAGAATCCATAAACCTAACAGGTAATCTACTCAGATATGTTCATCGAAACAGAAGACATCATGAATAGAAAACCAAATATTATAAAATCAAATGAAGAACTGGGGTTCAAAATCCTCTCTCTTTCGAGATCAGGATCAGTCCCTAACTCTCTCTGAAAATAAAATAAAGTGTAAGTAAAGCGTAGCCTAACAAGTGGCTGTAAAACCTAATTATAAAGCTAAATCACGTTTTGGGGCTTCTTTGTAATTATGAGGAACTTCTGGGTAAAAGTGCAATATCCAAACTCTTCTCATTAAACGCCGAGTATTGTCTGTGTCGACCTTGTGTCGATCGTTGCACAAGATGTGTCGATCGACACAGGTCTGTGAATTTGACAGTGAAGTCCATCTCTCGGGTCAATACTCTAAAATGCTCCAGAATGCTCCAATAACTCCAATTCTGCTCCAAACATACCTAGACCTATAAACATACTAAAAGGACTCCAAAACATAATAAAAGACTTGATAAATAAGATATATACCATGGTTAAAATCCCTAAAATCCATGGTATATCAGTCGACACCGACCCCAAAGGCAGACTTTCCACGCGAATTTAAGAGAACTTTTGAAGAATTGCAAAAGAACCTTGAAGTTTCACTATTTGTAATTAGGTCTCTGAGCGTGTTTATACTATTAATTAGGTTTTAGAAGAGTTTTATCTTCATCTTTTGTTTTGCTTTGGAGATTGAGAGATATTGAGAGCTTGGGGTTAATCTGCTACTCTGTAACCTTTTAAAGAAGATTCTGAACCTCCTTATTTATCTATTCAATCTAATTGATATTCTATTCATCATGTGTTGTTTAATCATGATATGTCTGAGTAGTTTACCTTGTTAGATTTGGGGGTTCTCGTTATGGATTTCATACTCTGTTAGGTTATCTGGTTAATAGGATTCACCATCTAATAGTTCATCACCTAAGTTAAGTTAATTCTGGATTGATCACCTAAAACTTAGATCTTGGGTTAATTAATTAGCACAAGAGTGTGATTAATAATCTGAAAAGAACTTAGAGTGAAAAATTTAACTAATCGCAAGGAGGTTTGGTTTCGGGAAAATGTGAACGAATAAATTTGAATTTATTGCATGTTTAGAGCTCTAGGATTACAAAGAGATTTGGATTTTTAAGTACTTGACATAGTTAATAATTGCAGCGAGGGTTGAATTATTATACTTTGTATTTCGAGCTCATAAACATGTGCTTAAATCTGAATTCTAATTGACTAGTTCCTTACTTTGTGTGATTTCCTGAGAACGTCCCTAAGTCTGACACCTTAATTCATCGAACCAAATGTTTAAGTTACTTGCATTATTTACTGCTTTCCACCACTTACTCTGCTTAGTCTTGATTAAAAATGAATAGTTTATTGGTAATCTGAGGTTCTTTGTTTGATACCCCAAATATTTCAACAACATTACTGTACACTTGCAGTAGAGAATTAAGGATTAAACTTTGACCTATAAAGTTTTTGGCGCCGTTGTTCTGAGCCTCTGTTTTTACCAATAGATTTAAGTTCTAAATTTCTACTAAAATTTTTATTTTTTGTTATTTACATTTTTCTTTCTTACTTGTCTTTGGTGTTTCAGGTTACGATAAAAACGCACATCATCGACCGACACCGCAAGGTCATCGATCGACACCAAGTTCGACCAAAGATACACAACTTTGTGCATGCCTATAAATGCTACCAAAAGCAACCCGGATAAAGAGCTTTTGTTTCTTCATAACCAGGAGCTTGCTAAGTTAGAAAGATGAATCGGAAAGCGGAGAAACCAAAGAAGTGTTGCAACCCGTGATCTTGATTCCGGACAAGGCTGGTGTTCTTCGTGACCGTTAGGGCCAGCCTTACAATGAGCATGGACAGAGGTCGGATGCTCCAGGAAACACCATTCATGTTCATGTGATTTAAGCCGCTGCGAGCGCAAGGCATAATCAACAGGGGGTGGTGAGGCTGCTACTGCAGTAGGCAGGATACATGGAGAGTATAATAGGCCTGATGAGTTCTATTCGAACAGGTCTGCGATCAGACTTCATGCCATCCAAAGAAACACTTTGAGCTAAAAACGAGCTACTACACTCTTGTTGGACAACATCAGTTTCATGGTGTTTCTCACAACATCCCATGGACCACATTGAGAGGTTCGAGGACTTGGTGACTAGCATGAAGCACGATGAAGTCATCTATGACTATCTCTTCTGCAAGCACTTTACACACTCTCTTTCTGGGGATGTTGTTTACTGGTTGAAGCAATTGACAGCAGGTTCTCTGACGAACTGGGATGACAGTAAGAAGGCATTTCTGAGGAACTTTTATGATGATGCGCGGTCTGATAATCTGAGGAACCTGATTTCTCAGTTCAAAAAATGTCATGCAGAAGCCTTTAAGGCTTCTTGGGTGCGCTTTAGAGCGTACCACTGTGACTGTCCACACCATGGTTTCTCACATGTTCAACTTCTGGGCATTTTCTTTAGAGGTGTGGATTGGAGATAACAGATGGCCTTGGATGCTGCTAGCAATGGAAACTTCAGACGAGGTCTCCTGAGAAGGTGAGTGAGCTGATTGGGAACTTGGCGTCTAGCAATAGCATCAAGAATGCTGATTTTGAAAGGCAGAAGTTAGCAAGAAATATGGATGGAGTTCGGTTTTCTGAGATTAAGAATAAGCTGGATTCTACGTATAGTCTTTTGGTGAACAAGAAGCATGTTCAGTTTGCTGCAAAGGTTAAGTCTTATGAGCCAGGTTATGAGTGTAACGAAGAAGATTTCAACTACATCTGAAGAACTAGTTTCCAGGGCCAGAGATATGGGAATAAGCATGGAAACATGACTTAGACGTGTAATGGTCAGAAGAGTGCTTTCACAAGAAATCAAAACTCTTATGGTTACATCCAATAACCTCCATTTCAGAAACCTTTCCAGCAGAACAGTTCATGCACAAGGACATGTGGAGCTTCATCTTACCAAGCACCTCCTGCACCAACTCATGAGAGTAGACTAGAAGTTATGATGGAACAGGTTGTTGAGGGAATAGAAGACTATTGTGGACTTCAAAATGAAGATTGATGCCTTGTATGCTGATTTGAGGCATTGAACATGCATGTGAAGCAATTGGATACTCAAGTTGCTCAAACTGCTGGAACTCTGAAAAGGCAAGATGGATTCTTTCCTGGAAGGCTGATGCTAACCCCAAACATCAGTGAAATGCCATCACACTGAGAAGTGGAACAGATCTGCATCCTGCTCCGAAAAAGAGGTTTAGTGCTGCAGAACTCGTGGAGTTAGAAGAGTTAGAAGAAGATGATTTTGCTGAGATACGGCCAGTGTCGGTCGATACCCACATTGAGTGTCGATCGACACCCGTTGTAGAGAAGGGTTATTCAAGTTTCAAGCACGAACGATTGTCGACTGAGGTCGACACATGAAAAAGAGGTGCCAGGCGTACCTGAAACGCAAGAAACAGAAAAAAATAAAAAATTAGTAACAAAAAAAATAAAAACGAAAAACCTAGTCTAAACCCTAAGTTCAAATCTATCGAGGACTCAAAAGAGTCCCTGGCAACGGCGTCAAAAACTTGATAGGTCTAGTTTTAACCCTATACTAACTGCAAGTGTAGAGTGATGTAGTTGTAGTACTTAGGGTATCGAATCCACAGGGACTCCGGTCAACGATAGATTATAAAACAGAAGAGATTAAACTAGGAGAAAATAAATATGATTAGAAACTAAAAAGCAAGCAGAAAGTAAATCAGGCGAGTTTGTGAGCAAGGAAGCGAACGTTAAGTCTAGGGAGTTCTCGGGAAATCAGGAACATAAGCTAATCAATCATTCGGGATCAAATTAAGAGCTATTCTAGAACTCAAACACAGATATAGAATTAACCAACTGTCGTTGCGAGAATTCTCTAAGTCTAAGTGCAGCAATCCAAATTCCTTTGCAATTACTAACAGATTAAACCAGCTTTAATTCCAAGTTCGATATGTTCACAATCTAATTAAACCAAATTCCTTTGCGAGTAATTAAATTGCTCATCTAGGTTCTTTCTAGCTAATTAACCAACTGTCGTTGTATCAATCAACCTAACATCATAAATCTGGGTAGCTAATTCAGATCAAACAGTAAGAACAATCCTAGATGAAGAACTAACAGATATGAATCCCTACAGATTTATTAACCTATAATTCCATGATATCCCTAATGAGAATCCCTAAACCTAACAGGTAATCTACTCAGACATGTTCATCGAAACATAAGACATCATAAATAGAAAACCAAATATTATAAAATTAAATAAAGAACTGGGGTTCAAAATCCTCTCTCTTTCGAGATCAGGATCAGCCCCTAACTCTCTCTGAAAATAAAATAAAGTGTAAGTAAAGCGTAGCCTAACAAGTGGCTGTAAAACCTAATTATAAAGCTAAATCACATTTTGGGGCTTCTTTGTAATTATGAGGAACTTCTGGGTAAAAGTGCAATATCCAAACTCTTCTCATTAAACGCCGAGTATTGTTTGTGTCGACCTTGTGTCGATCGTTGCACAAGATGTGTCGATCGACACAGGTCTGTGAATTTGACAGTGAAGTCCATCTCTCGGGTCAATACTCTAAAATGCTCCAGAATGCTCCAATAACTCCAATTCTGCTCCAAACATACCTAGACCTGTAAACATACTAAAAGGACTCCAAAACATAATAAAAGACTTGATAAATAAGATATATACCATGGTTAAAATCCCTAAAATCCATGGTATATCAACTCCCCCACACTTAGCTTTTGCTTGCCCTCAAGCAAGTAAAGAACCAAAACATGGTGAAGAGGTTTGAAAACTTTCAGAAAATCTTTTTATCTTCGAAGCAACAACACTCAGATTCCCCTTAGTAAACCACTGAAAGAATCAACTGCAAGATATCAAGACCAACAATACTTCCCCCACACTTAGCAACTGTCCTAAGTAAACTCCACAATCACATTCACGCATTCAAATTCACCCTACTGACTTCTGCAAGTATTTAAGTGCGGTCTCACCTAAGGAGTATCGATCAATGGGCACATGGACTCTTACCTTGTCAGCTCTAGACCACCATACTGTCTTTCTCTGGTCCCATTCTTCTCTTTTCCCTTCCTTAGCATTCTGATTTTTCCCCATTGGGTATCATTTTATTTTTTTTATCAGTGCTCTTCCCGTTAAGGGGTGTACTTTGGACACATTCCATGGATGCACAGGAGATGATAGTTGTAGCTACCACTCCCAGAGACCACTTCGGAGTTACTAACTCATCCTCAAATTATTATTCTTTTTTTTTTTATGGAAGGGGAGAAGGGAACTAAATAGGACAAGTTTACAGGCTGTGTCAGAACTAACAAAGGAATCCGACACAAGGTATACCAAGCCCTTAGGTGAGAAAATTAAGTCAGTATTAAGGTGAAGTCAGTAAAAGGATCCTCTGATACCTGAAGTGATGTGGGTGTCCTCAATAGGTTGGTCCGTGTTGGGTTTTCTAATAGTCAGAGATTGATCTGCAACTTCATCCCAATGGTCACTTAAGTTCCTGCAAGATGTTGTTAATCTTCTCAAAAAATCATTGTTTCTTACTTAAACTAGTTTTGACTCAATAAGACAAATTTTGAAAAACGGGACTGACACTAAGAAAACAAAAGCATGCGTCAGTAGCTCCTCCCCCACACTTAAAACACACTGTCCCCAGTAGTGTCAAGCTTAGGGTCGGTGAGAAAATAAATCAAATTGAAATAATCCAAAAAGTTGCAGAACACTTACCTGTCGTCGCCCTGTGTCGATCGATGCCACAAGGGTGTCGATCGATGCAAGGCAAATTTTGCTCGCGGTTATGTGAATAACCGATGTCTAAACCGCAATTGATTCGGTAAACCGTAAATCGCGACTGCATCGACCGATGCACTAGGTGTGTCGATCGATGCAAGGCGATTCTGCCTGTTTCATCTAGCCTCTGAACACACTTAAACAGAAAAATCAAAAATATTAAATCAAAACGAAAAACAAAACAAAAACGAACCTAACAGTGGGTTGCCTCCCACTCAGCGCTTGTTTAAAGTCTGTAGCTTGACTATAGGATAGAGATTGAATTCATGGCGGTTTCAACAGAGACTTTGAGTGTCTCTGTGAATATCTCTTCATCCAAGGAGGTGTATAGGCTTTCAGATCATGAGGTTTTCCAAGGAACGAAGGAGTAGAAGCAGGGCGGGAGCGAAGCTTGGGTGGTACACTGCGTTTTCCTGCATTCGAAACAATGTGGTCAGGAGGTTTAAGCTTAGGTGATTTATACCTTACCTTTGGTGCAGATCTGATGTCTGGAGCTTTCTGCTTATGAGCAGTTGCAGGCTCGGAAGATGTTAGAGTAAATTTCTGAGGAATCACCATCTTTTTTTCTCCACTATCGGATATTGTAGTTCCACCAATCTTAACTGCTTCTTTCAAATAACCATCAGTGGAGATCATCTTCTTATCCACCACCACCATGCACTTCTCTACACTCTGCCCATGTTTAGACCTTATAGGAACTTTTGGGAATGGTATTGGAGGTTTGTAGACCCGTTCCTTAGCAAAAACATCAGATTTGGACGAAATTGGGTCTGTCCGACTGTCGCGTCGACCGACGCAGAAATGGTGTCGGTCGACATTGAATTGATGTCGACCTTCAGTGTCGACCATGGTCGATTTCTGTTCGTCGTAAGAACTCGAAATTGCCGTCAGAACTGCGTGTCGACCGACACTAAGGGGGTGTCGATCGATGCATGTCTCAGACAGACAATATTCATCCAGAAAATCCGAGATTATGCTCTCTTCTTCACCTAGCAACTCAATCTCATCTCTTAAGGTCACAGCTTTGATGGATATGTACTGTTCAGCTTTCCCAACTTCATTATGCCTTTGTATTGCTTGAGATGTCTGTTGGATTTGAACATCCAGCTTCTTCACATGTGTGCTCAGAGATTCAAACTTCCCATTCAGAATTTCATGCATAGCATCCAACTTCCTGTTGAAGTCTACAACAGTCTTGGTCTGATCCTCTAGTAACTGCTCCATCATGGATTCCATCTTACTCTTATAAGCATTAGCAGCAGGAGGTGTCTGATATGAGGACGATCCAAAGGTTCTCTGATAAGAATTACCTTGCTGATTACCAAACACGTTTTATTGAAATCCAGAGCTATTGATGTAGTTTAAATCCTCTTCCTGCTTCTCCAATAACTGCTCCATTATGCTCATCAGCTTATTAGACTGTGTATTGTGAGGAGGAACATGCTGATATGATGGAGATTCATAATCTCTGGTGAATGAATAGGAACCATAGCCTCTGCAGAACGAGTTATTCTGCTGATTTTCCAACATCCGTTCCATCATTCCCATCATTCTTTTGCACTGTGTCGATCGATGCAGCGTAGCGTCGATCGATGAAAGCTCGAGAATGCAACGATCGACACACAGGACCGTATCGATCGTTGCAGGGTAATTACAGGCGTACCTGAAACGCAAGAAACAGAAAAAAATAAAAAATTAGTAACAAAAAAATAAAAACGAAAAACCTAGTCTAAACCCTAAGTTCAAATCTATCGAGGACTCAAAAGAGTCCCCGGCAATGGCGCCAAAAACTTGATAGGTCTAGTTTTAACCCTATACTAACTGCAAGTGCACAATGATGTAGTTGTAGTACTTAGGGTATCGAATCCATAGGGACTCCGGTCAACGATAGATTATAAAACAGAAGAGATTAAACTAGGAGAAAACAAATATGATTAGAAACTAAAAAGCAAGCAGAAAGTAAATCAGGCGAGTTTGTGAGAAAGGAAGCGAACGTTAAGTCTAGGGAGTTCTCGGGAAATCAGGAACATAAGCTAATCAATCAATCGGGATCAAATTAAGAGCTATTCTAGACCTCAAACACAGATATAGAATTAACCAACTGTCGTTGCGAGAATTCTCTAAGTCTAAGTGCAGCAATCCAAATTCCTTTGCAATTACTAACAGATTAAACCAGCTTTAATTCCAAGTTCGATATGTTCACAATCTAATTAAACCAAATTTCTTTGCGAGTAATTAAATTGCTCATCTAGGTTCTTTCTAGCTAATTAACCAACTGTCGTTGTATCAATCAACCTAACATCATAAATCTGGGTAGCTAATTCAGATCAAGCAGTAAGAACAATCCTAGATGAAGAACTAACAGATATGAATCCCTACAGATTTATTAACCTATAATTCCATGAAATCCCTAATGAGAATCCCTAAACCTAACAGGTAATCTACTCAGACATGTTCATCGAAACAGAAGACATCATGAATAGAAAACCAAATATTATAAAATGAAATAAGGAATTGGGGTTCAAAATCCTCTCTCTTTCGAGATCAGGATCAGCCCCTTACTCTCTCTGAAAATAAAATAAAGTGTAAGTAAGGCTTAGCCTAACAAGTGGCTGTAAAACCTAATTATAAAGCTAAATCACGTTTTGGGGCTTCTTTGTAATTATGAGGAACTTCTAGGTAAAAGTGCAATATCCAAACTCTTCTCATTAAACGCCGAGTATTGTCTGTGTCGACCTTGTGTCGATCGTTGCACAAGATGTGTCGATCGACACAGTTTGTGAATTTGACAGTGAAGTCCATCTCTCGGGTCAATACTCTAAAATGCTCCAGAATGCTCCAATAACTCCAATTCTGCTCCAAACATACCTAGACCTATAAACATACTAAAAGGACTCCAAAACATAATAAAAGACTTGATAAATAAGATATATACCATGGTTAAAATCCCTAAAATCCATGGTATATCAGTCGACACCGACCCCAAAGGCAGACTTTCCACGCGAATTTAAGAGAACTTTTGAAGAATTGCAAAAGAACCTTGAAGTTTCACTATTTGTAATTAGGTCTCTGAGCGTGTTTATACTATTAATTAGGTTTTAGAAGCGTTTTATCTTCATCTTTTGTTTTGCTTTGGAGATTGAGGGATATTGAGAGCTTGGGGCTAATCTGCTACTTTGTAACCTTTTAAAGAAGATTCTGAACCTCCTTATTTATCTATTCAATCTAATTGATATTCTATTCATCATGTGTTGCTTAATCATGATATGTCTGAGTAGTTTACCTTGTTAGATTTGGGGGTTCTCGTTATGGATTTCATACTCTGTTAGGTTATCTGGTAAATAGGATTCACCATCTAATAGTTCATCACCTAAGTTAAGTTAATTCTGGATTGATCACCTAAAACTTAGATCTTGGGTTAATTAATTAGCACAAGAGTGTGATTAATAATCTGAAAAGAACTTAGAGTGAAAAATTTAACTAATCGCAAGGAGGTTTGGTTTCGGGAAAATGTGAACGAATAAATTTGAATTTATTGCATGTTTAGAGCTCTAGGATTACAAAGAGATTTGGATTTTTAAGTACTTGACATAGTTAATAATTGCAGCGAGGGTTGAATTATTATACTTTGTATTTCGAGCTCATAAACATGTGCTTAAATCTGAATTCTAATTGACTAGTTCCTTACTTTGTGTGATTTCCTGAGAACGTCCCTAAGTCTGACACCTTAATTCATCGAACCAAATGTTTAAGTTACTTGCATTATTTACTGCTTTCCACCATTTACTCTGCTTAGTCTTGATTAAAAATGAATAGTTTATTGGTAATCTGAGGTTCTTTGTTTGATACCCCAAATATTTCAACAACATTACTGTACACTTGCAGTAGAAAATTAAGGATTAAACTTTGACCTATAAAGTTTTTGGCGCCGTTGTTCTGAGCCTCTGTTTTTACCAATAGATTTAAGTTCTAAATTTCTACTAAACTTTTCATTTTTTGTTATTTACATTTTTCTTTCTTACTTGTCTTTGGTGTTTCAGGTTACGATAAAAAAGCACATCATCGACCGACACCGCAAGGTCATCGATCGACACCGAGTTTGACCAAAGATACACAACTTTGTGCATGCCTATAAATGCTACCAAAAGCAACCCGGAGAAAGAGATTTTGTTTCTTCATAATCAGGAGCTTGCTAAGTTAGAAAGATGAATCGGAAAGCGGAGAAACCAAAGAAGTGTTGCAACCCGTGATCTTGATTCCGGACAAGGCTTGTGTTCTTCGTGACCGTCAGGGCCAGCCTTACAATGAGCATGGACAGAGGTCGGATGCTCCAGGAAACACCATTCATGTTCTTGTGATTTAAGCCGCTGCGAGCGCAAGGCATAATCAACAGGGGGTGGTGAGGCGGCTACTGCAGTAGGCATGATACTTGGAGAGTATAATAGGCCTGATGAGTTCTATTCGAACAGGTCTGCGATCAGACTTCATGCCATCCAGAGAAACACTTTGAGCTAAAAACGTGTTGGAATCCCTAGGATCCTTGGTCTAGGTAATTGAATCTAAGAACTGACCTCGTGATTACCTGTAGATTGGCAGCGGAAATTAGGGCAGGTAAACGAGATCTAGAGCGCCTCAATCGTAGACAACACGCACACAAGCTGGAATCCGCCGGGATGCTAGTACCGGTGATCGGATCTCCTGGGATTCTCTACGTGTTTCTCGAGGAAGAGGGTCTGTTTTTCTGTCAAGCAAAACTGTCTGCGACGGCTCTCTTGTTTTTAGGTCGTGTAACCTGGCCCCTATAAATAGGCCCACGGTTTACAAACCGTGATATCTGTTACGGTATCGACCTTGTGTCGATCGTTGCACCAATGGCATCGATCGACACACTTCTTAACACACGAATTCAATGTGTATCCAATACACATTGATCGGACCATATGCCAATGATCAATTCCCTACAGAAGCGTATCCAACTTGCTTAGGTGTGTGACCCTTTAGGTTCACACGATACTAGAAATGAGTTACAACTCATTTGTCATAAGCGGTTTCTAGCAAAACATTATGACTACCCAGTATCATATGAATTGTCCGATCTCGACTATACAACTATCTTTAGAGTAAGTACAATGTGATTTCAGGACACAATCCCAACAATCTCCCACTTGTACTGGAATCATCTATTCCCATAATCCCTTTGTCGCTATATCTCGATATGGCATAAGGCAAGAAACTGTGTCATCCTTATTATAGCCAACATCATGTTCATCGAACTTCTGATCTATACTGATAAAACAAACGACTGACAATCACCTCGTTTGAGCACGGCCATGCATTTTCTCAGTATCAAATCTTCGATGGGCCCTGAGATATTTATCCCTTGTTATATAGGAGGGACAAATCCCTTCTTGTTCCATCCCTGTTTCTACACATACTTCATGATACACCTAAGCAATGCCTTTATAGCCGCCATTTACGGATCGACGTTTGACAAGGTCAAAGTGCACCAATTCATATGCTAGAAAGCATGATGAACTCAGGTCTAAGGACTATACTCTATAGTCGTAATGAGAAACTCTCATGACACAGATATAACTATCCTGTAGAGTTCTCAATAGTGGGTCATGTCCGATCATATGTTCACCAACATATATCCATGTGACTGACTGTGATACTCATATCATTGACTCCATGAAACTTAGTCAACAGTCACCTCACAAGCTAGTCTCTCGCGATTATCAGTGTCCCATTTTGACAATCTCGACAAGGGACAATCATAATTTATTTACTTATAGGGTTTCATGATCAAGTCCTCAACTTGATGTCCTATAACATGAACATAAAATACTCGGGACCATTATTTAATCATCCAATGATCAAACAATGCTGATGTCAGTTTTTCATAATCATGACTACATCATGTCTGTCTGAACATCATAACTAACATAACTCCCACTAGAATCTAGACCACGTCTTCAGATATCTAGTACCTACAACTACAGCATGAAACTCATGCTTAGGTTGTGAGAGATGCTGCGGTGTTCTTGCTTGGAGCCATTCCAACAAACCACACTGCTGTTCTTTAATAAGCACTATTCTGCGGTCCACTGCTTGGAAACCTTTCCAACAGATAGCCCCGCTATAGGGACAAAGAGACATAAACAGGTGGGAACCGTGAATCATCTTTGTCTGTCTAACTACTCTTAACAGATTCGTCATTTCCTCAGTTGTACAAGAACCTATCCTTAGTGTTTCTCAAACACTTGGGGATATTCCTTACAACTGTCCAGTGACTCCTACCAGAACATATTGGTATCTTCTCGTCGTGCTATATGCATAAAATGCATCTATACGAGCGCTAAATATGACATTTATTATGGATTATGTTGCTGAAGCATAAGGAATCACACTCATAGATACTAGCTCAGCCAGTGTCCAAGACACTTTATCTTGCTAAGATTATTGCCATAAGACCTTTGGTATGAAGCCATTCTTGGAATCATGCATATTGGAACTGTCCACCAACTTATAATCATAAGGATTCTGACATGATCCAATTAGCTCTTCTAATCCATTTCAATGGATCCATATTCCAAGAACTCACGCGACTTCTCCCATGTCCATCGTTAAATTTGACTTCCGACCCAAATCTTGACAAGACTTTAGCGTCGGAACGTCGCTTATGAGATTAAGTACGTTCTTAACATACAGTTTGAGAATTGCAATTACGCTCCCACTAGTTTACTTGTAAATGCGTTGTTTCTATTCGTTCCTGATCGAGTCAAAGCCTTTGACCGTTTTAACAGAACATAGATTCCAACTCCAAGATCTTGCTTCAACCGGTGAAGCTAACATGCATGACTAGCCAATTTTTGGAGTTGGGGCTCACCTTCGCTTCTTTGAATTTCGCATGCTCGTCACTTTTCAATGATCAACAGATCACGACAATCGGTCACGAGGAATCACCCTCGGTTCAGTGACGGATCCATTAGGATCAGCGAACTTCAGGCTCCACAGGTGTCGATCCTACAGCACTCTGTAGATCCAACCGCTGCTCTCCCTCAACAGGTTGAACTGCCTCCTGTGTTTCTCGAATTTCTTCGAGTTGTACTTTTACTCCCACTGTTCTTCTTGGAAAAACAGAGTTTCGAACAACAAAACTTTGTTCTCGGATTGGTTGCAAAAGTACTAAGCCTCGGTTTCCCTAGGACAACCAGCGAAGCAGCATTTATCAGATTTGGGTTCAAGTTTGTTTGTTGGCAACTGCCCCACACACACCTTGCAATCCCAATTAATCAGAAAAACAAATTTGGAAATCACCCAGTCCACATCCATGTGGTGTTTTTCACTGATTCTGATAGAAACTTATTTAGCGTAAACATAGACATTTTAGAACGTATACTTAAATGATTATGGAAGATTCTTGTGACTCATCATTAATCGGAGCATATCTAATAAGATCCGATTCATTCTGTCAGATGATCACTCAATTCTTGACTCAAGTATTTTCCTCCGCGATTCAATCGAGGATCTCAATACTTCTGTCAAATTGGTTCTACACTTCATCTTGGAAATCCTCAAGGGATTCCTGCTCGTGTCTCATCAAATGAACACAGCCATACTTACTGACGCCATCAATAAGTTAATGAAGTACTGAAGATTTCCTTTGGCATTAATGCTCATCGGGCCACATACATCAGTACGAGT
This sequence comes from Orychophragmus violaceus, assembly GCA_030180135.1. Lineage (NCBI taxonomy): Eukaryota > Viridiplantae > Streptophyta > Magnoliopsida > Brassicales > Brassicaceae > Orychophragmus > Orychophragmus violaceus. The sequence continues at coordinate 31,148,706 of CM058240.1, read as the reverse complement.
AAGGCCCAATAAGCCTCTGGCCCTTTTCTTTAGCTCTGTGATATATCATGGTTTTTACCCATTTTAGACCATGATATAGTTGTGTTTTTAGTGTCTTTTGTCTTTGTTTAGAGTCTTTTACAGGTTTAATCAAGTTTGGAGCTAATTGGAGATATTTGGAGCATTTTGGGACTTTTGGGACGTTTTGGCCGAGAGCTTAAGTCACTGTCCGATTTATTGATCATGCATCGACCGACACACCTTGTGCATCGGTCGACACACTAGCGAGATTGGCCGTACGCGTCGGTTTAACAAGTTATGAAAATTTGCAAAGAGGCCCAGAATAGTTCCAGTATTTACACAGAAGCCCCAGCCGAGATTTGGCCTATATAATAGAGTTTTTAGATACGCTTTACATTACGCTTTGATACTAATAGCTAAGAGATTTCTAGAGCTTTTGGGGCTGATCTATTTCCTGTATTCACTTATTTTGGAGAAGATTTCGAACCCCTTTATCTATTTAATTTCTTATATGCAATCTATTATTTCTTTGATTATGTTTTCATTAATCATGTCTGAGTAGATCCATAGTTGAGTTTAGGGTTTCTCACATAGGATTTCATGACTTGCTAGACTTGTTCAAATTCAGTTAAGGATTCATAACTATATCTGTTCTTCAATTTAATTGTGCTTAAAGCTAGTTCTAACCTGATCAATTAGAATCTAGATCTTAGGTTGCTAAATACGTCACGGAAGTGGGGTTTAGGAATCTGAACTAATTAAATTGGGCAATTAAACTTTGCGCAAACGGAAGTTTGGTTTAGGATAATTGTGAACATATCAAACTTGGGATTAATGCTAGTTTAATCTGTTAGTTCTCGCAAACGAAAGTTTGGTTTGCTGCACTTAGGCTTAGAGAATTATCGCAAAGGAATTTGGTTAATTCTATATCTGTGTTTTGAGTTCTAGAACTGTGCTTAATTAGATCCTTGCTGAATGAACTGTCTGCTTGTCTGATTTACTGAGAATACCCTAGGCTTGACGCTTTTAGTTTATTGCTTCACAACCGTTAATCTCTGCTACTGTTTACTTTCTTGCTTCGCAATTTATTTACTTCACCATCTGCTTATTTCTAGTATTAATCTCTACGTTTCTGTTTCTATTGAGACCAAGTGTCCCTGTGGATTCGATAGCCCTATATACTACTTTGACATTGTTGTTCACTTGCAGTTTAGAATAGGGTAAAACTTAGAAGCCTATCAAGTTTTTGGCGCCGTTGTCGGGGACTCTTAGAGTCTTCGATAGGACCGAACTTAGGGTTTTTACTAGAAATTTTTCTTTTTGTTTTTGTTCTTTTTCGTTTTTATTTTTTGATTTTGCTAAACTTTTTCTCTGATTTCTCTCTGTCGCAGGTACGAAATTCGCCTTGCGTCGATCGTTGCATACCTTGCGTCGATCGTCACTAGGCGATTCTGAGATTGAATCGATCGTTGCACTAATAGCATCGATCGTTGCTGGACGATTACAGACAGTTTATGCCAACGCAGAAAACTCGAAGTAATCCGAACTCGAGCTTGCTTAATCTCGGACTAGAGGAACTTGGACGTCTAGAAAGGACTAACAGAAGAGAAAGAAGAGAGAGAATGGTACGAGAACGTTTGATCTTGATACCAGATGCTGAAGGTACCCTGAGGGACCAAGATGACAACCCGTACAATGCTGCTGGGCATCGGGTTGATGCTGAAGGGAATGTCATCCCTGATCCTCCTGAGCAACAGCAACAGGAGCTGAACCGAAACCAGGGTCAAGGACAGGCCCAAGGTAGAGAGATGGTGGTTCATGAGAGGACACTAGCTGATTACAACAGACATGATGAGTTTCATGCAAACCGAGCAGCTCTAGTGCTTCCTGCTTTTGAGAGGAATGATTTTGAGGTAAAGACCATCTACTACCAGCTGATGAGACAGATTGCTTTTCATGGTCTTCAAGCAGAGCAGCCTATGGATCACATTGACAAGTTTGAAGACATAGTCACTGGCATGAAGTATGAAGGAGTATGCCCGGACTATCTGTTCCTTAAGCTATTTCCGCACAGTCTTGCTGGAGACGCTAGTGCATGGCTGAGACAACTGGCACCTGGTCAGTATACTACTTGGGCAGCCTTAAAGAGTGAGTTCCTGCGTCATTTTTATGATGATGCGCGCTCGGATCAGTCCAGACAGGACATACTCACTTTCTCCCAAGGAGCTGTGGAGCCCTTGAAGACTGCATGGATGAGATTTAAGCAGTATCAGCGTGACTGTCCACACCATGGATTCACAGAAGTACAGCTGATTGGTATTTTCTTCAGAGGCATAGATCTCCCTTATCAGACTGCGCTGGATAATTCCAGTAATGCTAATTTCAACACCAGGACTCCTACACAAGCTAAGCAGTTGATTGAGAACCTGATTGGCAGCAACAGTTGCAAGACAATGGATGAAAGGAGGAAGAAATCTGGTGGAACTGTAGAGAATTCTGATATAGCTAATATAAGATCCAGATTGGACACAGTCTACAATCTCCTGACTAGTAAGAAATCTGTCCACTTTGCCCAAGATGTAGAGGTGATTCAGGCTGAGGAGGAAACTCAGGAAGAAGATGTGAATTTCATAGGAGGTTCTGGTTTCCAAGGTAATAGATTTGGTAATCAACAGGGGAACAGATTCTCCAATGGTGGACAGACTGGTGGTTTTCAGAAGACCTATGGACAAGGTACTCAGAGAACCTATGGATCTACATCCTATCAGACTCCTCCTGCACCTAGAGCCCATGAGAGCAAAATGGAGGCTATGATGGAACAACTGATTGAGAGTCAGACCAAGATTTCTGTGGACTGCAACAAGAAGTTGGACGCTGTCTATGAAGACCTCAATGGAAAATTTGAGTCTCTGAGCACTCACATGAAGCAGTTGGACACTCAGGTAAACCAGATGTCCAGCTCACTGAAGGGAAAAGGAGTGGCAGACACTCATGTTAAGGCCTGGTCTGTGTGCATTAATGATGGATCTCACCTAGGTGAAAGATTTGAGCTAAGTACAGCTGAGTTGGTGACAGAACAGGAATTTTCGGATATTTGTGAAAAACTCTCGGGTGAAATCTGCTGCAGTGCGTCGATCGATGCAACATTTGTGCCGATCGATACACCCGTCGGGATAGCAACGATCGACACACCCTTAGTGTCGGTCGTTGCAGGGCGTGAATGGACAGAACTGTCGGATGATAATGGCATAGATGCTGACTTGGAGCTTGATCGCCTATTCAATGGAGCCTCTGAGATTTCTCAACAGGAGATCTACGAGCAGATCTTTAGACAACACTCCTCAGTGTCTGAAGTGATTAGGCAAGAGATTGAAGAGCTGAAGAAATTAGAAGGTATTGGTGAAGAATTGGAAGAAATTCCAACTTCTGATGATCCACCTTATCATCCATGTGTGCAAAGATACCTGAACAAGATGTTGCCCCTGGATGATGATCTGAAAGACTGGGTGATAATAGTTCCTCAACATATTAGTGATGTTCTGCTAACTAAGGTCCCGAAGAAGATATCTGATCCTGGAGTCTTTGTGCTGGATTGTTCTATCTTTGAAGATAGCTTTAGACGCTCTCTGTGTGATTTAGGAGCTGCTGGAAGTTTGATGCCTTACTCTGTGGCAGAAAAGCTGGGTATGCTGGATTTTACTCCTACTAGGACTTCTCTTGTCCTAGCTGATCAGTCCATACGAGTTCCTGAAGGACTCCTTATGGACATTCCGGTGAGAGTTGGAAACTACTTAGTTCCAACGGACTTCCTTGTGCTGAAATATGACTGTGATCCGGATGAAGCATTATTGCTTGGGAGACCCTTTTTGGCTACAGCAGGAGCGTTGATTGATGTTAGGAACAGCTTGATAGACCTCCATCTGGGAGATGAACCACTGCACTATGAGATGGATAAGCTGCGAAAGCCACTGATAGATGGGCAGACATTCACCATAAGGGACGCAGATTTTGAGCAACCTGATCATACCATGGTTATAGATCCTGGAGCACATTTCACTCCATCTTTTCTTGGCCATGAGCATTCCGCAACAGCCTACTCACCACCTTGGATGAGGAGACTTGAACAGAGACAGAAAAAGTCTCTGTCAGGACCTCCTGGTACTTGAAAATTCCCATCCGTCCGGTCAAGCTATTGACCTTAAACAAGCGCTGGGTGGGAGGCAACCCACCATTAGGTACTGGTGTTTTTCTACTTAATTTTTGGTGTTTTTGTTAGGATTTTACGTTTGTTTTTGTTTCTGGTGAGTTTATGTTTGCAGGTCTCGGTTAAATCGCAGTGCAACGATCGACGCACTTCTGTGTCGATCGTCACAACACGAAAGGAATCGCATTGCAGCGATCGTTGCGCTCTTGAGCAACGATCGACTATACACGAAAATCGCCAAGTAACGGTCGATGCACTTAGTGCAACGATCGATGCTCAGCGACAGAGGTAACCCGACATACACAATTTCACCTTTTCAATTTTTATTTTCTTTTTACCGATCCTTCGCTGGACACTACTGGGGACAGTGTGTCTTAAGTGTGGGGGAGGTGCTACTGACTTTTGTTTTCTGTTTTCTTAAGAGTCAGTCCGTTTTTCAAAAAAATTTGTTTTATTGAGTCAAAATTGTTTAAGTAAGAAACTATGATTTTCTGAGAAGATTTACAAGACTTGCAGGAACTTAAGTAACCATTGGGATGAAGTTGCAGGATCTATCTCTGACTGTTAGAAAACCCCATCACAGATCAACCTACTGGGAACACCCACATCACTTCAGGTATCAGAGGATCCTTTACTGACTTCAACCTTAATACTGACTTAGATTTCTCACCTAAGGGCTTGGTATACTTTGTGTCGGATTCCCTTGTTAGTTCTGACACAGCCTGTAAACCTGTCCTATTTAGTTCCCTTCTCCCCTTCTGTAAAGTAAAAAATAAAAAATAAATAATAAACTGAGGATGAGTTAGTAACTCCGAAGTGGTCATGGGAATAGTAGCAAACACTATTATCTCTCATGTGATCCATGGAATGTGTCCAAAGTACACCCCATAACGGGAAGAACACTGATAAAAAAAATAAAATGATACCCAGTGGGGAAAAATCAGTTGTTAAAGAAGGGAAAGAGAAGAAAGGAACTAGAGAAAGATAGTATGGTGGTCTAGAGCTGATAAGGTAAGAATCCATGTGCCCTTTGATCGATACTCCTTAGGTGAGACCGCACTTAAATACTTGCAGAAGTCAGTAGGGAGAATTTGAATGCTTGAATGTGATTGTGGAGTTTACCTAGGACAGTTGCTAAGTGTGGGGGAAGTACATGTTGGTCTTGATATCCTGTAATTGATTCTTGCAGTGGTTTACTAAGGGGAATCTGAGTATTGTAGCTTCTAGGATGAAATGAGTTTCTGAAGAGTTTTCAAACCTCTTCACCATGTTTTAGTTCTATGTTTTGCTTGAGGGCAAGCAAAGGCTAAGTGTGGGGGAGTTGATATATCATGGTTTTTACCCATTTTAGACCATGATATAGTTGTGTTTTTAGTGTCTTTTGTCTTTGTTTAGAGTCTTTTACAGGTTTAATCAAGTTTGGAGCTAATTGGAGATATTTGGAGCATTTTAGGACTTTTGGGACGTTTTGGCCGAGAACTTAAGTCACTGTCCGATTTATTGATCATGCATCGACCGACACACCTTGTGCATCGGTCGACACACTAGCGAGATGGGCCGTACGCGTCGGTTTAACAAGTTATGAAGATTTGCAAAGAGGCCCAGAATAGTTCCAGTATTTACACAGAAGCCCCAGCCGAGATTTGGCCTATATAATAGAGTTTTTAGATACGCTTTACATTACGCTTTGATACTAATAGCTAAGAGATTAGAGCTTTTGGGGCTGATCTATTTCCTGTATTCACTTATTTTGGAGAAGATTTTGAACCCCTTTATCTATTTAATTTCTTATATGCAATCTATTATTTCTTTGATTATGTTTTCATTAATCATGTCTGAGTACATCCATAGTTGAGTTTAGGGTTTCTAACATAGGATTTCATGACTTGCTAGACTTGTTCAAATTCAGTTAAGGATTCATATATCTGTTCTTCAATTTAATTGTGCTTAAAGCTAGTTCTAACCTGATCAATTGGAATCTAGATCTTAGGTTGCTAAATACGTCACGGAAGTGGGGTTTAGGAATCTGAACTAATTAAATTGGGCAATTAAACTTTGCGCAAACGGAAGTTTGGTTTAGGATAATTGTGACCATATCAAACTTGGGATTAATGCTAGTTTAATCTGTTAGTTCTCGCAAACGAAAGTTTGGTTTGCTGCACTTAGGCTTAGAGAATTATCGCAAAGGAATTTGGTTAATTCTATATCTGTGTTTTGAGTTCTAGAACTGTGCTTAATTAGATCCTTGCTGAATGAACTGTCTGCTTGTCTGAGTTACTGAGAATACCCTAGGCTTGACGCTTTTAGTTTATTGCTTCACAACCGTTAATCTCTGCTACTGTTTACTTTCTTGCTTCGCAATTTATTTACTTCACCATCTGCTTATTTCTAGTATTAATCTCTACGTTTCTGTTTCTATTGAGACCAAGTGTCCCTGTGGATTCGATAGCCCTATATACTACTTTGACATTGCTGTTCACTTGCAGTTTAGAATAGGGTAAAACTTAGAAGCCTATCACTCTGCTAAAGAAGCCTCAGTCATTTGGCCCAGCAAGCAGAATTCATGTCTCAAATGATTTACAATTAAATCAGTCTGAAGCCCATAACCATGGAACTTCTGAATCCGCTTCACTCTATGTGGTCAAAACGACTGTGCCAAGGAAAAGTCGAGTTCGAGTCATCAGACTTAAAACTTTTAGTATTAGTGTTATATTCTAACTTTCGCTGGTTTAAGATATAAAACCCATTCTAAACGGGGTGCTACCATATGATATTTCATTAAGATCTAAAGAACAAAACTTGTCTTCTATCAAAATGAAAAACATCCAAATTCTTTACAAGAAAACGAAAGACATTTCTGCACAAGGCAGATACATAGTAGCAATTACTTAATTTCTAAAACCAAGTATGAAAGGCTCCTACAAGTGGAGAATCTCTACGGCTCATCTAGCAACTATTGCTTCAACCAGACACGCAGTTCCACTTGTCCTTTCTTCAACATTCTACTGTCGCTTAGGTCCTGCATATTTCAAAATATCAGTACCACAACTAGTATCCAATACTTATGTAGAACTTGAATTAATAACACAATACCTGAAGAAGAAGTACCATACATCTCCTTCATCTCTTGTGAATCTTCCAAGAATTTAATGCAATCTCTCTTCCAATGCCCTGACTCATCACAGTAGAAGCACCTTTTAACACCAGATGGGCCTGACTTGGGCTTAAAAGATGACACAGGATTATCCTGATTCCAAATCTGGACGGCCCTGTCTCTACCCTTGCCAGCACAAGATTTCTCAAATCTTTTGCCCTTTATGATGTCTTGCTCTACTGCTTTGAGCATGCCATGCAGCTCAGCCAACGTCTTCGTCAAGTCTTTCTTGATATAGTTCTTAATGAAATTATCATAGCTTGACGGTAGTGACTGTAGAATGATGTCAGTGGCCAACTCTAAGTTGACAGGACATTCCAGTCTCCCCAGGTTATCAACGTAACCCATCAGTTTAATGATATGAGGACTTACTGGAGCATCCTCTGGTAGCTTGCACTCAGTTAGAGACTTCACCATCTGGAATCTCTCAACTCGTGCCAGATCCTGAAACTTCAGTTTCAGGCTGGTGATCATCTCTATCGGCGACTCCATGTTCTCGTATTGACTTTTCAAGTCCGAGTTCATGGTAGACAACATCAGACCACACACATCTACCACATCAATATAATGCTTATTCCAAGCCTTATATGCTGCATGCGAGCGATTGGTCCCAAGCCTTTCTGGAAGAGCCTTTTCAAGGACATAGTCCTTGCTCTCCTGCTTGAGAATGAATCTCAGATTCCGATACCAATCGAGAAAATTAGATCCACTTAACTTGTCCTTCTCAAGGACGGATCGCAACGAGAAAGTAGTCATAGACATAAGCTGAAATCCAATAAAACAAAGATTTAGTTATGTATACGATGAGAAATCTATCTAATAAGAAAACTCGCATTGTATTCATCACTATGTTTCCTCAGATGAATACAATGAACCAAGATCCTCGGATCACAAAAATTCGAGTGGGCGACTCACCATCACCCAAACTTTAGTCATCCAGGTAAGCAAATCATTGCTAATTGTACCCAGTACAACTCTTGGTCGCAGATAAGACAATTCATGTCTTATCCGCTCTGATGTCTCTGGGCCCAGAACTTCTGATGGCCCATTCAAGTTAAACCAATATTTTCCTGTCTTGTGATCATTGACAGTCGCACTACAAGTCTATTAATGACCACCTGCCTTACTCATGTTGCTGTGGATACCAAGGACTCCAAGACTATCCAACGAACGACACGAGTCTTGACAGTAGACAAGATCGGGCAAGACATCAAGATCGCTTGATATTTGGCTGAGGAAATGGAACTTTAAAAGATTGGTAATTCAATCTCTTAGGTCATGCAATAGTTGATGTCAAGCACTGCAAGACCATCAACACTACTACATGCCTTACTCATGTAATTGTGGACACCAAGCTCTTGGCAAGACTATCCAACAACGAAACGAGTCTTGACAGTTGACCATATTGAATAACTAAGCTTCGGTCTAACACACATCCAACGTGTATTAAATAGGTTTAGAACATTTCTAACTTTTAATTTCAATTAAGTTTTACTTGTTCTAATTTAAGTGGGTTAGGTCATTTGGTTCGGTTTTTTCAATCATCTGGTTCAAAACCAAAAGATTACGGTTCGCATCGTCACCACGCGCATCAACTGACACACTTGGTCGATATTTGATATGCAACCTTTACCAACCCTATAACTGGTCTTAGACCAATTGCGATAACCAGTCCAATCTAATTGAACCGACTTATCCAATCAAACTGATCTTAACTAATAAAATCGGTTTATTCCAATTGAGATAACTAACTCAATCCAATTGAATCAATTCATCCAATTTAAACCGATCTGACCTACCTTAGCCAAGCATGATAACCAATTCAATCCAATTGAACCAATTAACCAATCGCAAGGACTGTGTCGACCGAAACTAAACCTGTGTCGATCGATATAGTAGGGTATCAAGGAATTTTAATCGAATTAAACCGACATAACCATGCGAGATAACCGGTTCAATCCAATTGAATCGATCTATCCTTTCACACAGCCTGTGTCGATCGATGCACCCAGTGTGTCGATCGACACAGTGCGATTTCTAAATCGAAACCCATTGTTTTAATTAGGCGAATTCGCGGTGCATCGATCGACACAAACTTGTGTCGATCGACGCTATGCGAAAACACAATTGCTTTTGCATTTTCGCGCTGCATCGATCGATGCACTCAGTGCACCGATCGATGCTGTGCGAAAACCCTAAATCAGTTTTGCCGTTTTCGCGCTGCATCGATCGACACACCCAGTGCATCGATCGATGCTGTGCGAAAACACAGTTCTTCGTTTTCGATATTAACAAATCCGAGATTCTTATTAACAAAACGAATCCTAGCTAGCATCAATTCAATCAAAATGCCATTTAATCGAATTCTAGGCTACTGATTCAATCTTTTAAACCCTATGGCTCTGATACCACTGTTGGAATCCCTAGGATCCTTGGTCTAGGTGATTGAATCTAAGAACTGACCTCGTGATTACATGTAGATTGGCAGCGGAAATTGGGGCAGGTAAACGAGATCTAGAGCGCCTCAATCGCTGCGCCTCTATCGTAGTCCACACGCACACAAGCTGGAATCCACTGGGATTCTAGTGCCGGTGATCGGATCTCCTGGGATTCTCTACGTGTTTCTCGAGGAAGAGGGTCTGTTTTTCTGTCAAGCAAAACTGTCTGCGACGGCTCTCTTGTTTTTAGGTCGTGTAACCTGGCCCCTATAAATAGGCCCACGGTTTACAAACCGTGATATCTGTTACGGTATCGACCTTGTGTCGATCGTTGCACCAATGGCATCGATCGACACACCTCTTAACACATGAATTCAATGTGTATCCAATACACATTGATCGGACCATATGCCAATGATCAATTCCCTACAGAAGCGTATCCAACTTGCTTAGGTGTGTGACCCTTTAGGTTCACACGATACTAGAAATGAGTTACAACTCATTTGTCATAAGCGGTTTCTAGCAAAACATTATGACTACCCAGTATCATATGAATTGTTCGATCTCGACAATACAACTATCTTTAGAGTAAGTACAATGTGATTTCAGGACACAATCCCAACAAAACGAGCTACTACACTCTTGTTGGACAACATCAGTTTCATGGTGTTTCTCACAACATCCCATGGACCACATTGAGAGGTTCGAGGACTTGGTGACTAGCATGAAGCACGATGAAGTCATCTATGACTATCTCTTCTGCAAGCACTTTACACACTCTCTTTCTGGGGATGTTGTTTACTGGTTGAAGCAATTGACAGCAGGTTCTCTGACAAACTGGGATGACAGTAAGAAGGCATTTCTGAGGAACTTTTATGATGATGCGCGATCTGATAATCTGAGGAACCTGATTTCTCAGTTCAAAAAATGGCATGCAGAAGCCTTTAAGGCTTCTTGGGTGCGCTTTAGAGCGTACCACTGTGACTGTCCACACCATGGTTTCTCACAAGTTCAACTTCTGGGTATTTTCTTTAGAGGTGTGGATTGGAGATAACAAATGGCCTTGGATGCTGCTAGCAATGGAAACTTCAGACGAGGTCTCCTGAGCAGGTGAGTGAGCTGATTGGGAACTTGGCGTCTAGCAATAGCATCAAGAATGCTGATTTTGAAAGGCAGAAGTTAGCAAGAAATATGGATGGAGTTCGGTTTGCTGAGATTAAGAATAAGCTGGATTCTACGTATAGTCTTTTGGTGAACAAGAAGCATGTTCAGTTTGCTGCAAAGGTTAAGTCTTATGAGCCAGGTTATGAGTGTAACGAAGAAGATTTCACCTACATCTGAAGAATTAGTTTCCAGGGCCAGAGATATGGGAATAAGCATGGAAACATGACCTAGACGTGTAATGGTCAGAAGAGTGCTTTCACAAGAAATCAAAACTCTTATGGTTACATCCAATAACCTCTATTTCAGAAACCTTTCCAGCAGAACAGTTCATGCACAAGGACATGTGGAGCTTCATCTTACCAAGCACCTCCTGCACCAACTCATGAGAGTAGACTAGAAGTTATGATGGAACAGGTTGTTGAGGGAATAGAAGACTATTGTGGACTTCAAAAAGAAGATTGATGCCTTGTATGCTGATTTGAGGCATTGAACATGCATGTGAAGCAATTGGATACTCAAGTTGCTCAAACTGCTGGATCTCTGAAAAGGCAAGATGGATTCTTTCCTGGAAGGCTGATGCTAACCCCAAACATCAGTGAAATGCCATCACACTGAGAAGTGGAACAGATCTGCATCCTGCTCCGAAAAAGAGGTTTAGTGCTGCAGAACTCGTGGAGTTAGAAGAGTTAGAAGAAGATGATTTTGCTGAGATACGGCCAGTGTCGGTCGATACCCACATTGAGTGTCAATCGACACCCGTTGTAGAGAAGGGTTATTCAAGTTTCAAGCACGAACGATTGTCGACTGAGGTCGACACATGAAAAAGAGGTGTCAAGCAAAGATGGTGTTGCCAGACACCAAGTCAGTGTCGCCCGACACTCTTCTATGGAATAGATTTAGAGTTCTCATGACGGACAGAAATCGACCAAGGTCGATCCCAAAGTCAAAACTAAGGGGAAATCAGTCGAGGATTCAACACCAAAAGTCAGTGTCGACCAACATCACTTTGTTGTCGACCAACACCACTTTTGTGTCGATCGACACCATGGTTGGACTGAGCCTGTTGCTCAGAAATCTCAGAACACTGCCGATGGGAAGACTTACAAACCCAAGGTGCCTTTCCCAAGAAACCCATGAAGTTTAAATTCGAGCTTTATGAGGCTAAGTAAAAGGCTTTGTTGAGTAAAATCACTCTTTAAGTGCCTTTGATGGATTCTATCAAGACTACTACGGTTGTCAAGAAATGCTTTAAACAGATGCTCAATACTGATATGGGTGGCGAGGAAAGTGTAATGATGATCAGAGAAGTCTATAGTGTTGTCATCCAGAATAGAATTCCAGAGACACTAAAGGAGCCATAAAGCTTTGTCTTGGACTATTCTATCTTCAGGGATAGATTTGAGAGATCGATGTGTGATCTGAGATCGAGCGTCAATATGATGTGGTATTCAATTACTTTGAATATAGGGATGAATGATTTTGCACCTACTAGGATCTCTCTTATTTCAACTGATCATTCTATCAGGATTCCAGAGGGCCTTTTGGAAGATGTGCCAATGAAAATTGGTCATTGTATGATCCCCACAGACTTTTTGGTTCTGCAGTATAATGATGAGCCTAAGGATCCTCTTATCTTGGGCATACCATTCTTGGCTACATCTGATGCTATCATTGATGTGGAGAAAGGGAAAATCGGTCTGAATGTGGGTGATCTGGTGAAAATTTTGACATGGACAAGCTAATGACGAAGCCCACGATCGATGGACAGACCTTCTATGCGGACACACTGAACAACCTGGATGCAGAGATCTTTCATGAGATGAATCATACATACCCTTTAGAGAGAGCACTAATGGGTTTTGCGCAGGAGATGGAGTGTCAGGATGACATGACTACTGGGTATGTCAGAATGATGGATGCTAATGAGCATATGATGCAGTTGGTAGCTCAGGAGGATCTGGTTCGAACTTCACAGAAAGCTGCAATACTTGGCATTTGGTGCAAGGAAAAAGCTCATAAAAACGAGCCCAGACAACTTCATACAGGCCTCAAATATGCATATCTCGGTCAAAATCCTACTTATCATGTTATTTTCAATGCTTATTTGAATAATGTATAACTTACTTTATTGCTTAGAAAATTACGCAAGCATCGCAAAGCTCTTAGATATCCTCTTGATGACAGTTCAGGTATCTCTCCGGACTTGTGCATGCATAGGATCCATCTTGAGGATGGGAGCATGTCATTGATTGAGCATCAGAGGAGTTTCAATCCGAATCTAAAGTAGGTTGTTAAGAAGGAGATCATGAAGCTGCTGCAGGCTGTGATCATTTATCCGATTTCAGACAGTGATTGAGTTAGTCTGGTTCACGTGGTTCCTAAAATAAACAGGGGTCACAATGGTGAAGAACGAAATGGACGAGCTGATTCATACACAGACGATCATTGGTCACAGATGTGCATTGACTACATGAAGTTCAATGCTGCTACCAGGAAGGATCATTTCCCTCTACTCTTCATTGATCATATGTTGGAGAGGTTAGAGAACCACCCATACTATTGCTTCCTCGATGGGTATTCTGGCTTCTTTCAGATTCCCATCCACCTAGACGATTATAAGAATACCACATTTACTTGTCCCTATGACACTTTTTTATATCTCAGAATGCCGTTTGGATTATCTAATGCTCATGCGACCTTCCAAAGGTGCATGAGGTCCATCTTCACAGACATGATTGAGGATTTCATGGAAGTCTTCAAGGACGATTTCTCTGTCTACGGACCGTCCTACCACTCTTGTCTCGACAATATGTGTAAGGTGCATGCTAGATGTGAGGAAAATAACATGTTTCTGAATTGGGAGAAGTGTCATTTCATGGTCAAAGATGGCATTGTACTTGGACACAAAGTTTGTGAGGTAGGGATTGAGGTTGATCGAGCTAAGACTGAGGTCATGACAGGATTGCAGGCACATGATCCAATAAAGGCAGTGAGGAGTTTTCTTGGACATGCTGGGTTCTACAAGAGGTTTATCAAAGATTTCAGCAAGATAACTCGACTACTTACTGCATTTTTGTGCAAAGATGTGAAGTTTGCTTTCACAGATGAGTGTCATTCTGCATTTCATAATCTCAAGCAAGCATTTGTTTCTCCTCCAATTGTGCAACCTCCAGACTGGGATTTTCCTTTCGAGGTGATGTGTGATTCCAGTGACTTCGCAGTAGGAGCTGTATTGGGTCAAAGAAGGGACAAGAACTTCATGCTAACTACTATGCAAGTAGAACGCTTGATGATGCGCAAAGGAATTATGAAAAAACTGAAAAGGAGTTGCTTGATGTGGTCTTTGCATCTAGAAGTTTCGCTCCTATCTCATTGGATGCAAAGTGATTGTGCATACGGATCATTCTGCGCTCTAGTACTTGATGCATAAAAATATGTTATGCCGAGACCGCTGCGATGAATTCTGCTTCTTCAGGAGTTTGATATCGAACTAAGGGACAAGAAGGGAGTAGAAAATGGTGTAAATGATCATCTTTCGCAGATACGAATTGACGAGGCCTCCATATAGATGATTTCCTACCTGAGTAGAACATCTATCTAATTGAGACAGGTTTGCAAACAGAGTATGCTGAAAAAATTGCAGTCTTTATGAATTACAGCATGGTGTCGGTCTACAACCAGCTCGAAAATAAGGATGAAAATCTATCAAGGTCAATGATGAGGGGTCGACAGGATTCAGTGTCGTCCGAGACCACCACTGGTGTCGGTCGACACCAACTACAGACGAGGCAGATGCTTCAGATGATCGATTTGATGCTTTTGTATATGCTATTACCACTGGTCTTAGTCCAACAGACCCTGGTATGCTGATATTTAAAATTACCTAGCTGCATGAGCCATACCAATTTAATGGCTATGCGAAGAAGAAGTTCCTTCGGAAAATCATATGTTTCTACTGGGATAAGCCCATTTGTACAAGCACTATTCAAATGGTATCTACATACGCTGCATTGCATAACATGAAGTTTAGAATGTGATGTACCACTTTCATGAGTTTGAGTATGTTGTAAAATTTGCCAATTTCAAGACGGTTTCCAAGGGTCTTTAAGCAGACTTCTAGTGGCCTACAATGTTTAAGGATACTCAGTTGTTTATCTCGCAGTGTGATGTCTGTCAGAAGAGTTGGAAGATAAGCAAACGACATGAGATAACACAGTACTGCATATTGGAAGTTGAGGTTTTTGATCGTTAGGGCATCGCTTTCTTGGGTCCATTCCTTGCTTCATACGAGAATAAGTACATCTTGGTTGCTGTGGACTATGTGTCTAAATGTGTTCAAACAACTGCTAGTCCAACCAACTATTCCCTGGTAGTTCTTAATATGTTTAAGACTATCATCTTCCCCAGATTTGGGGTGCCTTGGATTGTGATAAGTGATTGTGGTCCTCACTTCATCAACAAGGTCTTCGAGAAGCTGATGAAGAAGCATGGTGTTATCATCATGTGGATACTCCTTATCACCCTCAAACAATTAAACAAGTTGAGGTTTTCCAACATATATATCAAGGAGATACTGAGAAGACAGTGGAAAAGACTAGGAAGGATTGGTCGACAAATCTAGATGATGCGTTATGGGCCTACAAGACTACGCTTAAGACGCCACTTGGGACTACACCGTTTCATCGTCTCTATGGGAAAGCTTGTCACCTTCCAGTTGAGCTCGAGTACAAGGCATCAAGGGTTGTCAAGCAGATGAAGTTTGACCTCAAAGCTGCTGCAAAAAGGCGTTTGGTACAGCTGAACAAGTTAGAGGAGATTAGATACCACGCGTATGAGAACTCAAAATTGTACAAGGAGAGAACAAAATATTATCATGATAAGAATATCAACTCTCTCCACTTCAAACAAAATGACTAGGTACTTCTGTATAACTCTCGTTTTCAATTGTTTCCTGGAAAATTTCGTTCTCGTTGGTCAGGTCCCTTTACCATCAAGGAGGCCAGACCAAACAGTGTTGTTGTCATGTTGAATTCCAAAGGCGAGGAGTTCATTGTCAATGGGCAAATGGTGAAACCCTATTTGGCGAAAGCCTAGATTCCAGAAGGTGACATTGTGCTTATGGACAATGCACCCACTACCTAGTCGCAGTTCAGTAAAGGTAGTGACGTAAAACGAGCGCTTGGTGGGAGGAACCCACTGGTAATTCTGTAAATATTAGGTTTTTGTTATTCTTTTAGGATTTTGGGTTTTCTTTGTTTTTGTGTTCTGTTTCTGTTTTTCTTTTTCTTTTCTTTTCTTTTCTTTTTGTGTCTTTGAGTCATTTTCATGTCTTTTCTTGAGTCAGTCTTTTAGTCCTTTTGATTTGGGACTTGTGAATTATGAGTCTATCATATGTATTACTGCTTCTGATCTTGCATTTGAGTAGTCTAATGCAGCTAACATGTGACGGTTTTGGGTGAAAACCCACTAACTTAGACACATTGCACGTATGTTGTGCTTGGTTTGACTACATGACCTTGGTGTCGACACCCCTTCAGAACTTTGTCGACTTAAGACTGGTGTTGTCCGAAACCAAGCCGGGTGTCGGTCAACACTGTTCTCGATCATAGGTACCGAATTTTTGACTCAATTTCTCAGCATCCCTTATCGATTTCAGCCAATCCCATACTTCAATAACACTGAGGCCAGTGTTGTTGAGGTGTGGGGGAAGGTGGTGACTAACGACAAGTTCTGTTTTCTTAAAGTCACTCAGTTGTTTTTGTGTCATTTTATTGAGTCAAACTTTGTTATGAAACTATGATTTTCGAGGAACTTTTTCATTCATAGGATCCTAAGTGAACATTGGACAGACTTGCGTCGGGTGGTTCGATACGCTTTGATAGGTGTCAGGTTTTATCCTATATCTAACTGCAAGTGCACAGTTCAGTAGTCGTAGTATATAGGTATCGAATCCACAGGGACTCCGGTATTCAATAGCTCAAGAACAGGAAATTAAACTAGAAATAAAGCAATGTGATTGAATTAAAAGCAATGCGAGAAAGTAAACAGAAAGCAGAGATTATTGGTTGTGAAAGCAAGTTATTAAGAGCGCTAAGTCTAGGGCGTTCTCAGGAAATCAGACAAGCAGACAGTTCATTCAGCAAGGATCTAATTAAGCACAGTTCTAGAACTCAAAACACAGATATAGAATTAACCAAATTCCTTTGCGATAATTCTCTAAGTCTAAGTGCAGCAAACCAAACTTTCGTTTGCGAGAACTAACAGATTAAACTAGCATTAATTCCAAGTTTGATATGTTCACAATTATCCTAAACCAAACTTTCGTTTGCGAGAAGGTTAATTGCTCAACCTAATTAGTTCAGATTCCTAAACCCCACTTCCGTGACGTATTTAGCAACCTAAGATCTAGATTCTAATTGATCAGGTTAGAACTAGCTTTAAGCACAATTAGATTGAAGAACAGATATAGTTATGAATCCTTAACTGAATTAAACAAGTCTAGCAAGTCATGAAATCCTATGCGAGAAACCCTAAACCTAACAAGAAATCTACTCAGACATAGATAATGAAAACATAATCATATGATGAATAAATTGCATAGAAGATAAAGAATAAAAGGGGTTCGAAATCTTCTCCAAATACAGATGAAGTAAAGGTTCAGATCAGCCCCAAAAGCTCTAAAAATCCTCTGCTCTTAATTATGAAAGCGTATGTAAATAAAACACCAAAAACTTAATTATATAGGTCTAATCTCGGCCAGAGGCTTCTTTGTAAATATCAGGAACCTCTGGATCAGAGTGCAATATCTTGACTCTTCATAAACCGCCGAGTTTCGGCCCATCTCGCTGGTGCAACGATCGATGCTAGAGTGCAACGATCGACGCAGTTCTCTGTTTCGGACAGTGAACTCTATCTCTCGGCCAAACACTCCAAAAATCTCCAAAAAGTGCCATAATCACCAAATATGCTCCAAACCTGATTATACCTGTAAAAGACTCTAAAAGAACACAAAAAGACACTCAAACACACTTATATCATGGTCTAAAACTAGTAAAAACCAAGATATATCAACTCCCACACACTTAGCCTTTGCTTGCCCTCAAGCAAAACAGAGAACTAAAGCTTGGTGAAGAGGTTTGAAAACTCTTCAGAAACTCATTTCATCCTAGAAGCTACAATACTCAGATTCCCCTTAGTAAACCACTTAAAGAATCAATCACAGGATATCAAGACCAACATGTACTTCCCCCACACTTAGCAACTGTCCTAAGTAAACTCCACAATCACATTCAAGCATTCAAATTCTCTCTACTGACTTCTGCAAGTATTTAAGTGCGGTCTCACCTAAGGAGTATCGATCAAAGGGCACATGGATTCTTACCTTATCAGCTCTAGACCACCATACTATCTTTCTCTAGTCCCTTTCTTCTCTTTCCCTTCTTTAACAACTGATTTTTCCCACATTGGGTATCATTTTATTTTTTTTATCAGTGTTCTTCCCGTTATGGGGTGTACTTTGGACACATTCCATGGATCGCACAGGAGATAATAGGGGTCTCTACCACTCATGTGACCACTTCGGAGTTACTAACTCATCGTCAATTTATTATCTTTTTTTTTTTTTTACTTTATAGAAGGGGAGAAGGGAACTAAATAGGATAGGTTGACAGGCTGTGTCAGAACTAACAGGGAATCCGACATAAAGTATACCAAGCCCTTAGGTGAGAAATCTAAGTCAGTATTAAATTGAAGTCGGTAAAAGGATCCTCTGATACCTGAAGTGATGTGGGTGTTCCCAGTAGGTTGATCTGTGTCTGGGTTTTCTAATGGTCAGAGATAGATCCTGCAAATTCATCCCAATGGTTACTTAAGTTCCTGCAAGTCTTGTAAATCTTCTCAGAAAATCATAGTTTCTTACTTAAACAATTTTGACTCAATAAAACAAATTTTGAAAAACTAAGAAAACAAAAGTGTGCGTCAGTAGCTTCCTTCCCCACACTTAAACTACACTGTCCCCAGTGTAATCAAGGCATGAGCTCGGTGAGAATAATAATCAAATTTGAAACAATCCGAAAAGTTGCAGAACACTTACCTGTCGTCGCCCTGCGTCGATCGATGCCCAAGGGTGTCGATCGATGCAAGGCGATTATCGCTCGCGGTTATGTAGATAACCGATGTCTGAACCGCAATCAATTCGTTAAACTGTCAATCGCGACTGCATCGACCGATGCACAATGTGTGTCGATCGATGCAATGCGATTATTCCTGTTTCCCTCAGCTCTGAACACACTTAAACAGAAAAATTAAAAATACCAAATCAAAACGAAAAAATGAAAACAAAAACGAACCTAACAGTGGGTTGCCTCCCACTCAGCGCTTGTTTTTAGTCATTAGCTTGACTATTGGAAGAGATTTGACTCAAGGCGGTTTCAACAGAGACTTTGAGTGTCTCTGTGAATATCTCTTCATCCAAGGAGGTGTATAGGCTTTCAGATCATGAGGTTTTCCAAGGAAAGAGTAATCAGAATCAGGGCGGGAGAAAAGCTTGGGCGGTCTACTGCGTTTTCCTGCTTTCAAAACAATGTGATATGAAGGTTTAAGCTTAGGTGATTTGTACCTTACTTTCGATGTATATCTGATGTCTGGAGCTTTCTGCTTATGAGCAGTTGCAGGTACTGAAGATGTTAGAGCAGGTTCAAGAGGAACCGCCATCTTCTTCTTTTCACTATCAGATACTGTAGTTCCACCAATCTGAACTTCTTCTTTTAGATGACCATCTGTGGAGATCATCTTCTTTGCATGAACTCGCGAAGTTTCAACTGGTGGTGTTTTATTCACCTTCTTATCCATCACTTTTATGCAGTTAGCCACTTCTAGCTCTTGTTTAGAGGGTTTAGGAACCTTAGGATATGGCACTGGGGGCTTGTAGACTCGTTCTGGTACTGTTGCAGGTTTCTGATCATGTCTTGTGTGTCGATCGTTGCATGATGTGTGTCGATCGATGCAAGGCGATTCTGTTCGTCGAAAGAACTCGAAATTGCCGTCAGAACGGCGTGTCGATCGACACTTAGGGGGGTCGATCGATGCATATATCAGGCAGACAATATTCATCCAGAAAATCCAAGATTATGCTCTCTTCTTCTTCCAGCAAGTCAATCTCATCCCTTATGTTCACAGCATTGATGTGCAGCTTCCGTTCAGCTCTCTTAGCTTCATTCTGCCTCTCTATTGCTGCATTTGTTCGTTGAATTTTGATATCCAGCTCCTCCATATGTGTGCTCAAATATTCTAACTTCTCATTCAAGTCTTCATACAACGCATCTATCTTTGAGTTGAAGGACATATCAATCTGTTGTTGTCTCTCAAGATACTGCTCCATCATGATTTCCAATCTGCTCTTATATGTAGGTGCAGGTGGTGCTTGGTAAGAAGAAACGCCACAGTTCCTTGTAAAGGGTTTCTGAAAATCAGGTCCGTGACTATAGAATCCAGTTCTTTCAAAGCAATGGTTAGCTTCTTGTGCATACTTTCCAAGTAGAAGGCTATGCAGAGAGTCAACTTGGTTCTTCAACCCAGCTATCTGTGAACTGTCAATCCCTGAGCTGAAAATATCATTCCGACACATCGTCCTGGCGATCTCTTAGTGTTATTGGTGATTCAGCGAAGTGTGTCGATCGATGCAAGAAGAGCGTCGATCGATGCAATGCGAAATCAGAGAAAATAGAAAAATAAATCAGCAAAAATAAAAATAAATAAAATAAATAAAAACAAAAACGAAAACAAAACAAAAATCCTAGTAAATGGGCTCGAAGCTATCGAAGACTCAAAGAGTCCCCGGCTACGGCGCCAAAAACTTGATAGGTGTCAGGTTTTATCCTATATCTAACTGCAAGTGCACAGTTCAGTAGTCGTAGTATATAGGTATCGAATCCACAGGGACCCCGGTATTCAATAGCTCAAGAACAGGAAATTAAACTAGAAAGAAAGCAATGTGATTGAATTAAAAGCAATGCGAGAAAGTAAACAGAAAGCAGAGATTATTGGTTGTGAAAGCAAGTTATTAAGAGCGCTAAGTCTAGGGCGTTCTCAGGAAATCAGACAAGCAGACAGTTCATTCAGCAAGGATCTAATTAAGCACAGTTCTAGAACTCAAAACACAGATATAGAATTAACCAAATTCCTTTGCGATAATTCTCTAAGTCTAAGTGCAGCAAACCAAACTTTCGTTTGCGAGAACTAACAGATTAAACTAGCATTAATTCCAAGTTTGATATGTTCACAATTATCCTAATCCAAACTTTCGTTTGCGAGAAGTTTAATTGCTCAACCTAATTAGTTCAGATTCCTAAACCCCACTTCCGTGACGTATTTAGCAACCTAAGATCTAGATTCTAATTGATCAGGTTAGAACTAGCTTTAAGCACAATTAGATTGAAGAACAGATATAGTTATGAATCCTTAACTGAATTAAACAAGTCTAGCAAGTCATGAAATCCTATGCGAGAAACCCTAAACCTAACAAGGAATCTACTCAGACATAGATAATGAAAACATAATCATATGATGAATAAATTGCATAGAAGATAAAGAATAAAAGGGGTTCGAAATCTTCTCCAAATACAGATGAAGTAAAGGTTCAGATCAGCCCCAAAAGCTCTAAAAATCCTCTGCTCTTAATTATGAAAGCGTATGTAAATAAAACAACAAAAACTTAATTATATAGGTCTAATCTCGGCCAGGGGCTTCTTTGTAAATATCAGGAACTTCTGGATCAGAGTGCAATATCTTGACTCTTCATAAACCGCCAAGTTTCGGCCCATCTCGCTGGTGCAACGATCGATGCTAGAGTGCAACGATCTACGCATTTCTCTGTTTCGGACAGTGAACTCTATATCTCGGTCAAACACTCCAAAAATCTCCAAAAAGTGCCATAATCACCAAATATGCTCCAAACCTGATTATACCTGTAAAAGACTCTAAAAGAACACAAAAAGACACTCAAACACACTTATATCATGGTCTAAAACTAGTAAAAACCATGATATATCACGCTTTCTCGAGATTTCCAAGATGCTTGGATTTTCGAGCAAGGCTGCTCGGAATTTCTGAGCATGTTTTCTCGGGTTTTCGAGCGAGTTTGGTCATGTGTTAGTTGGTCGAGCCTGCTAGGATGGCCTGTTTTTCTGGGCGGCCGAGCAGTCGAGTTGACGTTATGTCGATTAGTCCGGAAAATTCGAGCAGATTTTGTTGGAGGAAAAATTTCCTTTCTCGGTTTCGTTTATACTGTCTGAGTTGGTTTTGTATAGGACCAAAACTTTTTGAATAGCTTCATATAGTTCCCAGAGGAAAGTGTGATTTAGCGTTTGACTCTTGGTGTTTTAGGAACGTTGAGCTCGGAAGCGTATTGGGCTGCATTCCGAGTTTGGGGGGTTTTTGAGATATCCCTATCTTATTGGCCTATGATGACTAAGACCAGCATGCTAAGAAGCGTGCAACTAGGTTTCGAGTTAAGTTCGAAGGTTAGTGAGATATACTCGACTTACGGACCTGCGATGATTAAGACCAGGGTACTTGGAAGCATTTAACTGGGTTGCGAGTTAAGTTCGAAGATTAGCGAGATATACTCGACTTACAGACCTGCGATGATTAAGACCAGTGTGCTTGGAAGCGTCTAACTTGGTTTCGAGTTTAGTTCGAAGGTTAGCGAGATATACTCGTCTTACGGACCTGTGATGAGTAAGACCAGTGTGCTGGGAAGCATTTAACTGGGTTTCGAGTTAAGTTCGAAGATTAGCGAGATATACACGACTTACGGACCTGCGATGATTAAGACCAGTGTGCTTGGAAGCGTCTAACTTGGTTTCGAGTTTAGTTCGAAGGATATCGAGATATAATCGTCTTACGGACCTGTGATGAGTAAGACCAGTGTGTTGGGAAGTGTTATTCTGGGTTTACAAGTTTATCTCGATCTCGGTACTGGTGCGCGGTATCCCGACTTATACTCCCGTCGTCAATAGTAAATTGATATGAGTGGATACCAGACCAAGGTGTACTTCGCCGAGATGTTTTTTAGACCAGTGTGCCAAACATCGTTTACTTGGTTTAGATGTGTACTTCGAGTTCGGTACTTTTGCGCGGCTCCTCGACTTACATTTCCGCCGTCGATAGTAAGTTAATATCGCGTAGGACGTACCTAGTGGATACCAGACCAAGGTATACTTGGTTAAGACATCATAGACCTGTGTGCTAAGAATCGCCTACTGGGTTTTGGGGTTTACTTCGAATTCGGTACTGGTGCGAGATATCTCGACTTATATTCCCTGCATCTATAGCAAACATACCTTGCAGGTATTAGGAATTTTTGTAGCGCGCTTTTATCCGTTTGTTGGATGTATAGAACCTGAATATGTATATGATATGTTGGTTAAGATCCGTAAATTATGTATTTGCTTGTCTATTGCGGCCAGCAACATACGAGATAAAGAATTCTTTAGGAATCATGCAAATGTACTAGACTCGTTTCGGGATGATATGAAGATTCAATGAATTGGATTGGTTTACTAGACTATTAAGTTTGAAATCCTAAGTTTTATTTTATGACGAGTAAATACATTGAAAGTGAAAAGTTATTAATCGTTTAGCAAATAATTCTGAGCGTATGATTGAGGATTTGGACCTTTGCGGAGACGTCGAGCCGTGTGATCGCGACTTGGTGTGTCGAGTTTTTTGAGGGAGTATTGAGTGAAATGCTTCGCGAGTTGAATGTTCGGAGGAGACTGTCCGAGTAGGTTTCGAAATTTGTCGCATTAATGAGCGGACAAGTTTTGCCGCTAGTCGATGAGTGTGGCATGCTTGGATTTTTTGAGCAACCGTTTGTGCTAGAATTTCCGAGCAAGTCAGCTCGAAATTTCTGAGTTGGTCTGCTCAGATTTCCGAGCTGGTTTATTCGGAATTTCCGAGCTGATCTGCTCGGATTTCCGAGCGGATATGGCCAGATTTTCGAGCATATTTGTGCCGATAGTTTTGTGTTCCTGGAAGTTCCGAGCAGCTTTGCGAGTTCTGATTTTCCGAGCAGCTTTGTCCGAGGAGTTATCTCTGAAAAGGTTGCATTCGTGTCCGAAAATTGTTTCAAAAATGTTCGAATTTACGATGTGGAAGTATAGGTGTATACGGACCCAATACCCCCCTTTTGAGAGGGGGTATAGCTGAACCGATCAAAAGATCGGCTGCCTACGTATCCCTTTCGGAGATCAAGCCATCCCGTAGTTCAAGTCGTCTTTTTTTTAAAGTCGTTAAGAGGTCTTGGTTTAGCAGTATCTCCTATGATGCATTGCGTTCCAGCCGTTTAGCATCCTGACGTTGTCCAAAGCTTTGAGTTCGTACACTCCGGGGTGAATCTCATTTGTGATCATGTATGGTCCGTCCCAGGTCGATCATGTTCTTCGAACCGTCAGATTGCACCATACTTTCCTTAGGACCAAATATTCTTCGAAGAAACATTGACTGTGACCGTTCGTTCGATGAGATTGGTAATTTCTTTCTGGTTTGTTTGCATGTCTATCGCGCTCGTTGCTCCGGGGGTGATTCGGAGTTGGCTGTCCTCGGCTTCCCCAAATTGACTTGACTCCAAAGGACGTTGGGAACTTTAGACAAAGATGGTAGGTCGATGGGACCGCTCTCATGGAATTTATCCTACGATTGCGTTGTAGATTGATGGACGGTCTATCACCAAAAATTCAACAATCTTATTGTTCCCTCCGGCCTGTACTGGCAACTTAATCGTCCCGAGAGTTATCATTGCGTCTCCAACAAATCCCGCTAATGATGATGGGGAAGGTGCTACTTCAATCAAGCTTACATTCATTCTCTTTAAGGTATCACTGAAGATCACATCCACAAAACTTCATGTGTCGACTAGGATCCTCGGTATGCTACGATCTTTGATGATTAGTTCAATGATGATAGGATCGTTGCGTGGTTGATCTATCCCCGCAATCCAAATGTCCTTGAATGTTATCATGTGATCGAGATATGATGGGCATATGCCAATGGGCTCTTCTCCTTGTTTGTCTTTGGTAATCATTGATTCTCCATGGCTGTCTGGGATAAGGATTAATGGACGGCCTCACGTCCTGGCGGCAGTGTGATCCTTCAACGATCATATTTATCCTTTGTCGTTTGCTTGCCTTAGGATCTTCGTCATTTCTTCTCTTCCGTCTGTTATTGCCAGTTTCCGTTGGTTCTTCTCGGGGGTTTTCTCTTGATCTTCAAGATTCGGCTCGTTTCCCTTGTTTGCCTTATTCGGCCGACCTCTGGTTTTGTTGTTGTTGAAATCTTTTACACTTACCGCATCGCCGAGTTCTGCTGCGAGTTTTGCTGCGAGTTTAATGTCCAGTCGGCGTCCGTACGATTGATGATGCTCGCAGAACACATTTTCATCGTATGAGTTATAGTTCCTTGTCCACTTATTCCATGGACCTTTTCCTCATTCAGCCAATTCGCTTCCTCGCTCGTTCGGGCTGACCTGATAGTTGTGCGACCCACCCATTTTTTCATGTCACGCGTTGCTACTCATTCTCGAACTTCGTTTGTCGTTGCCTGCATTAGTGGGTAGACGGACATCTTTGTTTGACTGTTTCGTCGATTTATGCTTCTGGGATAGGATTTTTATTTCTTCTTCGTCGCCTATGAAGTCTATTGCCCTATGCAAGGCGTCTGCCATCATTTTAGGTCTGTTCAGCGAGATTTCCTTCCTGAAGTCTGATTCATACCACATTGCTTTCTTTAGCACGATAATGCCAACTTTGTTGCTTACGCATTCGATCCTCGAATCCACCTTCTTAAATCTTTCGATAAACTTCCTTAGACTCTCCGTGGGGCTTTGATTCATCTAACATAGATCAACATCATAAGTCTTCCGATCCATGAATATCGAATATTGTTTCATGAATTCCGAGGAGAGCTCTTGGAAGCTATCAATGGATTCACGTTCTAGCCTGTAGAACCATTCGAGTGCCGCTCCTTTCAGATGTTCTACAAAAAAGAGGCAGAAACCGGTGTCCTTCTCCCTCTCCCTCATATTGGATCTTCCCATTGCTATGCGAAAAGCCATCATGTGAGCCTTCGGATTAGTTGTTCCGTCATAGCTTGGGATCTGAGTTTGAATGGATTAGGGATTCGTGTTTTCGTGATTCGAGGTGTGAACGGTGTCTTTCGTGTCTTCACCAAGAAACGATCGATCTCACGTGCAGGGCTCATTTACCTATGGACTTATGATCGTACGCCTTTAATATTTGTGGTCGTTTGTGCCTCAAGACTCTAAGCTCATTGAGTCCGTCTCGCTTTTTTGTCTGTCCCCTTCAGCCGACTAGTTTCGTTGAGCATGTTCGATGTTTCCTTCTTCTTCTTGGAATTCGTTTTCGCACCGTTCGGGGACCTATCGATCCTCACTATCCTTTCTTTCTCATCATCGGATTATTGTTCAGTTTGGTTTGTAGGTAAGGTTGGATCTTTGTCTCCGTTGTCCTCTTCGTCGACGTCGATTGCCATCGCGAGCCTCCTCGGTCGAATTAACGGTGGAGGACTCGATGTGTTAAATCTAGCTGTTAGAGGAGTCTGTTCGTTTGAAATTTTTGAACGATGTTGCGAACTGTTTCTCGTTGAGTCGCCGGGCGTCGAGAAATCGAGTCACCCACGTTTCCTCGATTCGAAGTTCACTGTTTGGGCGTTCCATGCTCGTTTTTCAGTTCTAAGTATCTCGACTTGCTCCGTGAGTGTGATATTCGCCTTTTAATGTTCCTCAGTCCTCTATCTCAGCGCAGCTACCATCTCTTTCAACTCGGTAAGCATCGCGTTAACTTTTGCATATGTTACGGTTGTGTCTGCAATGATGCTGTCTGTCTCAGCGTTTCTTGTTGTGACATTGCTCGTTGTAGTATTGCGTGCTGCGGTAATGTTGTTTGTTCCGTCGAACATGAGTTGGTGAACTGTCCTGTCTCTGTTTCCAACTCCGTCAGTGGCCATTTCTTCGGATCTGCTAGTCGGTGGTTTTTAAGTGTAAGAAACTTCGTTTCCCCACAGACGGCGCCAAACTGTGAGAGTCGAAACTTGCAATGTCGATTTTTGTAGAGCAAACTTTTAGGGAACATAAGATTTCAATGTAAACGAGACGAAAAGAGACCAGGATGATATTTTATTGATATGTTTGATCGGAAACAAAGTACAAAGTGCAAAAGCTTAAGAAAAGTATAAGTCTAGTTGCTAGGGTTTTTTGAGATGCCTTGATTGTATGAAGTCCTTCGTATTATATAGTCGCGGCGTCTGGGGATATTCACCTACAACATTTCCGGAAATCTTTGTGTTATCGTATATTCCATTTCCGTTGGGATTTACTTTTCTGCTCGGATTTTCCTCTTCCTGCTCGGAATTATGTTCTCTTTTCTTCCTCAAGTTTATCTTTCCATTTTTGTAATTATCCTTCTGTGGTTTAACTTGATCTACCAAATGGGCCAAAAAGGGACGACCCGAGTGAGTATGAGCGTAAGTTTTATTGATTTAGCCCAAAGTCTTGGAAATATGAATCTTGTGGGTTAGGCCGAAGTTCGTATTTCGCATAATTTATTCGGCGATTCCATTAACGGCTAAGAACGTATAAGTTATCATTATGAAGACGGATTACGGCTAGTCGCGCATTCGGAGAAAGAGATGGGAAAATGTCCAAGCAGTTAGCTTTAGCAAAGTGTTCGTTCAGAAAATGTGTTGTGCTCAGAATTTTCGAAGAATGCCCCTTGTTCGGAAATTCGGAGCTGTGGCTCATGCTCGGAAATTCCGAGCAGTGCTTTGTGCTCGGAAATTCTGACCAAGGCCTTGTGCTCGGAAATTCCGAGCAATGCCTTGTGCTCAGAAATTTTGAGCAAGGCCTTATGCTCGGAAATTCCGAGCAAGGGACTGTGCTTGGAAATTCTGAGCAAGAGACTGTGCTCTGGAAATTTCTAGCAATGCATCCTGCTCGGAATTTCCTAGCTGGCTGTCCTTCTTGGATTGTCTGAGCAGGTTGTCCGAGTGCCTATGCTTGTCTGTGGATTATGCCAAGTGATATGTTCGTCTAACTGACCCTTCCTAACAGTTTTGATTGCTTGGACGTTTGGCTGAATCGTTTTGTATGTTTCGTATAAAATGTTATTCATACAAAACTTTGTTCATACGAAGTGTTGTCTATATGGAAAACAGCTATATTCGATTGCTTGATACGCTTTTGACTATTTTTTTCGTCGAGGGAGATTTTGAACCTAAAAATCGATTAACATGATTCATATCTACGCACCTTGTGGTGTTTGGAAATCATGTGCCTGCAAGCGTTGGAGCTTTGATCACTACAAGAAAACACGCTTTTTGCGGCTACAAGTTGCGATTGAATTTATAGTCGCTAAATTTTGCGACTACCTACCGACTCAGTTGCGACTAATATTGCGACTAATAGAGAATAGTCACTCTTTAGTCGCTAAATTGCGACCACAAGTTATAAGTCGTTAGTTAGTCGCCAAAATTAGCGACTATGTAGCTACTAAATTCGGTGGGTTGCTAACCGGTTTCCTTTTAGTCGCAAAAACCGGTATAAACCCATGTTTTTATTGTTTTGAATTTGGTGTAACTAATTTGTACCTAATTTTTGCAACTGTTATTAGTAGTCACTAAAATGGTCGCATATTAGTCGCAAAAAGGCGCAAAAAGTCTATATACAAACAACGGTAAGCACCTCTCCTCAGCCATACAAACACAAAAATGTTGAGAAAAAATTGAAAAAAACGAGAGAAAACGTTTTTTAAAGTGAAAAAATGTCGGGAGATTATAACTATAATATGGGTCGGGAGTGGATGTATAACCGGTTCGATGCAGCAACGGGAAATTTCACGGCAGAGTTCATGGCGGATAACAATTTCATACCGTTTGCAAATAGCCAGCCTTTTGCGCAGAGCAACGTCGGTAAGTTTCTCTGTCCTTGTGATATTTGCAAGAACGATAAACCAATTATGATGGGGAGAAGAATACAAAACCATTTGTATAGAAATGGATTTATGCATGATTATTATGTTTGGTATAAGCATGGAGAAGAAGTTGATATGGGTTTAGGAACGAGTTATGTTGATATGACATGGGTTAGTGGGAGTGAAGGAATGGGTAATGTAGTAGAAGATAAATATGTGGATATGGTGAATGATGCATTTCGTGATAACGTAGATTTTGATAACTATCATCAGTATGGTAGTTATCAGAATGTGGAGGAACATGGTAGTTATCCGAATGTAGATGGACATGTACGTAATCATTCAAAAAAATTCTACGACTTGTTAGAAGGAGCGAAAAATCCATTGTACGATGGTTGTTGTGAAGGTCTATCGCAGTTATCCTTAGTTGCTCGAGTCATGCAAAAGAAAGCAGAGCATAATATGAGTGAAAGGCTAGTGGATTTGATATGCAAAAATTTTACAGAGTATCTACCTGAAGGAAATCAGGCAACCGATTTATATTACGCGACAGAGAAATTGATGCGCAATCTAGGCCTCCCATGTTATCCAATTGATGTTTGCGTCAACAATTGTATGATATTCTGGAATGATGACAAAAGGTTAGATAAGTATGAAGCCTAACGAGCAACGCCATAGGACCAATATTCCATATAGCCATATGTGGTATATGCGTATTGTTGACAGATTAAAGAGAATGTATCAGAGCAAGAAGACTGCAGCGTCAATGATATGGCATGTCGAGCACCAAGCAAAGGAGGTAGAAATGTGTCATCCGTCTGACGCGACAGAGTGAAAATATTTTCAAGATCAGTATCCCCTGTTTGCACAAGAAACCCACAATGTGTATCTTGGACTATGTACAGATGGGTTCAATCCATTTGGCCAGTGATCTTGACTCCATATAATTTACCACTTGATATGTGTATGAATACGGAGTACTTGTTTCTTACATAATGAATTCTGGGCCAAATCATCCGCGAGGTAGTCTCGATATATTCCTCCAGCCTCTTGTTGAGGACTTAAAACAATTGTGGTGTACTGGAGTCGATGCATACGATGTGTCCTTGAATCAAAATTTCAATATAAAAGCAGTTCTGTTGTGGACGATCAACGACTCTCTGGCGTATAGCATGTTATC
The DNA here is from genome assembly GCA_030180135.1 of Orychophragmus violaceus. Taxonomy (NCBI): domain Eukaryota; kingdom Viridiplantae; phylum Streptophyta; class Magnoliopsida; order Brassicales; family Brassicaceae; genus Orychophragmus; species Orychophragmus violaceus. The sequence continues at coordinate 31,118,582 of CM058240.1, read as the reverse complement.
AGGATGGACCACCCATGGCAAATTATCATGTCCATGGTGCATGGATGAATACAAAATCTTTTTATCTGCCGAATGGAAGAAAGACGTGTTGGTTCTATTGTCACTGAAGATTTCTTCCTCCTGATCATCCACTGAGGAAAAATAAAAAGACTTCTTGAAGGGAAAGGATGCTAGGAATGAGTATCCACTTGAGTCTTTAACCGGTGAGCAAGTTTATTCCTACCGTTTCAGTCGGGTAAATCCACCAAAAACGAAGGATGTTGGTGGAAACGGTCACGAAAAGAAGATGCCCGGCTATGGGAAAAAGCATAACTAGCACAAACAAAGCATATTATGGGAGTTACCGTACTGGAGGGACCTTAATCTCTGACATAATCTCGATTTGATGCATATAGAGAAGAATGTTTTTGACAATATTATAAAAACTTTGATGCATGTTAAGGGTAAATCAAAAGACAACATCTCATCGAGATTGGATATAGAAAAATTCTGTTCTCGGCCACACTTACATGTTGATAGTGCTGGTAGAGCTCCTTTCCCAGCCTACTCGCTGACAAACGAAGCCAGAACTTCACTATTGGAATGTGTGAAGCATGAGGTCAAATTCCCAGATGGTTATGCTTCAGACTTAGAAAGTTGAGCTGATATGGCTAATGCACAATTTTCGGGGATGAAGAGTCATGACTGCTATGTTTTTATGCAGCGACTACTTCCATTTATATTTGCAGAACTCCTAGACAAGAACGTCCACCTCGTGTTAGCAGGTACTGGTTATTTATAGTATTTTGAAGATGTAGTTTCAAATTATATTTCTTATTAACCATTTGCTGTTTTAATTTCTTTATGTTGTAAGGATCGGAGGACTTTTTCGTGACTTATGTTCAAGAACTTTGCCGAAGAGTCGCGTCCAAATTCTAAAGCAAAACATAGTCTTGATTCTTTGCAATTTGGAGAAGATCTTTTCACCATCATTTTAGACGTGATGGAGCACCTTCCTATACATCTCCCCTATGAAGCTGGATTAGGAGGCCCCGTTTAATACCGGTGGATGTAACCTTTTGAAAGGTTTTTCAGAAAATTGAAAGGGAAAGCAAAGAACAAAAGATATGCAGCTGGATCGGTTGTTCAATCATATCTAAATGAAGAGATTGCTTATTTCACAATGCATTATTTTTCCTCGAATATACAAACGAATTCAAGGTACGTAAATTTCTGTCTAGTCTATGGAGACACGTACAACAATCTATTCTAAAGTTCTTTTAACTCTTGCTGGCAGGTTAAAAAGATTCAATGAAGGTGGAGTCCGCGAGTATCATGACAAAGATGTACCTGATATATTTACTCAGGTTGGTCGTCCAAGTGGGGAAATGCATGAAGTATGGCTTTCAGCGGAAGATTATAATGTGCACATGCTTATGTTTTGCGAAATTGCGCTTATTTTCGACCATTTGAGAGGTATAACACAACTTAAATTAATTTATAACATAATCGTATACATATTATGTTGGTCTCATATTATGTTGTTCTCTCTGAGAAAGAACTCTCTGGGAAAAGAGCTGACGAATATCATACATGGGTGCAAGATTATGTATGTCTGAATAATATTTATTAGGTATACATTTTATATGTATGGTGTCTATACTTCTATGTTTTTGATATTGTCTGTTTATCTATATCGAGGTTACTTACTGGAACACCACCCATCCATTTCCTGCTTGGGTTCACGACATAGTGCATGGACCTATCAACAAGGCTAGAACTGGCTTATTTTTTATACAAGAGGATATATGTTTCATACAAAAAATCACAGAGAGGGATGAAAGACATGTAACTATGGTGTATATGTTAAAGGAGAGAATTACAGTGATGCATCAGATGTTGCTGATTTCAACGGGATCTTAACGGATATTATACAACTTCAGTACGACGGGATGGTCAATTTGAGAATCACATTCTTTAAGTGTAACTGGTATGACCCTGTTATCGGTAGAGGCACTCGAAGGAGCAATGAAGGCATTGTAGACGTTCGTGCATCGAGAAAGTACAATAAATACAAACCATTTATTCTAGGTACATAATATATTTTTCTCTATCTTTTTTTAACTACTCTTTTGATATCATAGATACTCAAGTATAACTTCCACATATTTATCTTGCACAGCCTCTCAAGAGGAGAAATTTCGTTATATCTTGTATCCATACACGAAGAAACCGAAGCATTTGTGGCTCAATGTTGTTAAAGTCAACCCGAGGGAAAATATTTCAGGGGAATATATCAAACAGAACTGATTCTTTTGCAAAAAGAAAATGATGATCCGGTAATGTTGACTACAATTGAAGATCTCGTTCTCGAGAATTTGGGACAACACAAAAACGCAATCAATCTCGATTATGACGTCGGAGATGCAGAACTAGAAGACGAATTTTGGTGTAATCTATAGTCTTTTGGTGATGACGATGAAGATGATGAAGCGGAAGATGGCGAAGAACCGTACTGATTTATGTATTTCAGAGTTAAACTAATTTCAACTATGTTTAATAATATTTTTATATTGTGTATGTTAATATTTAATGTCTAATGTTTATGTTTATATTTATGTTTAATGTTTAATGTCTAATGTTTATGTTTAATGTTCAATGGCATCTTCCTCTTGTTTTAATTATAAGGTTAATGTTATGTTTATTTATAATTTCATAATGTTTAATGTATAAGTATAATTTCATAATGTTTGTTAACGTTTAAACACTTAAATTTTATTTGGAAATTGGGGAAATTGCTAAAATGCCCCCTAAATTAGTTTTAAATAAAAGTGTACCCCCAAAATTGAATCAAATGCAAAACTTGTTTTCAGCTTAAGGAAATTACCGTGAAGCCCTTACGACCAATCAAAAAACCGGAAAGCGCAATTACCATTATAACCTTCGCCTGTGTCAGACTTCTATAGACGTCTGACAAGTTAGACTCTAATAGAAGTTTAAATGACTTTATCAGACTTCTAGGAGAAGTCTGAAACAGAATAAATTAATAAATTTTAATTTTAAAATTTTAAAAAAAATATTTTGTCAAAATTTTATATACATAAATTTAATATATACAATTTAGTACTATAAAATTACAATTTGGTAAAATTGAGTCAAATTAAACAATGTTAGTTAAGTATTTCCTCCAAAATACTTTCAGACTTCTTCAAGAAGTCTGAAGCAGATTAATTTAGTAAATTTAAAATTAAACATAGTAAAAAAATATTTTGTTAAAAAAACTATACAGAAATTAAATATAGACGGTTTTGAAGTATATAAATTATATTTCATAAATTTGAATAAAATTAAAAATATATAAAGTGGTTGAGTAGTTTCTAAACCTTAGAACATGCTTTGTAATGGAACATGGTGGAACATTTACATATAACTTACATATAATTTTAGATTCATGGTTCACGAAATTCACATTTGAAAAAATTATATTTGCACATGTATGTTATAATAAGCATATATTAACGAATTTGATGTTTCTTAGGTGTTTTGTTTTGAATATTTTTCACTGTTTAGTGATAAATATTAGATTTAGGGTTTATCAGACTTCTCTGAGAAGTCTGAATTTTGGGGTTTCGTAGACTTCCGAGAGAAGTCTGAGAAGTATTTAACTAACCCTGAAATTAAATAAAAAATAAAAACTTTGAACCAAATATACCTTAAATGGTTAAATTTGTCTAAAGTTTATGTACTTTTAATTTACACATGTCCAAAATTCTCATGTTTAATTTATGTATCCAAAATTTCCCTAAAAATATTTTTTTATAATTTTATAATTTAAATTTCCAACTTAAATACGAGAAGTCTGAGAGATAATTAAGTTGGAAATTTAAATTATAAAATTATAAAAAATATTTTTAGGGAAGTTTTCGATACATAAATTAAACATGGGAATTTTGGACATATGTAAATTAAAAGTACATAAACTTTAGTCAAATTTAACCATTTAAGGTATATTTGGTTAAAAACACCATGTAGGTTGATCTATGCTTGACATATGAAGTTGGATATCATATTTTCATTTGTAGGGTTAGACTGAGGGTTTGTGAATTTTCATCCATATTGTTACATTTGCATATACTGGTTAGGTTGTGACTATATTAAACGAGTTTGATGTTTTTTATAAGTTTTTTATATAATATGATGGTATTTAAGTAATAATTAGTAGATTTAGGGTATCTTTGACTTCCATGTTAATCTGATTCACGTACATGATTTGTCAGACTTACCGAAGAAGTCTGACTAAACTCGACCAAATAAGTAACCCTACTTGGGAATTTACCCCATATATAAACTAAAGTTACCAAATTTAGTCTGTAAAAGTTATTATCAAATTTCTCTCCCTAAAACGGAAACACACTCTCTCTCTCTCTAAACACTCTCTGAAAACTCTCCGAAAATCCTCCTCGTCACAGCCACCGCCGTCGTCATCTTCTTCATATGTGTAATTATCTCTCCCTTTACGTCTCTCCTGACCAGTCCCCACACTGCCGTCGTCATCTTCTAAGCTCTTCTTTCTGCAATTTTTTTATATCCATACGGTTTTAAGTCCGAGTCATCCCCTTTTTCACATGTAATTTGTCTAGATCTGAACAAAAATATAGGTTTTATATATTATTCGTTTTAGATCCATACGGTTTTGAGTCCGAGTCATCCCCTTTTCCGTATGTACTTTGTCTAGATCTGAACAAAAATATAGGTTTTATACATTTCTCATTTTAGATCCATACGGTTTTGAGTCCGAGTCATCCCCTTTTCCGTATGTACTTTGTCTAGATCTGAACAAAAATATAGGTTTTATATATTTCTCGTTTTAGATCCATATGGTTTTGTTTTTGAATTAAACTCTATTAGAAGTCTGAAATTGGATTTGTTATTGAATTAGTCTCTATTAGAAGTCTGAAATTGGATTTGTTTTTGAATTAGACTCTATTAGAAGTCTGAAATTGGATTGGTTTTTGAATTAGACTCTATTAGAAGTCTGAAATTGGATTTGTTTTTGAATTAGACTCTATTAGAAGTCTGAATTAGCCTCTGTTAACAATTGTTTTATGGTACACAGGATGGGACGATTCAGTCGGGTTCCAACGTCGAGTAGTAGTAGTTCATACTCAAGTTCCACATTTCGACAACGATCCGGATCATGCAATGGATTCCCCAAGAAATATTTCTGCGGTCTGGACCTTTTCATGCGAACCTCCACTACTGCTGATAATCCGGGAAGACGATTCTTTGGATGTCGTAACTGGGATGTAATTGCCTTTCTCTGTTATGTTGCCAGTTTTATTTTATCTTTACTTATTCGAGCATATATTGGAATCCGAAGATGATTGTATATTTAAAATGTGGTTGTATAGGATGGTGGCTACCATATTATGAAGTGGGATGATGCTGATGGAGGAGTTTCACTAGTTAAAGCTGAGAGTGGACAAACATGGTGAACAAATTGATTACATCTTCCTTTGTTATGCTGAAATGGAGTGTATTACCACCTTGCACGATGACCTCAAGATAGCGCAGGCAGAGATAGCTCAATAAAAGGAGTTGTTGACTGAGAAACCATCTAACCCGACAAATGGCATCAAGTATGAGTATCTTATGTTTGTTGGTGCTATTATTATCGTCCTGATCATCTTGAGGGCATTTGGTTTCTTTTAATATGTTAGTCCTATGAATCCAACTATAATTTTATGTAATATAAGACGAATTTCAGACATCATCTGATTTCATATTTCATTATGCGAATTGTCCTGTTTTGAAGCTACTAAAAAACTCGGTCGTCAGGTTTCAAATAATACATTTTCAGACTTCAAATAATAAAAACTATATTGTCAGACTTCATATGATATCTGAATAATAAATTCTATATTGTCAGACTTTACATGAAGTCTAAATAATAAATAATATGTTTTCAGACTTCACATAATAAAAACTATATTGTCAGACTTCATATGAAGTCTAACAATATTTTTCCAGACTACATATGATGTCTGACAATGTTAAAATGCGCGAAAGTTCCATTTTTTGTAATTTACGCGAAAAAATGCGCGTCAGTTATGTAAAAGGGAGACGAAAAATGCATGGCAGTTACGTCTGTGGTAAAACCGTCGTACCGTGGTAAAACCGTCTTGTTTTAACTGTCCCTTATGGCCCACATATAAAGAGGATTTTTATCCTTTTTTTTTACAGTTTCGAAGGAAGGATAAGAAAAAAAAAACTATTCTCTCTCAAAGCCACTGAACCGACATCTTCATCTTTTTCTGGGTATCGTTTCCAGATCTGGTTTCTCTCTGCTCTGCCGCTAACCTTCGATGGTAAGATTCATCGAATCCTCCTTTCATGAATAAACTTAGCATATTTATTAGTAGCCAGACGGCTAATGGTGTTTGATTATAGTCCTCTGCCTGCAAATGGAGTCTGATTATAGTCGTCAGACTGCAAATGGAGTTTGACTTTTTTCTTGTACCTTCGCTGAGATTTTGTTTTTTTTAAATTCCAGATCTTGTTTCTCTCTTCTCCTCCGTCGTTTTCCTTCGACGGTAAGATTCATCGACTCCTCTTTTCGTCAGTATACTTAAAATAGCTATTGGTAGCCAGACGGATCAGTATACTGATCAGATGCAAGCAATGTGGGAGCTTCTTGGGGTGGATTTTGATTTAGGCCCAAGTTATTAGCAATTATTTGAAGCTTGTAAGAGATGTGCTGGTTGGGAACCGCAACAAAGGATATGGCTGCACTATCCAGCCATCTATGCAACCTTCATTGAGGCTCAACATTGGATAACTTCCACAAGGGCTGGCATGACTAAGCTTCTGCTGGTTCTAGGATCGTTAAAATCATATCCGTGGGGAAGATTCACCTTCAAGCTTCTGATAGAATATGTTAAGGAGGCAAATAGAAAACTCGTGGAGGGAAAAAATTATCATATCGGAGGTTTTGCTGAGGTCATGAACATCTGGGTATATTAGGCATGTCCCGCTATTGCGACAACTTATGGAGAGCCCTTCCCGAATACCCCAACCCCACCAATGTTGGTGTACAAAGTATCACAGAGTCGCAAGAAAGTCGACGAAACCTTACGCATACAGGTATTTGTTAGACTGTTCTGAAGTCTGAAATATTTTTTTCCCATACTGAATTAGAAGTCTGACATTTTGTGTCAGACTTTATAGGAAGTATGATATTTGTATCAGACTTCATATGAAGTCTGACAATTTGTTCCAAGTCTCGTATGATGTCTGACGTTGTGATATTATAAATGCTTATATTCATTTTGCTATGTGACTTGTAATTTGCAGTCCCGCGTCAATAACCTCGTAATCAAGGAGGACTATGATGATATGTTCCCCGCGTGGGACAACGATGATGAGGAGGACGACAAAGTTGATAACCTTGTGAAAGCAATGCATGGACAGCTTGGGACTGCGGCTTGGAAGTGGGGTTCTAAACACTGGAAAAGTGAAGGTGTGTTCAGGTTCAAAGCTGGCGGTCCTGTCAAGCTTGAGGTTAAGTCTGAGGAAGTTGCGGGTGAGGTTGGTGAGAAAAGGCGAAAGGTTCTGGGAGTCAAGAGGAAGTTGGTACAGGCTGTTGCTGATGATGAGGATGAGGAAGAAGAGGTGGAGGTAGTGAGTAAGAGACCTAGACAAGGAAAGGATGGTCCCACGAATGGGGATGTTGTTCAAAAGATTGAGGATCTGCAAAAATCATATGAAAGTCGGATTGATGTATCGGTAGATGTTTTCAATGAGGGTCTTCGTCTGATGGGTATCAGAGGTGATGATCTTGCAAGGAATGTCAAGGCTTTGAAGGAAGAAAATGCTGGAGTTGGACATAAGGAAAATGAGAAGAAGAAAGATTCTTCTGGACAGAAGGAAAATGAGAAGAAGAAAGCTGGTACTAGAGGGAATGGTAGTGAGCTGAAGAAAGATGCAAGTGTTGCGGCTGCTGAGATGAATAAGGCTGGAGTTGGTGAGGATGAAGAAGATCAAGCTGAAGATCTTCAGGATGAAGATCAAGTAACTGCTACTGCGGGAGAAAAAAAGAAAAAGGAAAGGGCTCCGAGGAATCCGAAGGGATTGGTAGTGAAGGTTAATAATCATGTTGCTGATACCAAACCTGCACCTGCAGGGAAAGCGAAGGCTAAGAAAGCAGTGGTTGATGATGACAAGCCGGCTGAGGCCACCAATCAGACTGCGGTTGACGATGGGGTAAGTCTCCAAAACCTTCAAACTCTGAATACAAATAAGGAAAAGAAAGATGAGCCTAAGAGAAGTAGCAGACTTCAGAAGAAATCCCTTAAGGGGAAGTAGCCTTCTTAGCAGTATGAATAAGCTTGATTGTAAAAACATGAGCATAACCATATTTGTTTTTTTTCCCCTTGTTCTTGTATTTGCTTTGAACATGGATCCATGGCATTATCCCTTGTATTGCATTGGTTTGGTGTGATTTTAGGTCGGGATTCGGAACATATCAGACATCTATAGATGTCTGATAGTGATGTATTTTAGTTACCAGACTTCTAGTGCAGTCTGGTTCTTGTGTGAGTTTTAGATCGAACTTTATGTTTAACACGGGTTGTTAAATTATATACGCAGAGTATACCCGAGAGCACAGATCCGAGTGTCTTGATCGTTACACAGTCGGATACGGGCATAGACATCGATGCTACGCAGAGGTTTAAACAGGATACTAAGTAGGCAGCAACTAAAGCTTATATGCAAGCGAAGGCAAAAGAGATTAAACAGAATGAGAAGGTGAAGACTCCAGTTAAACCTGTTGTCCAAGCACAGGTGAAACTCGGATATAACCCTTGTTCTGCTCTCACCAAGATGCAAGTGAAGGCACTTAATGATTACAACAAAAGACAGACGTATGTCTTAACACTCTACCTAGACGAGTAAGTTGTATACCTAATCTCTTAACTCGATTTCTAACAAGCGTATTGTTCTTTGTAGGGGTTATCCGACTAAGAAAGTGAACACATTACTCCAATGGTATTATGATCTTCGCACTCCAAAGGAATGGCTGCAAGACACGGTCAGTATCAATCCAATGGTTGTGAATTAACAATTCGATTCCAGTCTGGATGTATATTCAGATTTGCTAAGAAGTCCGGTTGTATATTCAGACTTCCCAAGAAATCTGGTTGTATTTTCAGACTTCCGAAGAAGTATATTCAGACTTTCGAAGAAGTCTGGTTGTATTTTCAGACTTCCGAAGCTGTTTGGTTGTGTTTTATTCTTTTATATTAACACATTCTTGTCTTGATGCATCAAATTGATGTCGGGATTGATCTTCTAAGGAAACGTCAACAGAGCCATCCAGAATGGTTCATGAGCGAGAGGATATGCTTCATTCACTACAAAAAAATTGGGCATTCATAGCATATAACAATAGCACGTTTTTGGTAACTGCTATCGTACATGAGTTTTAATTTTTGTTAGTATATAATAGCATTTGTATAATTCTAATACATAATTTTATAGGAGCGGGAAGCTAACTCACCTATTCCGCCAAAAATTTAGTGAAATTTTCGTGTTTTCCCTCTCATACTTCATTAGCTCTCTTTTGTCGAAAAAACATAACTCAGAACAGTCTTCCATCTCAGCTTAGACAATTAGCTCCACAGCCACGAATCGTTGTCGCCGCGGCCTCTGTCGAAGGTTTTAGGGCTTACTTACCCTGTCGCGCGGCGCTAATTTCGCCCATCTCCGGCCCTAATTGAAGGCAAAGCTTTCTTACCCAGCTGATTTCTTCCTTCTTTTTGGTCGATTTATAATCTCGTTAGTTATTGCATGCTTCCTCTTTTTACATGTATATGTTGTGACTCATTGATGTTTAGTGTTTGAATGATTTGATTTATCAAAGCTCTTTCCGATTCGAGGCTTCATCGCTTTTAAATTAAAGGTCTTCTGATTGGAGAATTAGAATCTTCAGAGCTTTGTTGTGTATTCCGATTCGAATCTACAAACCTATGTGATTTTAGCGTAGGTGGATAAGTAGAATGAAATCGATTTCTTTGAATGTTCACATTTTTTTGGTTGTAGCTTCGTCTGTTGAATGAATCTTCCGATGAATCTGTTGTATTTAGCTTTATTGTTATGTCAGAATGAAATCGATTTCTTTGTTGTGTTGTAAGATAGAACCGTATAAATGGAATGAACAATTTACATTTAGTAGTTCAGTTTTTTTTTTATGGATTGCAAGTGATTTTCTGATTTTTGTTTTGCAAGTGTTTTCAATGCTTAACAACTGGGATTCACACCACAGGTTAGTTCCTTCGACTTGTTTGTGCCGATCTAAAAAACTGATAGTGATGCTTACTAGTGATTTTCTTTGGTTCTTATCATGTTTCCTTTAACTTGTTTGTGACTATCTACTTGAACTTTGAATATAAATGTCACTCGGACCTTAATAAAATCACCAATTAACATCTGATCTTACTACCTGAATGATGATCGTTGCATGTTTTGTTTAGCTTGGTTTCGTGATTTATCAATTATTGGTTTTAAACATGTTGCTATGTACTAAACATAGTGTACCAATCTCCTCTGAGATTGATTTATTGAGGTTATTTTATTGAGTTTTTAAGTGTCAATGTTTCTGTTTTGATTGTATGCATATTGAGTGATTATCGTGATGTTGAATACTTTTTATTTTAATCTGATATGGCTGTTATGGTACTAAAGGTTTTAATAAGGTTAGAACATGGACAAGAAATGGGTGCATCTTTGCAGGTGAGGATTTTAATTATGTAGGTTAGGTTTTGTTTCTGTAGGACTTTGGGGAGTTTACTAGATGTTATTTTTTCACTTTTCTGTAATGAAGAGCTGATCATGCTTATGAGAGAGGGGCTTCAAATTTTGTACGGGACGTGGTTGCTGCTATGGGAAACAGTTATATGGTCATTTGTCCTTGCGTTGACTGCCGGAATATAGATCGTCACCCATGAAGTGTTGTAGTTGATCATCTGGTGACAAGGAGAATGGCTGAGGATTATAAATTACGGACTGAATGGTTTCACCATGGAGAATTGAACTCAAGGGATGAAGGTGAAGGAAACTTAAGTCAGTGGCATCACGAGATTGTTGGCCTATATCAAGCTGCAGAATTTAGAGATGAAGAGTTTGCTAGCAAGGATATGTTAGGAGAGATTGCAGAAGGCGAAGACTTGAAAGAAGATGAGTTCCTTGCAAAGATTGAAGATGCTGAAACACCCTTATATCCAAGCTGCGTTAACCATAGCAAACTGCCGGCTATTGTCTCATTGTTCAGACTAAAATACAGAATGGCTGGTCCGACAAGAGCTTCAATGATCCATTAGAGACATTGCCTGACATGCTACCAGACGACAATGTACTACACACATCATTGTATGATGTGAAAAAGTTTTTGAAATCCTTTGATATGGGCTACCAGAAGATCCATGCTTGTGTCAATGACTGCTGCCTATTTAGAAAGAAGTACAGGAAGCTTGATGAATGTCCAAAATACAAGGCTTCATGATGGAAGACTAACATGCACACTGGTGAAGTAAAGAAAGGTGTCCCACAGAAAGTTTTACAATATTTTCCAATAATCCCACGGCTGAAGATATTGTATAGGTCTGAGGAAATGGCTAAGAATCTGAGATGGCATTTTAGTAACAAGAGCACCGACGGAAAACTCTATCACCCTGTGGATTCAGTTATATGGGATCAGATGAATGATTAATATCCTTCTTTTGCAGCTGAGGTAAGGAATATGAGGCTTGGGCTTTCCACAGATGGTTTTAGTCCATTCAATATAAAGAATACAAGGTATAGTTGCTGGCCTGTTTGCTGTTAAACTATAATTTGCCACCAGACTTATGCATGAAGAAGGAGAACATCATGCTTACGTTGTTGATTCATGGTCCACAACAGCCTGGTAATAACATAGATGTTTACTTAGCACCCCTCATAGAGGATCTAAACCATTTGTGGCACAATGGGGAGCTAACATATGATGCTTGTAGTAAATCTACATTTACGCTTAAGGCTATGCTGCTTTAGACAATAAGTGATTTCCCTGTGTACGGGAACCTTGCAGGCTGCAAAGTAAAGGGGAAAATGGGCTGCCCTCTATGTGGAAAAAATACAGATGTTATGTGGTTGAAGTACAGCAGAAAACATGTCTACATGGACCATAGAAAGGGTCTGCCACCCACACATAGTTATAGGGGGAAGAAGTTATGGTTTGATGGAAACGCAGAACACAGAAAGAGGGGAAGAATACTATCTGGTCGGGAAATTTCAAAACATCTGGAAAATTACAAAAATGACTTTGGAAATGTGAAACGATCTGCTAGTAAGAGGAAAATGGTTGTTTGAACCAAATTAGATTCTGATAGTGATGCTTCCCCAAGCGAATCAGAAGAAGAGGAAGATGAAGATGTCGAAATAGATGAGGAGGAGTTAGCAAGATGGAAGAAAATGTCCATCTTCTTCAAGCTACCTTATTGGGAGGTGTGTTATATTGTCATGTTGCTTTCAAGTTTTCTGCTATCATCTACTTATCTTAGTTTAACTTTGGTATTATTAATTGTATGTCTGTTGTATAGGAACTCTCGGTAAGACATAATTTAGATGTTATGCATGTTGAGAGGAACGTGGTAGCAAGTATTGTAGCCACGTTGTTGCATTGTGGAAAATCAAAGGATGGTCTTCCAGCTTGCAAAGATCTAGAGCAGCTTGGTATAAGGAAGGACTTGCACCCAACTACACGAGGAAAAAGAACATATCTTCCTGCTGCTCCTTGGACTTTGTCGAAGTCAGAGACGATAATATTCTGCAAGAACTTTTTGACTTTAAAGGCCCAGATGGATATTTTTCTAACATTGCAAGAGGCGTATCAGTAGATGAATGCAAGATCACAGGGCTGAAATCACACGATTATCACGTGTTAATGCAACAACTTCTCCCGATAGCACTTAGAGGTTTATTACCTAAAGGTCCAAGGCTAGCTCTTGTACGCCTCTGCGCTTTCTTCAATCACTTGTGTCAGCGAGTAATTGATAGGGAGCAGCTCTTGGTAATGGAATCTGAAATCGTTGAAACACTTTGTAAGTTTGAGAGATTTTTTCCACCAAGTTTTTTTGATATCTTGGTGCACTTGACGGTTCATCTTTGAAGGGAAGCTCGGCTAGGTGGACCAGTCCATTTTAGATGGATGTACCCATTTGAGAGGTACATCTCTAAACTGATTAATATGTTTGAACGATTTTAAACCCTCTGTAATGTTGCTAATCTATCATTATACACACTTTTATGATATATGAAAGTGTTGAAAAACATTGTTAGAAATCCTGCAAGACCAGAAGGGTGTATTGCAGAGTGTTATCTAGCTGAAGAGTGCATTCAGTTTTGTAATGAGTTTTTGAAGAAGACAACTAATGTAGAGGAAAAACAGGATAGAAACACTGATTACGAGAACAGTACTATCCTGGTGGGTCGTCCAATATCCGCAGGAACTCCAATAACTCTAACTGATGTGGAGCAGAAAATAGCCCACCTTGCTGTGATCCAAAATATGGTTGTTGTCGAACCTTACGTGGAGTAAGTGTTCTTTACTTCAGTACTTCTGATTTAGTTTATATTTATGAATAACAAGCTGATTGTGTTTCATTGTTCAATCAAGGACAAGTGAGCACTTTCAATATCTACAAGACACAAATGGAAGATGTAGACGTGAGGCATCAATGTTATGGAGCATGCATACTCAGAATTTTGCTTCTTGGCTTAAAAAAGACTAGTTACATCTTCTGTGTATTCTCGGTTGTTATGGTATTGTTAATGGGTATCTGATTTGTTTTGTAAATGTTGATAGATACCTCTTGACTCAAACGGACATGGAGAAACACTTAAGTGGTTGGCTTACAGTCCACGTAGTTCTGCACGGTCTTATACTGGTTATGTGGTGAATGGTCTATGCTTTCACACCGTATTAGTTGATAGGAAAATCCAGAATAGTGGGGTTCTTTATGAGGCTACAGCAATATGCAGAGCTAGTGGAAGAGACACATCACAAGTGATGGATCTGGTATCATACTATGGCAGAATAACTTAGATTATATTGTTGGACTACAATATTTTCTATGTCCCTCTATTCCGGTGTCAGTGGGCAGTGATGGGAAATGGAGTGAAGATAGAAGATGGTTTCACACTTGTTAATTTGAATCATAATCAAGCCTCTTTTTTAAGGGATCCATATATACTGGCCTCACAAGCAAAGCAAGTGTTCTACTCAAGGGAAGACGAGTCTTCTAGTTGGTATGTTGTTATGAGGGGTTCAACAAGAAGATACAGCTTGGAAGATTTTCAAGAAGGAAATGCAGAAATTGGGCCATTGCCATCAAATGTTGATATGGATATTGACATGGATGAAGCTGAAAATGCTCGAACTGATTGTGAAGGCATATATGTGTGAATTACCTTCATTCTTAGACGTCCTTATTGTGTCTGATTCTTTGGTTTTATTTGGGTTTTTTTCCTGCTTGTTGTGTGCTTGTGAGTTGTTATGTGTGCTTTGTAGTTATTATGTTGTTGTCTGTTTATGAATTTCCTTTTGTACTTATAGTACTTTAACTCTGTGTTTTGTCATTTTTTCAGGTGAATTAAATGGGACGCCACAAGAAACAGAAGAAAACAAATAAGAATCATGACGATGAAGAGGTTGAGTTTGTGTGTACAGTGAACCATCCTGTAGAAGATCAGCAGCATCCACATGTAGTAGATGACGGTCATTTGGAGAGTCATGTGGAAGAGCAGCAGCATACGCAAATGCAAGTGGAGAGTCCTGTGGAAGAGCAGCAGCATTCGCAAGACCTTGATCGTGAAGCTGGACATGAAGAGAGAGATGATATAGCTGATGAAGAACCTGAAGGCGAGGTTGAACTTTCTGAAGACCTTGATCATGAAGCTGAACCAAAGCGTAAAAAACATAGAGGACCTACTATGATGAGAGACCTAGCCAAGGATCCAAACAACAGAGTTCAAGTAGATTTCACTCTCATGGGAGAAGCCTATGGTCCCGGGTCCGTTAAGTTGTCATCATATCTAGGACCATTGGTACGAGAACATGTTCCTGTTACACTTGAATGTAGGAAGAAACTCGATGAAGAAGCCAAGACGGTTCTATGGAAATCTGTCCAGGTTTGTATCTTCTGTTCTGTGACTGTATCTTCCCATATCATTATCTCTGCATCGTGGATTTTTAATGTTTCTTGTTACTTGTAATTGTTTGTAGGCAAGGTTTGAATTAGATGAAGAGTACCAAAAGAATGCAGTGTTGAAACAAATGGGATGTTTGTGGAGAGCATCAAAATCTCGCCTAGTTACCCAGATCAATGATGTAGCAAACAACCAGCAGAGGATGAATTTGAGGCCAAAAAATATTAACCCTACTGACTGGCGTAAATTTGTCTAGCTCAAAACTAGCCAATCTTTTAAGGTATGCCTTTGGTCTGCTTTTATTAAATACGCAGTAGATTCTATATTAATATTATGCTTTTAGTCTTTGAGTGATAGCTATAGGGAACGAAGGCGCAAACAAATTCCTCATACTTGTAGTAGGAAAGGAATGGTCAGACTAGCAGAAGAGATGGTAAGAAGTCTGTAAATACGGTGCTTGTCTATATTATGTCGACTGACTATTTTCTGTTATAGAAAATTGATAGTGGAAACCCATCAGAAGTGACAAGGCTTAAGTTCTGGGTCAAGTCACGTACCAGAAAAGATGGTACACCAATGAATACGAATGCCGCTGACAAGTTTGTAAGTTGATAGTGATCGTCCATCAAATTCTTCTCTGTTTTTGTGGTTTTGGTTTTCCTGTTACATATTATAGTTTGAATTTGTGTCTTATGATATGTAGAAGAAAGCAGCTGAGATAGTTGTTGGTGATCCTAATTCAGACTCAACAAATCAAGCAGAAGATACACTTTGCCAACTCTTAGAACCAGATAATCCTGGTCGAATGAGGGCCATGGGAAGAAACATGAGCGAGACTAAATTAGCTTGTTTCCAAGTTCAGCACAAGTGCGTGGAGGAAATGGAGGCGAAACAAGTTCAACTGGTGCAAAAGGTCACTGAGTTACAAGATGAAATTGCCAAAATAAAGATCCAGGTTACATACTACTTTATTGATAAACAATACCATGATCAATTTGTACTTAAGATTTAATTCATTGTTATTTTATGATGCAGCGACAAGAGCCTGAAGTTGGTGAAAACTCAGATCAAAAAGTAAGATTAATTGAAAATGTTAATGGTTTCTTTGTGACTTCATATTCTGATTTTATGTGCTAAGTGGTTTTTTATAACTTTACATGGCTGACATAATTATACTACCATTTTGCAGAGCATGAATAAACAAACTCCACCTAAGTGTATCTTGGTTGATTGGGCTGGTGATGATGTGAATGTTGCCGAGGGCCATATTATTTCTTCTGCTCCGGATGACTTGTTAAATGACAGCCGCTTAGGCCCGTCAGATGTTAACGTGTTAGTTGAAAGGGCTACTGTACCGGAAGCATTCTTTTGGAGACCTGCAACTAACATGTTCACGATTGAGGAAGCTGTTGGACAGATGATTGCTTGGCCTACTTCTAAGTGTGTTAACATAGAACATGGGCTACAAACAGAAGACATTGCACCATTGGTAAAGTTTATTATTATTTACACTTATGGATTCATTATCAGTATTCAAGGTCATGTAAGTTGTTTTCGTCATTTGTTTGATAGGGCCCAAGAATTAATTCTCCTAACAAGTGCAAGCTGCTGGCATTATCTTCTGATGATGTGGTTGTGGCTGAAGGACGTTGGCAAACACAAGAACCAAAGCTTTGGTTAACGGACTTCCACTCGGACCAAAAGCAGTTAAAGTATATGTGGATGTGGTACATGAACCAGAAACCTTTATATGGCGGCCAACAAGAAATATGACGTACCTTAAGGAATGCTTAATGTCCTTTGTAGCATGGCATGTCACCAAAGTTGTCTTCGAAAATGCCACAGATGCCACAAGTCAGAAATCTCCTCTTTATAACTCTCCATCAGCTGGGCAGTCATCAAGTCGGAAGTTAGCAGCATCAGCATGTTCAAATTCTCAAGCAACTGCTTCTAAAGCTCTTGTTCAGACATCACCAGCAGTTGGTACAAAATCCGCAACAACTCTACCAAAATCTCTTGGTGATAAGACTCCGGCAACATGTCCTACTTCTCCTACACGAAAAAATCAGCTACTTTCACAATCTCCATGAAGATCCCCGGTAATTCATTGGTTAAGTTTTCTAGTTGTGTCTGAGTATTATTCTCTGAGTTTAATTTTTAAAATTGGTTACTTTGCAGCGTACAAAAGGAGCTGGAGTTTGCATGGAAAACCAGAAATGGAAATTGATGGACATTAGCGGTAGGAAACGAGTTGTTGCTGAAGGACATATACATTCAGTCGACCAAGAGCAAAAGGTTCACTTTGTCCGATTAGGTCCTAATGCAGCCAAAGTATGGGTAGATATAGTAAAGGTTGATGATGCAGCAGTTTGGAGAGCAACAGATGAAATCGAGTATCTCAGAGATGCACATGGTTATTCTATTGCCTGGCCAATGGATAAATTGGTCATATTTTGAATTATGGGAACTGAGGTAATTGTTGTGCTTTTGCTTTGGTTTTACATCTGGTTATATACGTGTTACAAAAGTAAGACACTCGTTTTTTGTTGCAGGGAATGAAGGAAATTTGGTCCAAGATAGCTAGTTTTACTATGGTTAAGACTAAGCTAATGAACTTATGACTTCTCTATGTATTTTGGTATTTAGACATGAATTATGTTTCTGGCATGAATCTCTAAACTTGTGTTTTGGATGTTGGAATGTATTCAGACTTGTGGAAATGATGACTTAATTTCTATATATCAGTTTCAGTTTAAAGATTATGTAAGGATTGTATTATATAAAAGAAATTGTTAGCACGTAGATAACAAATATAATAGCATCAAAATATACGTTATAAGATTATATCATAGCAATATAAAATTGATATCAAAAACTGTATTATAGCACACAAAAAACTGTAAAAATTATATAGAACAAAAATTAAATGCTATAATAACATATACTATAAGTTTTATAAGGTGCTATTATTAATATTATTACAGCTGATAAAAATACGCGCTATAATAGATCATCGCTATCATAACAACACAAAAAATGCTATCATAGGGCTGGAACCTAAGATAGCTCCCGCATAGATAGTATTTGTGAAAACGATATTAAAGACATATGATAGCATTATATTCGCGCCGAAAATGGACATATTTCTTGTAGTGATTTACACACTCATTCAAGCATTGTGGCGTCAACATTATCCTGAATTTATTAAGAGCGGTGCAGATGAGAATAGTTCTGCCGCAACTAGAAGGCTTCCTCCTGGTGTTTGGGATTACTTTACTGGTCATCTACCTGTATTCTGCAAATCACTGAAGTCTTGGGGGTGGAAATTGATTATAACTACACCGCACTGCACATTGGCGGAAATCATTGGGTAGCAATTACGATTTCTATCCCGGATAGGCACGTAACAGTCTAGGACAGCATCCTTAGTGAGAAAACTGATGAGTCGGTCGGAGCAGCAATGGCACCAATCTGTGAGATGTTTCCTTATGCGATGCACGTCTTGACCCCAGCTGAAGATGGGTGGCCTGATCCCTTGGAACTTTACACCTACACGATTGTTAGGAGCAAAGATCTTCCCCAAATTGTCCAAACAGGTGACTGTGGAGTGTTCTGCTTGAAGTTCATCGAGTTCCATTCACATGGAATGGCGTTTCCAAAGTATCTTTGTGATAGGAACATCAAGCAAATCAGCGACAGGCTAGCTTTTGACATAATGTTTGAACTCGGGCAAAAAGGTGAAGAAGAACATACCGAGTATGCATTGCTAGACACCTACGGTTAAATAGACTTCCGATATCTTTTGGATTTCCAAACAATGGATTTCTTCCATTTATTTATCTTTTGTAGGTGTAAGAAAAACAAATCCATCTTTTGGCCTACTTTTGTGCTTGTTTAGTTATGTAACAAACTTAAGCACTAATCTTAGTTATGTTTAATACTACGCTTGATGAACCATCCATTAGTACGTCAAACTTTAGTGAACCCTAAAAAAATATCAGACTTCAACCAGTTATTCATTAAAATATATCAGACTTCACTAAACCCTAAAACTTATCAGACTTCACTGAACACGAACACATATCAGACTTCGGTAAACCCTAAATCACATCAGACTTCAACCAATTCTAGTCAGCCTCAGGGTGTGGACAATTAGGTTGTTTGTGGTCTGGTTGTCTGCAATTCGAACAACAATATTGCTTGTGTAGTTTCGGCGGTTTACTGCCCTTCTTCTTGGCGATTTCTAGCATAGATTGCCACCTCGAATTCTTTTGTCTTCCAGGCTTCCGCCTCTCTTCCGGCGGAAGGACACGCACGGTTTCATGACCATCTATGCCAGTTAAATTCTTTGGTAAGATGTTGCGCGAGTATGCAGCGTACAAGTAGTACGTTCTGTAAGATGGACATACAAGGTTAGAAATGTGTAGCTCAAGTTCCGGTGCAGCGCATATGGCATGTGAGCAAGGTATCTTTTCGTAATCCTAAACACCACATTCACACTTCTGATATTCCAAATCGACAACACAATCCCTATGTCCTCCCTTAACAACGAACTGATACGTATCTACGCGTTCTGCCATCATCATATCTGCATAATATTCACGAATATCCAGCAAATATTCAACTCCTCGGCTAATTGTTGTTGAGAGACTCATTGCATCTAGCCGCCTTTTACAAAACGAAGTCCCTAGTTTCTCTTGTATAAACTCTAAAAGGAAAGATATGGGGTATCCTTTTTCCTTCTTAATTGCGGAGTTTATAGATTCAGCAATGTTGCTCGTCTTTATGTTATACCTGTCTCCAACAATTTGAAAAAGGTTTACATAAGTAAGAACTAGAAAGTATTAAGAAAAACAATACGCTTTCAGACTTCTCTTGTCGTCTAGTAAATAATCAGACAGCAGGAGAAGTCTGATTATAATATCAGACATCACAAGAAGTCTGCGTAGAAATATTAAGTCTGAGACTTAAGTTTCAGACTTCTCCAGAAGTCTGGTAAATAATCAAACTGCAGGAGAAGTCTAATAATAATATCAGACATCAATAGAAGTCGGATAAGTACCTGTCTCCGCCGAAATGCACGCGTAACCATAGACTCACATCCCCCTCCTCCAGGTAATCAGCAAGTTCAGGATTTACCGCTCGTAAGGAAGCCATGTTTCGGTCAAAATCGTAAATCGTATATGCGTAAGCCGCGTTTTTCACCAAGTACAGAAGATTTTTTCCCCTGAACTTGGTAACTATGTTATTCTGTAGATGGTAATAGCATATCCCTCGTTGTGCCCAAGGGAAAACTGCTTCACACGCATTCTTGATCGACTCGCATCTATCCAAGACTATGACCAAAGGATGTTGGTCTGAAATGCCTCCTTTCAGCTTGGTGAAAAACCACTCCCACGAGTCATCATTCTCAGAGTCTATAATTCCGAAAGCCAACGGAAATATTTGAAAATTTCCGTCTTGTGCGGCCGCCACTAGCATAACACCGCCATAATTTCCATTAAGATGAGTACCATCCACCACAATGACTCTTCTAAGAAAGGTAAACCCATATATGGAAGCTCCAAATGCTATAAATAGATATTTAAATCTATTCTTCTCATCTAGTTCAAGAGCAGTTACTGTTCTGGGGTTGGTTTGCCTGATTCCATGGAAAAAAGAAGGCAGTCTCTCGTACCCATGTTCCGTTGTTCCTCTCACAATCTTTTGAGCATGTAACAATGCTCTGTATGCGGTTTTGTGGCTCATCCTAATCCCAAACTGATTCTTTATTGATACTTTGACATGCTTTGGTTTTATCCCCTCAATTATACCAAAACATTCAGTAAACAACCAACCAATATAATTGGAGTATATCCTTTGCGCGTAGACATCCGGTCTACCACCGAACATGTATGGTTTTTTGAATAGCTCATCATCCAACACTTGTTTGGTTCGCTCTTCACACACGCTCGAAGCATCCACTTGCATCCTTCCACACGACATTTAGCCACAAAACGTTTCTTGTCAGACTTCTCTGTCGTGAATGCGAATTTCTTCATTATCGTCGTCAAACGTAGCTCTGATATTAGGTCTTTCTTGCTATCAAAACACTTATTGAGAAAGATACCCTTGGACAAGTCCCTTTTGCCAACACACTGACTACTCGTACCCTCCAACTCATATTTCTTATAATCTTCATCTTCTTCAACATATACATCTTCATGTTTCACTTTCCCATATAGGGTATAGACAGCATCGTCATGGTAATCCTCAGCGTGTTTCTTGAAAACATTTTCAGGCATATCCAAGTTACCAACACCATCATTACCACCATGATATATCATGGTTTTTACCTGTTTTAAGCCATGATATAAGTGTGTTTTAGAGTCTTTTGTCGTGTCTTTAGAGTCATTACAGGTGTTTATTAGGTACATGCACGTTTGGAGGATTATTGGAGATATTGGAGCATTTTGGGCAAAATGAGGAGCTTAAGCCGAGAGAGCTAATTTCACCAAGTCTGGACGACCCATGCATCGATCGATGCATCATTGGCATCGATCGACGCACCTCTGCGCCAGCACATTAATGAAGATTTGCAGTTTTGCCCCAAGAAGTTCCAGTATTTGCGAAAAGACCCCAAGCGTGATTAAGGCTTTATAATTAGGTTTTTGGTGTTTTGTTTTATATACGCATTCATACTATTAGCTTTTTAGAGAGAGAGACCGAGAGGCTAATCGTTCTTGTACTCCAGAGAGAAGATTTTGAACCTCTTTAACTCTTTACTCTTTGATTTTATGATATCTATTTATTCATTGATTTGTGTTCATTAATCATGTCTGAGTAGATTCATAGTTAGGTTTAGGGATTCTCTTAAGGCATGACTTGCTAGATTAATTTATCAGTTAAGAATTCATATCTTATTTGTTCTTCAACCTGAATTGTGCTTAATACTAGTTTCTAACCTGATCACTTAGAATCTAGACTCTAGGATTATAAATTGACACGAAAGTGTAATTTAGATTCTGATCTATTTAGGTTGAGCAATTTAATTATCCGCAAAGAAATTTTGTTAAATTGAATTGTGAACAAATCAAACTTGCACTTAAGGCTAGTTTAATCTGTTAGGAATTGCAAAGAAATTTGGGTTTCTGCTAATTAGACTTAGAGAATTCTCGCAACGAAAGTTGGTTAGTTCTATCTTTTGTTTGAGTTCTAGAACCGAACTTAATTTGATCCTGACTGATAATTGATCTGCTTTGTCTGATTTCCTGAGAACTCCCTAGACTTGACGCTTTTAGTACTTGCTTCACAAAACCGTTCTTGCTACTGATTTACTTTCTGCTTAGTTATTTATTTTCTGATTAGTATCGCCTAGCTTAACTTGACATTCTATAGTCTATCGTAATATTTCTTGAGTCTATGTGGATTCGACCCCTAGATACTACAATTGTTCTGTGCACTTGCAGTTAAACTTAGGGAAGTAAACTCTGAGCATATCAAGTTTTTGGCGCCGTTGTCGGGGACTCTTTTGAGTCTTCGATAGATTTGAATTTAAAGTTTAGACTAGGTTTTTCGTTTTTTGTTTTTGTTACTAATTTCTCTGTTTTTCTCTGTGTGTTTCAGGTCTGATATCGCTTAGCATCGATCGACGCATCTTTTGAATCGATCGACACAAGGTGAATCCCGAGTTGAAACGATCGTTGCAGACTTAGCATCGATCGACACAGTGCGATTACCGACGGTTTATGCAGAAGCATGAGACCAGAAGTAATCCGAACGCGAATCTCGTGAATCTCAGGCTTAAGGAACTTGCTAGACTAGAGAGAACAAACGGAAAAGGTCAACGAACAAGGATGGTGAACAATCGCATGATTTTGAGACCTGATGCTGAGGGTGTTCTGAGAGACAAACAGAACAACCGGTACAATAATGACGGGCTAAGGATTGATGTTGAGGGACGTGTGATCCCTGAACCTGCGCTTGAACAGCCCCAAGGTCAAGGGCAGATAATTAATCCTCCTGCTGATGAGAGGACTCTTGCTTACTTCAACCGTCCGGATGAGTTCTATGCTAACCGGTCAGCAATAGTACCTCCTGGCTTTGAGAGGAATGACTTTGAGATCAAGACTGTCTACTACTCTCTTCTGAGGCAGAATCCTTTCCATGGTCTACCACATGAGCAACCCATGGATCATATTGATGATTTTGAAGACTTCATCACTGGAATGAAGTACAAATGTTTAAACTATGACTATCTGTATCTCAAACTTTTCCCCTATTCTCTCGCTGGAGAGGCTGCAGCTTGGCTGAAACAACTTCCAACTGGGAAGTTTACTACTTGGTATGCTGTGAAGAGGGAGTTTTTGAGGCACTTTTATGATGATGCTCGCTCTGATCAGTCGAGACATGATATTCTCACCTTCACCCAAGGTCCTACAGAGCCTCTTAAGTCTGCTTGGATGAGGTTTAAGAAGTACCAACGTGACTGTCCTTATCATGGATTCTTTGAAGTGACGCTGCTAGGCATATTCTTCAGAGTTATTGATCTCCATTACCAGTCTGCATTGGATAATGCCAGCAATGGCAATTTCAATACAAGGACTCCTGAACAGGCTAGGACGCTGATTGATAACTTGGTGAGCAGTAATAGCACCAAGACTACTGATAGAAGAAGGATAGAGTCTGGTGGAAAGATCGATAATCTGGAGATTGCTGATATCAGGAATAAGCTGGACACTGTTCACAGTTTGTTGACTGGAAAGAAAGCTGTCCACTTTGCTCAGGAAGTTGAAGTGTTTAAGGCTGGAGAAGATCACCAGTAAGAGGATGTGAACTACATCAATGGCTCTGGATTTCAAGGAAACAAGTTTGGAAATCAGCAAGGCAACAAGTTCTTTAATGGTGGACAGAAGAGTGCTTTCACAAGCAACCAGAACTTTTCTGGATATGGACAGACTGCTGGTTATCAGAAACCTTTTCAGCAAGGTAATTCTTATCAGAGAACTTATGGATCGTCCTCCTATCAGACACCTCCTGCTGCTAGTGCTCATGAGAGCAAGATGGAAGCCATGATGGAGCAGTTGCTGGAGGGTCAGACTAAGACTGCTGTAGACTTCAACAAGAAGCTAGAAGCTGTGTATGAAGATCTTAATGGGAAGTTTGAATCCTTGAGTACACATGTGAAGCAGTTGGATACACAAGTGAACCAAATTTCAAGCTCAGTCAAAGGGAAGAATGTCATGGACACCCACATCAAAGCTTGGTCAGTTCAGATTGATGATGGATCAAACCAAGGAGAGAAATTTGAGTTTAATACAACTGAGCTCGTTGAAGAAGCAAAAGTGTCGGTTGAAATCAGTGATGAATTAACTGCATCGATCGTTGCACAAAATGCATCGATCGTTGCACAAAATGCATCGATCGTTGCATGTCGTGAAGAATCAGCCTCACTTGTTTCTCGTGGTATTGCAGAAGAGAAGGCTCATAAGCCTACTACACCTTTCCCTGAGGCGTTTGAGATATCTCAACAAGAACTTGATGAAGCCAGACAGCTGAAAGTAATGGATGAGAAGTTGGGAGAAGATCCACAACCTGATGATCCACCATATCACCCTTGTGTGCAGAGATACTTGGAGAAGATGCTACCTATGGACGAAGTGTTTAAAGATTGGGTGATAGTGATCCCTAAACAGGTCAGTGATGTATTGATGACTCAGATCCCCAAGTAGCTACCTGATCATGGTATATTTGTGCTGAGTTGCTCCATCTTTGTGGATAGCTTCAGGCGCTCCTTGTGTGACTTAGGAGCTGCTGGAAATCTCATGCCATACTCTGTGGCAGAGAAACTGGGGATGACAGATTTTTCACCCACTAGGACCTCTCTGGTCCTAGCTGATCAGTCAATAAGGATTCCGGAAGGAGTTCTTGAGGATGTCCCAGTCAGAGTTGGAAACTACCTAGTTCCGACAGATTTTGTGGTGCTTAAGTATGATAGTAAGTCGGATGATGCTCTAATACTGGGAAGACCTTTCTTAGCCACAGCTGGTGCGAAGATTGATGTGAGGCATGGTCTAATTAATCTCCATCTGGGAGATGAGCCTCTACACTTTGAGATGGATATGCTGTGCAGGCCGAGGATTGACGGTCAAACCTTCAGCATTGAGGATGGATAGGAAGCGCAGAAGAGTGAGACTTTAGTTTCTGATCCTCGGGAGGAGAGGATGGTGGTTTCTGAAGATTCCACTCTAACATCTTCAGAGCTTGCAACTGTTTCTAAGCAGAAAGCTTCTAACATCGAAACCTCACCAAAGCAAAGGTACGCGTCTTCCAAACTCAGTTCTACTAACTTTACTGCTGTGAATGCAGGAGAACATCACATCCCTTCGTTCCTTTGACGAGCTCACAATGACATTGCTTACTCTCTACCTTGGATGAGGAGACTTTCGCGGAGGCACTCACAGCCTCTGTCGAAACCTCCAGGAGCCTGATCTCGTTCGTCCGGTCAAGCTAGTGACCTTAAACAAGCGCTGAGTGGGAGGCAACCCACTGTTTCGTTTGTACATATTCTGATTGGTGTTTTTGTTAGGATTTTATGTTTTGTTTTTGTTTTGGTGTGTTTTCACTGCAAAATACGAGTCTGAAGATCTGCGTCGATCGTTGCACTTGTTGTGACAATCGATGCAGGGAGATTTGACAAAAGAAAAAAAATTCCTTGCAGCGATCGTTGAGGTCCTGTGCATCGATCGCTGCATGGAGATATGACGAGGAGATGAAGTCGCTCTGTGACGATCGTTGCGGTCTTGCGCAACGATCGACACAGCTGGTCCAAATCGAAATCGGCGGTATGCATGCTTTAAACCGGAAATTGGATTGGTTCAATTACAGTTGGACCAATCGCGATAATGCAACGATCGATGCACATAGTGCAACGGTCGATGCAATCACGTGCAGGTAAGTCCGACTTAATTCTTCTTTCTTCTTTCTTCTTCTTCATTTCTCTTTCGCGACAAACCTAGCCGAATCGCCCCTTTTGATTTCTCACTCAAATCTTGCTCGATTTTAACGATTCAAAGCTCTAACCTGCTCGATTTTTCAAGCTCTATCCATATCTCTAATCAATTTGAACCGAAACCAAGGTATGTTCTCTCAATCTCGATTTTTCAGAAGTGAACCTAAGGTATAAAAATTTGATTTTTAGCTTCTGAAACTTGAATCTGTGATGATTAGATGTTGGTTTAGGATATCTAGCAGTGGAATGAATGTTAGGAAGTAGTTTTCACGTTCGATTTCGCATGTTTCTGAAAATTTTCATTTTTGTGATGAGACTTGTCTGATGCGCGAATTTGACAGATTTAAAACGTGATTGGACTTCGTATATTGCTTGGATTGTTGTTGTTTATGATGCGGATCGTGCTAAATTGTTCTTATATCTTTGATTGCAGATGCCTCCTCGCAGACAGCCCCGTAAACGCGGCAGAGCTACTCCAGCAGCTGCAGATCAGACTCCTCCACCAGATGAGTGGTTTATACGCGACTCGACACCACCTGAGCCTTATCAGATAGATCGTGAGGCCATACAGTTTCCTTGGCCTAAGGAAGATAAAGCAAAGATTCCGACAGACAAGGTATGGGACATGGAGCCTAACAAGCTGGTTAAGAGTGCAACATTCACTGAGAGGCCGATACATGAGTACTGGGATGAGTACGATACACTGCTCTACAATGGTTGGGTTGATATGGACGTTCAGCCAACCAAATTTGTTGATTATTGGACTTGCAAGGCCTTAGGCATCGATGAGCAGGTGCTTTCTTTGGTTAAGGGCATTGGTTTGGGGACGATGCCTATGCAGCACTACGAGCTATACCCTGATCTGGTGAGACAGTTGCTAGCTACTTGCAGGGTTTACTACCCCGATGCGAGCCGCAGGAGAGCTGCAGATGGTATCTTTACCTTCATGACTCTGGGAGCCAGGTATCGGATTTCACTTCTCAATATCTGCCGTATTTATGGATTCAGCGTGGAGCCTACATGTTGCTTTATGGCTCTTGAATGGGATGTACAGAGCGCTCAGTATTTCTGGGACCATTTTGGTAATGGCCGATATGACTCAAGGACTACGAAGCAGATTCAGGTCAGGCATCCTGTTCTTCGATATGTGATACGCATCTTGGGATACACACTGTTGTGCAAAGCTGAAGCGAACAAGATGCGAAAGAACGAGCTAGAGGCGTTTTTCATTGGGCTGAGAGAGTTTTTTGCTGATTCTGACTTGAGGGATCCTACAAGGGATATGAACTTAGGAGTTGTGTTTGCTCATCATTTGTGCTCTCTGACGAAGAAGGCATTTGATGGAGCTAGTGTTGAGACAGTGGGGAGTCTGCTTACTCCCATCTTTCGACATTGCAGGATCCCTTTAGAGGGTACGGAGCGTGATGATAGTGAGGTATTCATGGATTTTAGCCACCTGCAGAGTGCTACATGGTTGAAGAAAGGACGTATATGGGTCTATTATGACACAAACGCTAGGAAGCGTGGTGTATATCTTCCTGGTGCTGATCTGACCAAGATTGATACATTGGATGCGTTGAGTTTCCTGCCTCCTACGAACGATCAGCGCAGTGTACCTACGATGGACCATCCTCTGGGCGAGCCTTCTACACGGCCTTCTTCTTCCTCCGCGCCTGCGCTTGAGCCTGCTGCTGCTACATTTGACATTGGTCCTTATCCAGCTCCATCGGTACCAGTGAGTGAGATGTCTGAGGGTGAGTGGAGAGAGCGTCACGATGGTATATTACGGAGCATTTGGGAGTTCATGTGTGGCAGCACTTGCAGGAGACAGCCACAGGTTCATCACCCTATTCCTATTCGTCGTCGTCGACAGTGCTCTCCGACTCCCGCTACTTCGAGCAGTTCTGATCCTTATGCTGGAATAGATGATGAGTAGCGAGTGAGATCAGAGTCCCATTTTCAGACTATCGGTTCTATTTTCTTTTTCACTTTTCTCATGACTTCTCTTGTTGGTACTTATGTTTGGGATGATGTGCTTGTTTTTAGACCATTTGTTGCTTTGATTTTGCTTGTTTGCAATGTTTTCAGCTTTCAGGTTTGAGTTTTGAGACTTTTCTCACAGACTAACTGCTGACTGCTACCTGAAACTGACGAAATCGCAATGCAACGATCGACACGGTCCTATGTGTCGATCGATTCAACACGAAAATCGCATTGCAGCGGTCATTGCGGTCATGTGCAACGATCGACAAAAAGTCGCAATCGCCCTGCAACGATCGTCGTTTATGCGCAACGATCGATGCAGGTGCAAGACAGGTAAAAATCGACAGAACCCAACACATCCCTTAACATTTTCTTCTTTTACCGAGCCTAAGCTTGACACTACTGGGGACAGTGTGTTTCAAGTGTGGGGGAGGTGGTACTGACATTAATCTTTTTCTTTTCTTAGAGTCAGTTGTGTCTTTTGTGTCAGTTTTATCGAGTCAAAACAGTTTAAGTAGGAAACAATGAATTTTTGAGAAGCCAACAACACTTGCAGGAACTTAAGTAACCATTGGGATGAGCTTGCAGTTGCATCTATGACTATTAGAAAACCCCAAATGCAGATCAGCCTACTGAGGACACCCATATCAATTCAGGTATTCAGAGGATCCTTTACTGACTTCACCCCTAATTTTGACTTACTTTTCTCACCTAAGGTCTTGGTATACCTTGAGTTGGATTCCTCTGTTAGTTCTGACACAGCTTGTAAACCTGTCCAAGTAAGGTTCCCTTCTCCCCTTCCTTAAAGTGAAAAAAAAGAGAATAATAAACTGAGTATGAGCTAGTAGCTCCGAAGTGGTCACGGGAGTGGTAGAGACCCCTATTACCTCATGTGCATCCATGGAATGTGTCCAAAGTACACCCCATAACGGGAAGAGCACTGATAAAAAAAAAATGATACCCAATGGAGAAAAATCAGTTGCTAAGGAAGGGAAAAGAGAAGAAATGAACCAGAAAAAGATAGTATGGTGGTCTAAAGCTAACAGAGTAAGAGTCCATGTGCCCTTTGATCGATACTCCTTAGGTGAGACCGCACTTAATAGCTTATAGAAGTCAGTAGGGTGAATTTGAATGCTTTGGATTGATTGTGGAGTTTACTTAGGACAGTTGCTAAGTGTGGGGGAAGTATATGTTGGTCTTGATGTTTTGCAGGTGAATCTTTCATGTGGCTTACTAAGGGGAATCTGAGTGTTGTGCTTCTAAGACGAAAAGAGTTTCTGAAATTTTCAAACCTCTTCACCACATTCTAGTTTTCTGTTTTGCTTGAGGGCAAGCAAAAGCTAAGTGTGGGGGAGTTTATATATCATGTTTTTACCTATTTTAAGCCATGATATAAGTGTGTTTTAGAGTCTTTTGTCGTGTGTCATTACAGGTGTTTATTAGGTACATGCACGTTTGGAGGATTATTGGAGATATTGGAGCATTTTGGGCAAAATGAGGAGCTTAAGCCGAGAGAGCTAATTTCACCAAGTCTGGACGACCCATGCATCGATCGATGCATCATTGGCATCAATCGACACACCTTTGCGCCAACACATTAATGAAAATTTGCAGTTTTGCCCCAAGAAGTTCCAGTATTTGCAAAAAAAACCCAAGCGTGATTAAGGCTTTATAATTAGGTTTTTGGTGTTTTGTTTTATATACGCATTCATACTATTAGCTTTTTAGAGAGAGAGAGACCGAGAGGCTGATCGTTCTTGTACTCTAGAGAGAAGATTTCGAACCTCTTTAACTCTTTACTCTTTGATTTTATGATATCTATTTATTCATTGATTTGTGTTTCATTAATCATGTCTGAGTAGATTCATACTTAGGTTTAGAGATTCTCTTAAGGGTTTTCATGACTTGCTAGATTAATTTATCAGTTAAGGATTCATATCTTATTTGTTCTTCAACCTGAATTGTGCTTAAAACTATTTTCTAACCTGATCACTTAGAATCTAGACTCTAGGTTTATAAATTGACACGAAAGTGTAATTTAGAATCTGATCTATTTAGGTTGAGCAATTTAATTATCCGCAAAGAAATTTGGTTTAATTGAATTGTGAACAAATCAAACTTGCACTTAAGGCTAGTTTAATCTGTTAGGAATTGCAAAGAAATTTGGGTTTCTGCTAATTAGACTTAGAGAATTCTCGCAACGAAAGTTGGTTAGTTCTATCTTGTGTTTGAGTTCTAGAACCGAACTTAATTTGATCCTGACTGATAATTGATTTGCTTGTCTGATTTCCTGAGAACTCCCTAGACTTGACGCTTTTAGTACTTGCTTCACAAAACCGTTCTTGCTACTGATTTACTTTCTGCTTAGTTATTTATTTTCTGATTAGTATCGCCTAGCTTAAATTGACATTCTATAGTCTATCGTAAGATTTCTTGAGTCTCTGTGGATTCAACCCCTAGATACTACAATTGTTATGTGCACTTGCAGTTGAACTTAGGGAAGTAAACTCTGAGCATATCACACCACCACCACAAACAGAATCATCCGAGACTGAGTCCACATCTTCCTCATTCCAGACTTCTTCTTTGTCATCTTCGTCTACATCTTCAGATTCATATTTTTCATCATGATTCACCGCATCTTCATCTTCCATACCGGATCGGATCGAGACAAAAAGACGGATTAAATGCGTATTAGCTAACTCGACCAAGCTCCTTACTTGCCTATCATTTGTGACATAAACCGGAGGGCTATCCGGATCCATTTGTTTCAAGAGTGCTTCCGGCAATGGATATGATAACTCCACCAGCTCGGTTTTCTTGTCTAGCATATAATCATCTTGTACCATCTCAACAAGTTATTGATGTGTAGAACCATCACGCAAAGTGATAAACCGCCCTCCTTTAAGCTTATCAACCACAAAATGCCAAATATGGTCTCTCACAACCCATTCACCAAAATTAACAGGTAAGTGAACCATTATTTGCATAAACAAACACGTATAAACCACATTAGAGATCTTTTCAGAAAAGCCAGACTTCTTTGAGAAGTCTGTGCTATTAGCTACATTGCCAATATTTTTCAAAAATTGATTGAAAAATAATTACCATATATAAGAATATAAAACTCACGCAGAAGGAACATAGAAAACTAACACACATTTATAAAAATTAAAATTAAAGAAAAACTGCAAGAAAACAGCCGGGAACCGACGGACATAACCGTCGGTATACCATCGGAAAAGGCGTTTTCTGATGGTATTCCGACAGGACAAATCCGTCGGTTCCACGGCGTCGGAAAAAACAATATGTCGGAAATCCGTCAATATTTTCCGACAGTTTTCCGACAGGCAATTTTCCGACAGATTATCGACGGCTTACCGACAACACAAAAACCGACGGCGAACCGACAATATACCGATAGGAATAAAACCGACGTCAAACCGTTGGTAAACCGATGGTAGATTACCGAGAGTATTCCGACAGGTAGGACCAACGGCTTAACCGACGGTTTACCGACGGATAGTTTCCGACGGTTTTTTCCGACGGGTATGAAATTATTATTTTTTTTAAAAAAATATATTTAATATATATTATTTTATAATCAATTATTTTTATAAAAATTTTATTTATGAAATATTTTAAAAATTTTGTATTAATTTTATAAAATAAAAGTGTTTTTAAAATTTACATAACATTGGGATCCGGAACGTTTCCGGGTCCGAATCCCGTTCCCAACCCCTGAACAGAACCCGTAGCTGAAGCTCCCGTTCCCGTTCCCGCTCCTGGTCCCGCTGCACGCTCAGTCCCGCCGAATTCTTGTCCTGGAGGAGGTCCGCCAAACTGGATGTAGTTCATGATCCGTGCTTGCATCTCCGCCATCTTTCTTTCATTCTCGACCCTTTCCTCTCGTATCCGAGCTTCAAAGGTGTCCTTGAGAGCTGCAATTTCAGCATCTTTCTCGCGCAGAGCCTCGGCGAAGACGTCGCTCTCAGGTCGGAAGCGTGAATGCGGAGTGGAGGCTTCCCCCATGTTTCCTAAACCGAAAACACGGCCCTTCCTGCGTTGCGTTTCCTGCGAAGTATAGTAACAAATATTAGTGAAACAATTAAAATAAACAAAACATCTATTTAAATTTTGAGTAAACAAACGAATTTACCTCAAGGAGTTGTAAACCACAATAATTCTACAAATCTAACTACACAAACCATAATCTAAGATCTAACACACCTTAATCACTACATGCATCCTAAATCCAAACTTCTAACATTCTAAAAATCATGTAATTTCCGTTTTTGATCGGTTAGAAAGGGAACTTACATGTTTATATAGCGTTGGGTGGTGGGGATTGCAAGTCGGTGGCCGGAATCGTCGAGAAAAGGCAGAGAGAAGTCGGAGATTCGCGGTGGAGAGAGAGAGAGAAATCGCAGAGAAAATGAGGAAGAAGAAGTTTAATCGATATTATCTCTTTATAAACCGACGGATTTCCGACGGCAATTAAAGTTCTGTCGGAAATCCGTCGGTTCCGAGTCGGTCCAATTATTTGGCGGTTAAATGAAAACGGTTCGGCGTAAAAACGAAAAATTTTGTAAAAATTTATATTCCGACGGATTTACGACAGACACATAATTACCGTCGGAAATCCGTCGGTTATTAAAAATGCGCTAGCAAGATTCGAACCTGCGCCCTTTTGATGTTTATGTCGTACCTTAACCAGTGTGCCGATGTTACTAATTGTAATGTTCATACAGCGTTAATAATATGAGGACATTCACTATTTTGAAAACGAACATTCATTAATTCATCATTAAAAACAACGCAGTACATTTCAGTTACAAGCATTATTGTTTTAATTAAAGGGTTACACTTATTTCCGACGGATTTCCGACAGATCATATAATCTCCATCGGAAATCCGTCGGAAATTTCCGACGGAATTCCGACAGGTATGTTTAGGGTTTGTTTAGGGGTTAGGGTTTGTAGATTATTGAACACTTATACTAAAATTAGATGTGGTATTCATCACATTTAGGATAAATTGACTTATGCAATAATGTATAGATATTATCTAAATCGGTGATAAGAACGGTTGAATCTTTCTATAAACGGCATTGTACGTTAAGAAGTTATTTCGTCTGATGCATTTCGTATTCTTGTTATGACGCATAATGTTAGTTTTCCGTAGATGAAGTCTTTCAATGTTTATAGAGACAATAAACATTAGTAGAAGAGAGCTCTATTAATTAGATGTTTTAGGGTCTGAAACCCTAAACCCTAAATATTTTTCTGTCGGTATTCTGTCGGAATTTTCCGACGGATTTATGACAGAAATAGGCTATCCATCGGAAATCCGTCGGTAATTAAAAACATGGGCTAAAATTTTCCTCCGCGTGGATTCGAACCCACGCTCAGGTAGTGACACAAGGATAGTTAGAACCAATTCGGCTGTCTGCCAAGTTAGCGTTTTATTGTAACGTTTTATTATTATAGAGAAGATCTTAACTACTACAAAAAAAAAAATGTTTTATAAGTACTTCCCTAATTATTAAAGTAAAGATTAAAAATGACCAACACATTGACTTCAAGTAAAAAAAAATTTAGTTCCATTTTACAAAATCTTATTACTACAATATTAATCCGCATCATCTCCTGAATCGTAGTCCGTTGAAATAGAATTTGTGTCGTCGTCGAATTCCCCCCTCTCTTCTTCGGAATCCGAATGGAGAACAATGTTCCCAAAATGAGTAAAATCAACAACGAGATTAACTTCAAGAGATTCTTCAACCGGAGCTATGTAATCACTTTGCCTTGCTTGAAGTGGTTCTTGTTCTTCGACTCCTTGAACTCTTCCTCGTGGATAAATTTTGGTAACTGTAACTCATGGATCGTTCTTGTATGTTACTCGAGGATAAGGGATGTAACTAACCTATATTAGCTAGGAGAAATTACCATACGATGCTCTATATAATCACGTTATATCGATGATGGAAAAATAAAACTAGGCCAAAACATTCGTGTTTATTTACCTGGTCTGCTTGAGATGCAATAATGAAGGGGTCAAATTTTTGAAGCTTCCTATTCGAATGTATAGACGTTACGCCAAACTCATCTATTGATACACCTCTCCCGATAATAGGGTTGTACCAATCGCACAAAAAACCACGCATCTCATGCCTAGATTTCCGATGTATTTGACTTCAAGTATTTCTTTGAGCACACCGTAGTACACAACTTCGCCGGATGTAGATGAGACTCCGTGTTCGGCCGTCGTTCTAGAGGACCCTTCTTTATACACTTTAAAGGCATATCCCATCGTGCTTATGTCCCTGAAAAAGGAACCTACCGCGGCAAGTCGCTAATGGTCCACATTAATGCAGCCCTCATCAAAAAAAATTCCTTACATGAGACATCATATGCTACAATACCGGGCAGCCATAACATTTGCAGCTCGTGTATCAATGGCTGCAAGAATACATCAAGTGATCTTCTAGGATGCTCTGGACCGGGAACAAGTACGGAGAGGAAAAGAAACTCTCCGCGCATACACATAGATGGCGGTAGGTTATACGGAGTTAAAATAACTGGCCACAACGAATATGGTCTCCCATGCCTTCCGAACGGGTTAAAACCATCTGTGCATAATCCGAGGTACACATTACATGGCTCGTATGCAAAATCTGGATATACACTCTGAAAATGTCGCCACGCTTCAGCTTCAGACGGATGCGCAATTTCTGGTCCTCTTCTATGCTCAGCATGCCATCTCATTTCCCCTGCAGTTCGCTCCGATTGGTATAAGCGCCTCAGCCTATCGGTTAACGGCATATACCACATTCTCTTATAAGGAACCTTAGCTCTTCCCCTTGTATCCTCATAACGCGGCTTCTTACAGAACTTACATTCCAAACGGTATTCATCTTCTCGCCAATATATCATACAATTGTCGATGCAAACATCTATCATCTGATACGGTAAACCAAGCCCTTTAACCAGTTTCTCAACTTCGTTGTATGAACCTGGCGCAAGATTATCTTCAGGAAGAACATCTTTCAGGTATTCGCAAAAAGCATCCACACATTGCTCCGCCAGATTATAGTCCGTCTTTATTCCCATTAGTCTGGTTGCAGATGATAATGGCGAATGTCCGTCTTTGCAACCAGCATAAAGCGTACGCTTCGCTGCATCTAACATATCAAAAAATCTCCTAGATTCTGCATTAGGTTCCTCCTCTGCCCTAGGGATTTGATATTCACCTACTTCCTGTATATTTTCTCTAAATGCATCATTAACCATCTGAACAGTTGCTACACCAACATCTTCATCCACAATATTATGATGTTCGCTAGTACTACCAATAGGTTCCCGCATACTAGCACTACCAAAATGATCTCTACTAAAACTTGCGCCATCAAATGTTTCCCCGTGAAGATACCAAATCTTATAACCAGCCATAAACCCAACTGAGTAAAGGTGATGCCATACTTCGCCAATTGTAGGATTTCTAACATTTCGACACTGACTACATGGGCATTTCATCTTACCGGTTTTCTGCGTATGAGGTTGATTGCAAGACATCGTCATGAATTCCACAATACCGAGTGCATATGGTTTATACACTAAATCCGTCGTCTCATCTACCCTCGGTCCGTCCATCCACGATCTGAAATAATTAGAAGAAGCCATTTTGATCTCGGAAGAAAGTGAGAGAACAAGAGAGAGAGAGAGGGAGAGAGAGAGTGAGAGAGAATGGTGAAGAGAAGAAGGGAGAGATGCTTGATTATATTGAAAATTAACAGACAGAAAACCGACGGACTAGCCGTTACCGTCGGTTTTCCCTCGGAAAATATGTCAGCCCAACAGTGCAACACAACGGTTATGTCGGCCCAACGGTCTTATTCATGATTTCCGACAGAATACCGATGGTAAGGATTTCGACGGCAAACCGACGGATTGTATTATCCGTCGATAATCTGTCGGAAATTTGGTAAATGGTCAAAAAAGAGAATTAACTCTCTTCTCTTACCGAGGCATCGAGTCGGTAA
This sequence comes from Orychophragmus violaceus, assembly GCA_030180135.1. NCBI lineage: Eukaryota > Viridiplantae > Streptophyta > Magnoliopsida > Brassicales > Brassicaceae > Orychophragmus > Orychophragmus violaceus. The sequence goes on along the minus strand of CM058240.1, from coordinate 31,082,346 downwards.
TTGTCCCTTCGGAAATAAATCCGAATTCCGACGGTTTGGCCGTCGGTAATTTTTCTTTATATATCCACCGAGTTTCTTCCTATTTGGCATCAGCAAAAAAACAAAACAAAACAAAAGAAAAAAATGAATTACGTTTTTCTTTCTGCCGAAGCCCGCACGATGATTCTGCAAATGATCGCGGAACCAGGTCGGGAGGCATTGCCAAACCTCGACCCAACTCGTCCACCACATCAGGCGGTTTGGTTTGGATCCAATGCAGTCATTCCCTCCGTGATCAGCGACATCATCCAGAATCGCTGGTCTGGAAGATACCTGACGTACTACAACGTCCTGCCTACCCTGAAAACTTCATGGTTTATTGATTTTCTGGTAAGTTATATATTTATGTTTTTGTACTTATATTTTAATTTTAAATTTTATTTAACCCAAATTTTTTTATTAATTTTAGGAATTTTTTACATTCTCTCTGGATAATTTTTTTATTGTTTGGCGGGAGTTCCACCGGGCCGCAAGGAAAGTTTTCCAAACAAAGATGCGGCGGATGAAGCTCCGGTGGCAACGGGGTGAAGGAAGACCGGCTTGGATTCCGGCGGGAGAGTGGAACATCATGGTCAACCAATGGAGGGAGACGAACGACGGGAATTGGTTCGGGAACCAAACACAAAATAATAACAATTAAAAATTTATTGTAATTTTTATTTAAAATAACAATGAATTTATAAATAAAATTGTTTTTTTTTAAATGTTATATACGAATAACAGAATATATTATTAATTTTGAATTAGATAAACGAATAACTCAGCGTATCACAGTGGTTCGGGAACAAGGTATAACTGTGCAAAGGTCTCGTGTTCGAGACCGCCCTTCTACCAGTTTTTTATTAACCGACGGCCTACCGACGGATTATCGACAGAATATACATCCTGTCGGGAATCTGTCGGAAATATTCTGACAGATTGTGTTTCCGTCGGAATTTACCGACGGATATCCGACAACTCATAAACCGTCGATTCTGCGTCGGGAAGCTGTCGGAATCTGGCTGAATTTCCGACGGGAAATTTTCTATCGGAAAATCCGTCGGTTTTGGCATTGTTTTCTTGCAGTGAAATTAATCACAAATATACAATAAAATGCATTTTAAAAGTTTTTAACATTTCAAACGTCTATAGAAGTCTGATTGTAGTACTACTAGACTTCTATCGCAGTCCGAAAAGAGGGTATTTTTGCAATTGAAATCAAAGTGTCAGATAGCGGATGCAGTCTGAAATCCATCAGACAGCGTACGCAGTCTGCTTTGGAAATTTTTGAACTTTTTGTCGGACATCTTATGAAGTCTGAGAAAAAAGGGTAGTTTTGCAATTGAATTTGAATTTGCAGACTTCTCTGGGAAGTCTGATAATGTTGGAGAAGTCTGACAAAAAGTACGGGGTAGTTTTGCAATTCCATTTGAATTGTCAGACTTCTCGAAGAAGTCTTATAATGTTCATACTTCTTATGATCTCTGACAAGAAATTCAGACAGCGAGGGAAGTCTGATAAAAAACTTCGCATTTTCGGTTTTTATCCAGCGTAGACCAAATTTTGATTTTTCAGATGTCTACAGCCGTCTAGCAAAAGTTTGGAATTTCAGATGTCTATAGCCGTCTGAAAATTTTTTTCCTTATTTTCAGACAGATTTAGAAGTCTGACGATTTTTTCCCTTATTCTAGTCAGCATCTGAAAATTTGGGTCAATTGTAGTTTCTACCCCCCATTATTTTCAGACATCGGATTCCGTCTGACAAAAAAGTCAAGAATCGGTCAATTTCTTGCCAGACTATATCAGAAGTCTAACTAAAAATCAAATTTGAATCAATTGCAAAACTACCCTCTTCTTATTTAGACTTCTTGGTGAAGTCTGGTATATTTTTTTTGCAAAGGAATTTCACAGACTTCTATGGAGGTCTGGCAATTGAAAGTCAATTGCAAAACTACCCTCACGTTGACCATATTGAAGTTTTCGAAAAAAATAAGACTTAAACGGCAGTCTGAGATTACACTTCAGATCTGAAAATCGACGATATGAAAAAAATTCTTACCAATGTCCGTTTTCAGTTTGTTTTTAGCCTCGTCGATTTCCCAGAACGTCTAATATCACCGGAAACCCGAAATCCGAGACGTGTTTTGCTGTGTTTATAAGTTGATAAACGATTTCGCTACATTTGAATCGAAAAATCAAAGGGGAAAAGGGAGAAATCGGTCAATATAACGTCCGAGCACTATTCTTGAGCTTTACTTGAGCTTTAATGGTGGAAAAACGAGATGGATTACACATTAACTCGTTGGCGGTGGTGGTTTTCGTGGTTGTTGAGCATTCATGGCGATGACATTTTCGTGAATATCTAAAATAATTTTGGGTCCTTTTGTCTTTTAATTAAAGTATCAGACTTCATATGAAGTCTGACGATGGCATTCCCGTGAATACCCAGATTAGTAAGGGGATAAACTAGCGAAGGAGAGGAAGGAGAAGGCCGAGGGTAGTTCAGGGTTGACTTCAATTTCGGGGGCATTTTTGCAATCAGCCCTTGGAAATTAGCAATAATTTTGAGATTAACTTGTGAATAATCAAGGTCTGGCCCAAATTTAATCTGAACCCGCCAACATTTCATAAGCCCGTCTAATTTAATTGACCCAATTTGGCCCAAAAATCTGTTAACCGCCCAAAAATTTGAGAACCGGGAATTTTTCCCTCTTTCGAGTTTTCCCCAAAATCGACTAAGGGTTGAAAGAACTCTCTAACCTAATTTCATTTCTGAAACTTTATCGATCGCCATCTCAAACTCCATTCTCTCTCCAATCGATCGTGGGCGAGGACTTGTCGCCGTCGAGACAGAGCCTTCCTCTTCCACATATAGTAGGCCCGCAAATCTACCACCGCAGTACAACTATACTCTGGCGACGGAAGACTCACCTACACGGCGTGCCACTCTGCCTCAATACCAGCTGCATGTCAGCCAATATCCACCGCCAACTCAACTCTTCGACAACAACTCAAGGTCTCCACAATAGAGATCGCTAAGACACGGTCCCTCTACAAACTCTCAAGCTCAGAGGGCAGGCTCTACGAATCCTTAATCTCAGAGGGCAGCCTCTACGAATCCTCAACCTCAGAGGACAGCCTCTATGAATCCTCAACTTCAGAGGGCAGCCTCAGCGAATCCTCAATGTAAGCCTCTATTAAAAACGTTTTCAGATTTGTGTGTTTAGTTGCATGCAAATTTTTTTTGAATATAACGTCTGATTTGAATGTTTCGTCTGATATGAATCGTTCTAGGTTGTTTATAAACTTGACTGATAGCGTGCGAGTCTGATTTTGAGTCCTAGGTTGAGACTGATTGTGAGCTGATTGTGAGTCCGATGTTGAGTCTGAAGCTTGACTGATACTTGAGTCACAGTCTGATTTTGATGAAGCGATTTTGAGTATGAAACTTGACTAATACTTGAGCCTGCCTTGTGACGTCTTAGTTTGATTTTTAGTTTGTAAGCTTTGATTATGTGTTTTGATCATAATTTTTGAATGTGTCATCTGATATGAATAGTTCTAGGTTGTTTAGAAACTTGACTGATAGCGTGTGTGTCTTATTTTGAATTTTATTTTGAGTCTGATTGTGAGTCTGATGTTGAGTCTGAAGCTTGATACTCTTGATATATATAATGTCGTCTGAGTCTGATTTTGACATACTCCTGATACTATATAATGTTGACATACTTTTGTGTCGTCTAAGTCTGATTTTGATGAAGCGATTTTGAGTCTTATTGAGAGTCTGAAACTGGACTGATACTTGAGCCTGCCTAGTAGTTTGTTTGATTTTTGTTTTTGACAGATATATAGTCTGAGTCTTGACTGATAGTTGAGTCTGACTAGTAGTTGAGTTTGATTTTGAGTTTGTAAGCTTTGATTCTGTGTATTGATCATATTTGCAGGTCAGATATCTCCTCCACAAGCCTCTCCGACTCATTCAGTTCAAGTGTCTCCACAACCAAGGGCGTCTCCGGTGCAGAACTCTGAAGCTCAAAGTAATCAGGCGTACGAAGCTCAGCATTCCAACCAATTGGATGACAATGTGATTGACGGGGTTGACGAATGTGGTAATTCAACAAAATCTCGAGGAAAGCCGTCTCCTCTATCTTGACAGACTACTAAACATGCCAAACCATTATCAGTGGACTATTGTTCTCTCTCTACTTTTTCCCCAGCCGCCAAAAACCACTTGGTAGAAGTTTATTTATCTCTCTCTCCAATTTAGTTATTTGCTTTGATTCATAATTTATTCTGATTCTTTGCTATCTGTGTAGGTTTGGTCGTGACAAGTCTAATCTAGTCCGGAAGATTACAAAGTTCTTCACAAACAAATTTGATGGTGCATTCTATAGTTTGAGTCATGTGCCTCGGCCGCGAGCAGAGCGGTACTTCCTTACATTTGCGGTTAGAATAGTACATTAGTCTGCCTTTTAGTCTACTTTTGTTTATTCTTTTATTAACATGATTTTTCTGCTTCTACTGCAGAAAGAGCACACATGGGATCCGTTAATCACAGGGACCGTTCAAGCACATTTTGAGGCGATTTGTCAAAGGAGAACGAAGGATATGGTCAGCAAAGCTCACATTGCTGGTGTGCAACCTGCATGGATATCAAACGCAATCTGGAAAGAAATGACTGCTTATTGGGACACGGGTGAAGGAAAACAGAGGAGTGAGACCACTTCTGCTGCTCGGAATTCTGATCGTGGCGGTCTTGGTCCTCACCAAAAAACTACACTGGGCAAAAGTCTTTTCAGCAAATTCACCAAGCAATGGTAGTAAATATTCCTCTATCTGCTACTGCTCTGATTTTTTATTCTTTTCTTTTAACTATTTCTTTTTCTTAAAGTTTCAAGAAGAGCAGCTGGGTAGAGCAGTCAGTTTTGGTGAGGTTATTCTGAAGACCCACACAAAACTAGATGGAACATACATTGATATGAAGGCGCAATAGATCGTAGAGAAGTATGAGGAGAAGCTCAAAGCAAAGCAGGCCGAGATTGAGGCAGAAACTTTTGATGGGACTTCATGACCTAGACACCTGACCACTGATGAGTTCAATGAACTCTTTCTTCAGGTAACTATACTTCTGATTATTCATATATGCATTTGCGTTTTAATGGTTATATGGAGTTTGTTTGTTGCTTTGGTTATTGTTCTGAACTCTAGTGTATTAGGTTGAAAATGTTCAGCATTGTTGTTGCATATATGAATATGTCAGTTTCATATTGTATTTGAATTGATGTTTGATCTTACTTTGTTCTATGCTAGGAGTTCTGTAGTGAGACAGATGAGTTAATGATTCTGTTTGGTTTGGTTGACAGTCTTTGAGTTTATGTTCTGTCTGTTAGTTGTGTAAATGCTTATTGTATTTGGTGTTGTCTGAATTTAACCATTTCCTAACTATGTCACTATCTTTTTATGTTTCCTAGTCAACAATTGTGGATGATAGAGTCTATGCTTATGGTATTGGAAGTCTCGGAGAGTCTCAGGCCTCCAGAAAGCGCAAGTACCCGGTAGCTCTTCAACTTATAACTCGCTCCAACATCAGCTCGAAGAAGCTAAGCGCCAGATTGAATCACAAGCTGCTGAGCTAGCTCGACAGGCAAATGAGCAGATGCAGTTGGGAATGGTGGAAAAGTATCTTCGCCAAACAGACCCGGCATACCTCGATTTCTGCAAAATCTAGTCTACTCCAGCTCCCTCTTCTCATTCTACTTAGGACTCTACTTGTTCAGACTTGTCTATAATGATTGTATGGTTGTTTTTTGTTATGAATTTTAAGACTATAAGACTAATGTATGCACTTTAGTTTCTTAAACTTTAATATCATGTTGTCTATTGTTCAAAAGTTTTTTGGATTCATAATTTAGCAACAATCAAAATAGTGGAAAACCAAAACCAAATCAGAATATAATTCTTATACCGATTCAATTTATTAGTCACTATTTAGTCGCGATATTAGTCACAAACCAGTCGCTAAGTGGTCACAGTATGGACAAATTTAATTTCCTGATGACTAATTTAGTCGCTAAAACGTCGCTACAATAGTCGCTACACAGTCGCAAAAGGGTTGCTAATTTAGCGACTACGAAGCGACTACTTGTTTAGCGACTATAATAGAGTCGCTAAGTTGGTCATATAATTGTCGCTCATTAGTCGCTAAATTTAGCGACTCAGTAGCGACTAATATTCACAAAATATATTTGACGAAGAGGAGATATAACGGAGTAAACAAAGTTTTAGGGTTAAAAATTAAAATAATAATTAAATATTTATTTGTTTTTTAATGATTTAAAATTTATTCTAAACGTAAACACATGGTTAAAATAGGAATTACAACAAATATAATACTAAAAGGACATCTTTATGTGTTGACAAAAAAAAAAAGGACATCTTTATGTTACAAATTATTATTAGGACAATAATCATTTAATTTCATCCTTTTTTTTTTTGATAATCCAGGGAGGATCCCAGACCGAGGTCCGGACTAATCTCCCTGGGCCCAGTCAGGCCGCAGGCCAGCTTCACCTGGGAGGGTTTTTCCTGGGCCTTAGGCCCAGTGCCCACGTTGTGAGCAGAGGAGGCATTTTTGTTTCCGCCTGGAGTCGAACCCGGATGGTGTTTGCCACCTCGGACCCTTCTACCACTTGGATTTTCGTCTCAGGCTCTCTGGGTTGGTGGAAGCTCCGTTTCTTTATGGCGCCGGCTCCTGGTGTTGTTGGGAAGGATGTTTGATTTGTGGTATATTGGCAGTTTTGTGTAGCATTTTCTGTTGGGATACTCTCTCTTCTTCTCCTGCTAGCATGAATACGGTGGCGGTTAGATGGGGAGGTCTCGCGGCAGGGGTGGTGGAACGACTATGGCTTGTGAGGCTTTGGTGCCCTTTCTGTTTTCTTAGGCATCCCCGTCTAGTGGTGGACCGACAATAATGACGGTAAGTAGGTCTCTTTGTTTTCTTATGCGTAGACATCGCCTCTCGTTTTCTGTAACTCTGACTTTTGTTCTTCTTTCTCCTTTATCGACTTTTCCTTGTTCTCAGTATTTCTGGCGACTTATGTGTCCTCGTACATTTTGGTGGCGGCTTGGTTCTAGCGCTCTGTTTTTGTCAAGATCAAAATGTGTTTTCTTTAGCGGCGGCGGTTTCTCTTTTTTTGTCTAGAATTTTCGTTTTGTTTGAGATTTCTGAGTTTATTGGACAATGTATAATAGGGTTCATTAGATGATTTTAGGGGTCTGAGTTTTGTCTTTCGTTTTATGTGCTTATTTCTCTTTTCTGTTCTTTTTTAACTCAAGTCTTTTAGAAGAAAAACTAAAAATATTTCATATGAAAATCATGTAAAAATGGTTACATTATAATAGTTTGATGGCAGTATATTATTACATAGTACGTTTGGGAATCTTTGTACGTGTATTTTTAGAATGTAAGTATTATGATTAATTATCTTTAGGCAATTTGTGATTGTTTGACTTTTACGGAATGAACGATAATTTAAAATTTTGTGTAAAACGAGTTTGTTAACTTCAAAAATAAAACAAAATATAATAATAAACCAAGCACAGTAAGCTTCATATATTATTATTTGTGTTGAAATATTAAATTTATCTATCAACAAATGAGGAACACATTTTTTTAGTTTTAATTTAGAAACCAAAAGAGATTAGGATTTTTTGAATAAAGTAAAGCCAAGCTTTGGCCAAACAACAGAGACTTTGTAATAGGAGATTACATATCCGACAATTTATAGACTTCCTTCCATCGTCTCGATGCTTCATCCTCTTCGTGAGATATACGACGGAGAGCAGTCAGACGGTTGTGGATGCCCCTGCGAATGATGTGATCAAGTGATAGAGCAGATTTCGGAGCCCTTTGATACATGCAATTATTGCTCCCCAAATCCAATATAATGCACCTTGAAAAGCCATTTCTGATAGCTTGTCATCTATCTTCGTGAGCGGATTTCTTTTGAGGTGAGTTGTTGTGCTGGTCCAGTCGGCATTGATCCTTGAACCAAGCAGTGAAGCATCTAACATTGTCCAGATTGAAATTGCAGGTACCGCTCTATTCAATACTATGAACTCTTCAGGATCACCCAAACCATGAGCTAAACTCCCCATAAAGCCTAGACTTTAACACACACACAACCTCACAAATACAAAAGCTTTCTTTTGAGTTTATTCTCTTAGCTCATGCATCTTCATAAGGCTAAACTTCTTTATATTAGGCTAAACTTACTCCTTAATTTTACCTAAATAATGATATAGCAAATATCATTTTTGTTAAGATATTTCCTACTCCACCTTTTTGTAACTTTTCCTTTTTCTATATCTTCTTCTAAAAGTAAGAAAACCATTCCAAGCTGCAATCTTCTCTTTAATATATTCATCCAACTCAGCAAACAACTCATAAACAGAATCACATCATAAATATTTGTTCATATCTCAACAATTGAACATACAACGTCATGAGTCACATCTTGTACTACCCCTTGTACTACGCCGTGACTGACACATTAAATACATCTTTAATCTCCCCCTTTTACCTATGTATGTGAACTCAACAACCTTATCATCAAAAGCTTCGTCACTAGCAACATCTAACACCATACAACACTAGAAACACCATTCTCCCCCAACTTGAGTCACATCATGGTCAAAAACTAAACACATGAACCGTCCTCCTCTATATTGAGGATGAAATCCCATTGCACCATCTCCGAAGTGATTAAATTTCTTTCTCTAAATCTTCATGAGTCTTGTCCCACCAAGATTAGCTCTTTGGACATGTCTTTTACTTTCACAATGATAACATATTGGACCATGAAATATCACTCCATAAGCTTGCTCCGTTCGTTTTTTCTCCCTCGATAACTTGAAACATCTTGACCTAATATGTCTAAAAACTCCACAATGATGACAAACAGATTACCAAATTCGTTGAGGGGCACTCCTCACTTCTGGAATTTTCCTTGTTGCAGTCGTTGTAGCAGCTCTTGTACTAGTTGTCGTACCAGTTGCTGTACCAGTTGCAGACTTCGTAACAGTTACAGTCTTTGTAGCAGCTGTCGATGCACCATTCATTTTTCCACCAGACACAAAAATACAGTCAGCTTTTGAAGATTCTCCCTCCCTTGAATCCAAGGCCACATCAATCACTTTTTCCAATGGTGAGAAGATGTTCCAACTGCTTTGTCCCAATATTCAGCATCCTCACGTCTTTTTGTGTTTCTTCAAGTTGAACTCTGGCTTGTTGTGCTTCTTCTTCTTTCTCTATTGCATACTTTCGTACTTCAGCAACTTGAGCTTCTAACTTGATTTTCTCCTTAGTCAATGCTGAATTCTCTTCAACCATCTTACACCAATGCTCATACAAGGTTTGTAATTCTAAGAAAAACCATCATCATCATCACTTCCATGATCTTCATCACTTCCATGATCGTCATCACTTTCATCCTTGTCACTATCAATTGTACACCCTGTTCCAGATGCTGACGCAGATTCCGTCGCAGACGCTGTTGCAGATTTCGTAGCAGAACTAGACTCAAAGGTTCTGAATCCAACAAAATTCTTTAGTCCTCCATCATCATCTGAATCACTTTCAGAATCATCCTTGATGTTCTTCTTCTTCTATTATGCTGTAAATTTGCACAATCACATCTAATATGACCAAATCCATGACATTCATAACATTATATCTTTGATGGTTGATTGTCCAACTTCTCTCTTTTATATTTCTTGTCTTTATTCATCTTCAGATACTTAGAAAATTATCTTGGCAGCATTGCCATAGGATCGTCAGAAGATGAAACTTGTAGAGCAACTCCAACATCAACATCCTTCTTTTGAGCTTTTTCCTCATACGCTTTATTCAACTCAAAGCTTAAAGTATCCCAACAAACTCATCAAACGCCATCTCATCCAGATTACAAGCTTCTTCAACAGCATAAATTTTTGACTCAAACTTTGATGGAAGAGATCTCTTCAATTTCTTCACAAGCTTCTTGTCCTTGTAGTGCTTTCCAACAGCGAATGACTCATTAGATATGTCACACAACATAGCAGTAAATTGAGCCATGGTTTCTCCTTCATCCATCCTTAGATTCTCAAATTTAGATGCTAATATATCCAGCTTAGTTCTCTTGACACTTGTCGTTCCTTCAAACATGTTCTCCAATGTTTTCCATGCCTTCTGAGCAGACACACATTGAGAAATCAACTTGAAGTAACTTGCATCAATTGCATTGTAAATTGTAGTCTTTGTCTTAGAATTGCAACTTGATGCCCTCTTCTCTTCAGCATTCCATTGATCTCTAGGATTAAGAACTTCAACCCCTTATCATTAGTCATCACAGGGGGATTCCAACCAATCTCAATCGAATTCTAATAATCCTCATCAAGACCACTAATGAAATCTTGCATGCGAACCTTCCAATATCCATAATTTTAAGAATCAAGCTGTGGTGGTCTTGTCATAGACGTTCCTTCTTGATGAGACTCCATCAAACCTGATTTCAAACTCTGTGCTACTTCCTGAGCTACCTTCTGATCCTCACCTTAGATCTGCCCAAAACAAAACTAAATCTCTATCAAGTACCCGCTCTGATTTTAATTGAAAGTGCATGTGAGGCAATATAATAATAAAGTGCAGAAATTAAGACAACACAAAGTTTTCTTTCTCAAATTCGAATTCACTTGAATATAAAGTAATTCCACCAATTACAAACGCATAGATCAAACCCTATTGAACTACCGCTCTATTCAATACCACGAACTCTTCAGGATCACCCAAACCCTGAGCTAAACTCCCCTTAGAGCCTAGACTTTAACACACACGCAACCTCACAAATACATAAGCTCTCTCTTGAGTTTATTCTCTTAGCTCCTACATCTTCATAAGGCCACGCCTCTCTTCTTTATATAAGGCTAAACTTTCTCCTTAAGTTTACCTAAATAAAGATATAGCAAATATTCTTTTTGTTAAGATATTTCCTACTTCAACTTTTTGTAAATTTTTCTTTCTCCTAAAAATAAGAAAACCACTCCAAGCTGCAATCTTCTCTTTTATATTTCATCCAACTCATCAAACAACTCATAAACCGATTCACATCATAAAGATTCGTTCATATCTCAACAATCGAACATACAACGTCCTGAGTCACGTCTTTTACAACCCCTTGTACTACGCCGTGACTGACACATCAAATACATATTCACAGATCGTGTACGAGTACGGACAGACGATAAAGAGTTGATCCCTTGTCTTGTCTGGTTCCCCACAGAGATCACTAGCACAGGCTTGTCCCCAGCTTCTCATACAGTCCCCAGTAGACAGACACTGGCAGGGTAGCCATGTCACAAATCTATGGCGCAGGGCAGATTGAGAAAACCAAACTATGTCATACCATGGAACCTCATCTCTCTTTAATATGATTAAATCACAAGTTCGAGTAGAAATGAACTTGCCTTCATAATTGTCGTGTTTCTGCATCCAGAGTGGAATGTATTCTTCATACAAGTCTCTGGGAGCTTTAGTTCTGGTTATTTTCATGATCACTCCTGGCAGTCTTATATCACGACATCTTATGAAGTTCCAATCATCATTTCTTTGCGGCTGCTAAACCTTGGCCTCTCTTCATTAGACAAGAATTCGAGTGCCTATTTTCCACCTATATTGAGTAGACCCTGTTTCACAAAATTGGGTCAACGGGCAGCAGAAAAATCAACTGGGGCAGTTTTGTAATTTTCTAAGACTTGAGGGTATTTTGGTAAGTTTACCAAAATGCGAATCGGAACCAAATATGGGCCAAATGTTTCTCTTTTTAAGTAAAGAAAACATTTAGAAGACAAGAAATGTAAGAAGTGGACTTTAAACGGGTTTTTCGGACTATCGGGAAAGGAAACCGATATAACCGATAAAACTTGTAAAATTCATAGCGGGAGCTACGGATGTCCGATTGAGGTGAAACAAGTCGATAATGCTTCTAAATAATCTATAATTATAAAAAGAGTCTTGGAAGATTTATTGCATAATCTACGGGGTTTTATGAATTAAAATCGGAATAAGCTATTCGGACCGAGCACGAATGAATCGGAGTTTTGGATCGGTTTAAGGTTGTTGGATACAATGTATCGGCGCAGATTGAACCCTGAGAATCCAAGTGTCCTCTCTCACCCTACCAAATGGCGCCACCTCCCCACTTTTGGAGACAAATAATGTTTTTGGTTCAATGCATGCTCTTGCATGTAACCAATCTAATCAACATTCATTCACCTCACCAAAAACACTCAATCAGATCTCTCTAGCCTCTCTCCGCTCTCACCCACGAGCTCTCACCTCTCTCTTCTCACCATCTTCAACCAAAATAAGGAACATTCATCCTTGGCTTGAAGATATTCAAAGAAACTCATGATGTTCTTCATGACTTGAAGAATAAGTTACTAACTCCCTAATCACTTTAAATATCCAGAAACCTGTGATATAATCTTAACCCCCTCACTCTCCTCTCAATTCGCCACCAGTTAGGATCGCCGCCGTGGTTCGCCGGAGCCACCGCCGGAAGTCGGCGCTGGTGACCGTCCACCGTTCTTCTTTCACTGCTCAGCCATCTTTCTTCTCATCAGCTGGTCATCCCTCTCTCTGGCCTTCTCCTCTCACCGGAGACCATCTCTAGACCTCAGATAAGCCCTTAAACTGTCGGTCAACGCCGGAACTCCTCCACGGTCAATGTCGGAGTTCTTGGCTGGAGAAGCTCGTTGTGGTCTTCTCTCTTCCTTAGCCGTGAATCTCTCCATCAGATCTATCACCGGAGTGCACCTCTTCGCCGGTCAATCACCGTAAGATCTTCCTCTCGCCGGTCAACGCCTCTCCGCCGCAGTCAACGACAGAAAACGTCGTCAAAAAAGCCTCATCCGCCACATTTGTTCAACCGGTTCTGTGGAAGGTGGTTTGGTCTAGGGTTGATTTTGGTTCAGCCTCAATTCAAGCCGGTTAGAGGCTGAACCCTCGGTCAACGCAGTCAACGGTCAACCCTTCAGTCAATGACGGTCAACGGACGGTCTGCACCGGTCAGTGCTTGGTCAACAGCCGGTTTTTGTTTCGGTTTAGCTCGGTTCTAGTTGGGGTTTGCATCGGTTAAATTCGTGGGTTCGGGAAAGGTTCGGGTTTGCAGCTGCTCGGCCACATCCGTCATCCGCTGCATCTATTATACATTGTGAGTCGGTTATTGCATTTGTAGTTTAAGTCATGTTGACCGGGAAACCCTTAAACCGTAGTCTTAAGTTGCATGCCGTAATTGGATGATAATTGATTGGTATCGGTTTGTTAAATTAATTTACTAGGATTATAATTGCATGCTAGATAGTTATTCATTAATGATCGTTAATTCGCTTATTGAACATTGATTGATGCATTCATCGTAGATTGGCATGCTTAGGATCTATATGCACGTATATTATATTAAGAACGAAAGTCAATGAATCTAAATAAGGTAATTAAGGACTTAATTAAAATATGGTAAAAGACATAACAAACCTTAGCATATAATAACGGGTGGGTTAGTAATATTAGACGGGTTAATGGGTTAAATGAATTAAAGTTAATAACAATGAGATGTCGGGGGATTAGTAAGTTTACTAATCCTAAACCGACAGATCGAAGAGATTATTAAAAGATATTTAGGAAAGATAAATTAAAAGTTAATTAATTATGAGCCGTCTACGGGGTTAGCAATCCGCTAATCCCAAGGTATCGGACTAAATGAATGGAAAGATGAAAATGAACTTAAGGCTTGTTTGTTAATCAGTTGTTTTGTGTTGGATTGATGTTTTGTTGTGTGCAGGCTTGCTTGTTTGGTCTATTCCGGTGTTGTGCCGGATAGACATTGTTGTGTAATATTTACCTTGGTCACGGGGCCGGATAAGTTTGTTAGTTACCTAATCCGGTATAGAACCGGATGCGGTTAGTGGTGGTGGTGGAATAGGACTTGTGGGGTGGATCGGGTTGAGTTTATTTTATCTTTCGACCTTGACGGTCTTTCTTGATGTGTAGAGTCCCAGTGAGTCTGCGTGTTTATTTACTGTACTAGGACTGTAGGGTGCGTTAGATCCCGCAAGTCGACTGAGAGCGTTCCGCATGTCCTAGGGCCGGACTGCGTGGAAACTTAGGCTATCTAGGGGTAGCCGGAGTCGTTGTGTATCGATGGACTGAGAATAGTGTCCTAGGTCGTAGGACTTAGTGTTTACATCTAGGACTCGTGGGTAGTTTTATTAGCATGGCGGTAGATAAGTGTTACCGTGGAAGTTACCGAGTTCGCATAGTGGACCCAGTGGTGGTTGTGTGGTTTTCGCAATAGATAGATCGAGTCTAATCGAGGGCATGTGCCGCAGTGGCTTCGATTTACGTAGTTTCTATTGTTGTTAGAGAATGCTTGTGTGTTGTGGGGCTTATCACGTCACGGTGGCACGTGATAAGATATTTTCTTCCTTTTGATTGTTATTTTGGGTTTTGGGCGGGATTAGTGATTGTAGGTTAGTTTAGAAGCCTTTAGTGGGGACCGACTGGCTGGGTGATTCTAGATCACTTATTAGACTCTTTTTGTTGTTTTCAGGTTTGGCTTAGCTCGACGGATGTGGGAGGTCCTCGGTGTAGTGTCGGGATTGCTTGTGGGCCGTGGTTTGATTCGATGGTCTTGTGTGGTTTATTTCGGTTCAGGATGGCGCCCGTTTATTTATTTTTGATTGTTTGAAACTAGATTTAAATAGGAAAATGGATTTTAAAAGACTTAAATACTTAGTAATGAAATCGCTTCCCTGATATTTTGTTTAGTCTGAACCGACACAACTCGTGAAAGTAATACAGGTTGAAAAGCCTTGTATTGTGGAAGCGAGGTAAACTGGGTCAAGGACGGTTTGGTGTGAGCCTTTGTCTCAAACCGGACTGTCTCTTGCTTCGTATTCTGACGAACGTTTCTCGTTTGGCCTGCTGATCGGTCATGTTCTTGTTTGATTGTTGACGTGTCAGCTCGTCGGTCAGCGGATAACAGGAAAGGGGCGTTACAAAATGTGGTATCAGATCATGGTTCGTCATGGGTTTCGAAACGTTTCATTTTCTAAGTTTTTCTGTGTTTTATCGAGTCAAAATGAGTCGCCCAAACATCCATTAGGAAACCGATTCGCGTCTGTCAAACCCGGGGGAATGGGAAGTTAGAATTTTTTTAGAATTGTACTAACATTTTTATGTTTTTGGTTGCAGACTCGCAGCAGCGTGCCCCATGAGGTTTGGAGTGTGTGGTGTGTGGTGTGGATCGGCCCAACTAGATCCGGCCAGGTTCGTTTGGGGCAGCGTGCTCTATCTTCATCTCGGGGTTCGTGTACTTCTGATCGTGCCCCATTTGGTGCAACTGCAGCGGTGCTTGCCGCCTCATCTCCTTCGTCTCCTCTCCCTGTAGCTCTCAGGGATGATGCCAACTTTGCCTACCCTTACGTCGGCTATCTTGATCTTATTGCGGCCTCGGGTAGCGGACTGCCATTGTTACCGCCTCTCTCGCCTATGCATCCGGTGCCTATCCTTGAGGTACCTGACGTTCACAAGCCGTACAGTCCGAGCGACATCTTGGTGAGCTCCCTGCCGAACTTCGATTTCCCGATGGAGCCTATTGATCCATCTCAGTACCGTGACTGGGAGGATCAGATGGCCGAGCAGACCGGCCTCCTTGCTGATGTCCTAGAGCAGCATCTAGCTTCTCATAATCAGCCACTTTATTTGGATGTTTCGTCTGCACCTCTGCCTTCGGAGCCGCCTCAGTACCCACGTTGTGAGGCTTGTGGAGCCACAGGGTTCCACTTTCATTGGTGTCCCATCCTGACTTACCCTTGCTACCGCGAGCCTTACCAGCCGGTACCGCCACCGGTTATCTACCAGGTTTGTGTTCATGATGGCCACCTTGCACCGATCTCCCCCATTAGAGATCCTCTTCCCAGCACGGCGCCTACACCAGCACCATCCACACTCGCCGCGCACCCACACCATCCCCATGGCACACTTGCCAGTGGTTACTTCCATGAGCCGTACTGCCGCCTTTGCGGGGCATACTGGTCTTGTTGGAGATTCTAGGTATAGTTATTAGAGTAGGCGCAGGTAAGTAGGGCTCTAACTCATTTATGATTGTATATATATCGGCGTATTATTCGTCACTGACGACTTTTGGATATGTAGCGACGCTTTATATTTTTTTGGGTATGATAGGCCGACCACTTTGTAGAAGACTCTGGCTAAAAACTATGTACTAAAAACTCGGATGTATGAATATGGATGTTTTTATGTATATAGTGGATGCAGAGTATTTCGATTTATCGTTTTGAGTAACAAAGTAATTTTATTGCATGCATGTGATGGTTTGCGAATGAAATACAGCTCCGATGTGAAAACAAATGATGATCGGAACAAGCGATCACTCACCAGGACCCATGAGGCGACCGCATTGACATTCTGTGATGATGACCCGTAATATTGATTGTTTGATTGCTTGTTGTGTGATGTTTTTAGGGTTTTGAATGTTTCCTTGAATGTTTGATTGGATGCATTTCTTGCTCGCTAGATTGCTAGATTATAATTTTAAATCGCCGCATCTGGTTGATCGTTAGGGTGTTAGCATGATTTTATGCATTGCATTGTTTGATTGTTAGAACCGTTGGCGATGCATTCATTTGTAAGATGGGTTGGTAGCATTGCACTGCGTGACCGCTAGGTTGCTACAAATGCATATGTGTGATCATTGAGTTGTAAGTTAAATGGTGAGCATTACTGCATTGGAGATTCCCTAAGTTGCTGGTAGCTTCCGAGTTAGGGTTAGCGAATCATAGAGACCGATAGGTTTGAGTATTAGAGGTTGCAGTAGGTCGTTAGACCAAGAAAGCATTGTAAATGAAAAGCTAGGTTATCGGATAGATTCGTTGGTAGTGGAAAAGGTTAGAGAATCTATTAGTTAGAACTAGGCTCGGAATTGATAAGCAGTTTTAATAGGAAGCTTACTTACGAGAAAGCGGAATTATAGGATATTGATACTTAGCCATGTGTGACCGTCGGGTACATGACTAGATAATCATATCTCTATAAGGAAGTGAAATCGAGAGTAGGTTAGAAAAGATTTAACCACTCCAGTGTTGTGTTTTTAAGTTATGATGCAGGACGTTATGGACGATGTGGCGCGAACACGAGACAGAACCCGAACCCAAAAGACAAGTCAAAGTTTAAGAAAGCCGTGGAGCAGTTGACCCGAGCAGTGTAAAAGTCAGTATGGGTATCAGTGACAGTTGGATTCAAGAGGGCAGTCAAGTATGATGAGTTATCAAAGAGATTTGGAAGACATCAGTGGTAGAATTGGGTCAGTCAAAGTTATCAGTAAGAAGAGTAGTTGTGGAGTTCAGTGATCGGGAAAAATAGGGGTGTGCAAAAGCATGGCGATCCGGTTGGAAGAAGAACATCGATATTATCTGAATGTTGATGGGGAGCAGTAAAGCTGCAAATTCAAGCGAGTACCGTGAATGGAGGGCGAGTTAATGTTGTGCAATTCGGAGAAGTCAAATCAAAGTGGGGAAGCCAGAAGCGTGAATTCAAGCGGTTATTAGATATTGCAGATGAGGCCAAGATTCAGAGTGGAGCAGTTCATTTAAGATCAGTGGATGAGCTGTCAGAGTAAAGATTACTGCGGTAAAGTTTTGTGCAATTCAGTGTTCCAGAAGTCCATAAGCATCGGGAGTATGGTTCAGTTTGGTTCATAGTTCGAGCATCGAAGCGGATGAATCAGTTTCAGAGTGGCGACTTACAGGATTCTGTCCCGATTCAAAGTTTGTCAGTAACGGAGAATTTGGGGACCGAATTCCTGTAAGTGGGGAAGAATGTAATACCTGTTTCACAAAATTGGGTCAACGGGCAGCAGAAAAGTTAATTGGGGCAGTTTTGTAAGATATTATTCCACATCCAAGAACCCCTTGTTATTTTCTCAGAGATGTCCCAAAAAGGTGAGTTTCAAATTAGGTATTGTTTCACCCATGAGACCCAGCGATAGTTCGTGTTTGCGAGCAGACGCCAAATGAGTTTCAGCAAGAAAGACCTTGGAGGTATCTTGCAGCTTTCGGATCCCCAGAACTCCCTGCTTTTTTGGGAAACATATATCTTCCCAAGCGACCTTGGCTTTCGACGTTACAGTAAGGTGAGCTAGCCCTAAGGAATGCAGCACGCATATGTTCAATCATGTCAAAATATCGAGTGGGAAGTTTAAAAGCAGAGCTCCAAAACATTTTGGTGCTAGTGACTACCGATTTGAAGAGTTGAAGACGGCATGCATAAAAAAGCGACTTGCTGGTCCACGATAGCAATCGTTTCCGGATTCGATCTATTAAAGTCTCGTAATCTAGGCGAGTCATGCTATTTGCCGTGAGAGGCAGTCCCATATATCTTATTGGTAGCTGATCAATTATGAGCCTGAGGTTTGTTGATTTCTATTGTAGGTCATGATGAGTTCGACCTTCCATATAGAGGGCGAACTTGTTAAATTTGATATCGTTCCTGATTCATTTTCAAATTCCCTCAGATCATAATCCTTTAAGATATGTTGTGGTGCCGTCCGTGAATATTATCATATCGTCTGCAAATCTCAAATGTGTTAGCTTGACTTCTTGACATTTGGGATGATAGCCAGATCACTTTTCCTTTGCTACCTTATTCAGTCTGTGGGTTAGCACATTAATAGCAAGTACGAACAGAATTGGTGAAGACGAACAGTCCTATCTCAAACCTTTGGAACTTTTCAAGAATCCCTTTATTTCACGGTTCGCATTCACTGAGAAGCTAGTTTTTGAGATGCAGCCTCTGATAAAAAGAATAAAAAGATTAGGTAATCCCATTGCATCTACCGTGCTTTCAATGAAATCCCATTGCACCATATCAAAAGCTTTGTGATATCGATCTTCAAAGCGGCTCTAGGAGATATACCGTTTTGTGACAGCCTTTTACCAACCCGGTGGCTAGCAGCACATTTTCCAGCAGTAGGTGATTTTTAATGAAGGCGCTTTGATTTGGTTTCACGCCTCCAGTAGTATATCTTTCAACCGATTCGCCAGTATCTTGGATATAACCTTACGATGGGTCTATCGTCCTTCATGGTTTCCACGTGAACTATAGTAAGTATTGTAGCATTTACCCCATGTGGAATGAATTCGTTGAGGAATTAAGATTTGACCACAATGATAAAATCCTTTCTATAATCGGCCATTCTGCAAAGAAGAACTCTTTAGTATAACCATCCGGACCAGGAGTTTTTCCGGAAGGCATGGACAGAAGAGCTCTCCTAATCTCCTCCTCTGATATTGTACAGGTTAACATCTTTGCTCTCTCCACCGTGCACTTATAACCAAGCAGTGAACCAAGGTCGTTGCCGCTGTCATTTTCTGGGTGTGATGATCCTTGTATGAAGTTTGTATAGTATTTAACCGCCTCATCTTTGATTTAAAAAAATCAGTGATTATTACTCCATCATTGGCTCGGAGTGAACGGTTGCTATTTTTTTGGTTCTTCTAGCTTGGATAACTCAATGAAAGAAGATGGTATTTAGGTCTCCGAGCTTCAGCCAAGTAATCTGTTATTTCTGACTGAATAAATGTTCCTCCACTGTGGCATAGTGCTGCCATTTCTAGGCTGCTTCTGCCTCAGCTTGGAATGTAGAATCACATGGATTTGCAAGTGCTTGTTCTTTCCTCTCACACATTACCTGCAGATCATCTTGATTTTTCTTAGTTATGTTGCGATGCATGTCTAGATTGAGCGCGCACAGTAGAGTTTTTAGCGCCTTAGCTTCTTATGGAGCCTATGTAATGCAGACCGAGAATGGTATATCTCCTCTATACTGATATATCATGTTTTTTAAAGGTTTTCAGGCCATGATATCATTCTTTATCTAGAGTATTTTGGTTGTTTTGGAGTCTTTTGAGTCTTTTGCAGGTTTAGGTGCGATTGGAGCATATTTGGAGATATTGATGCATTTTGGAGCCTTTGGAGAACTTATGCCGAAGAGATGATGTCGGAGACGATGTTCAGAAAGAGTGTTGATCGACACTGCGCTTGGTGTCGGTCGACACTGAACCCAGATGGAGATTCTCGCGGATTATCAAGACTTTTGAAGATTTTCAAAAAAGCCCAGAAGATTATCATATTTACAAAGAAGTCCAAATCGTGTTTATACTATTTAATTAGGTTTTCAGCCACTTGTTAGGCTAGGCTTTATTCTATCAAAGTTTAGGAGATTTTGAGGCTGGTCTTGTACTCGAGCGAGAAGAGATTTCGAACCCCTGTTCTTATTCTTTTGATTTATATGATATCTACTTTGATCATATATGTTGTTATGATTGCAATGTATGAGTAGTAACCCTTGTTAAATTTAGGGATTCTCATTAGGGATTTTATGGAACGTTAGATTAGTTGATTGTTTAGGATTCATAACTTCTAGTTCTTCATATAGGTTGTTCTTAATGCTTAATCTGAATTAGCTACTTAGATTATTGATAGCAGGTTGATTAGCGCAGCGAGAGTTGGTTAATTAACTAGAAAAGAACCTGGTTGAGCAAATTACCTATTCCCAAAGAGATTTGGTTTAGGGAATTTGTGAACGAAAGAACCTGAACTAAATGCATGTTTAGAACTCTAGGATTCACAAAGTGATTTGGTTTTCTAGGTTGTTAGACATAGTTAGCATTCGCAGCGAGAGTTGTTTTGTTATATGTTAGTGATTCTAGTTCTAGAACATCGATATCTGAATCCTAGTTGATTGGTTAATTTACATTTCTGATTTCCTGAGAACTTCCCTAAGCCTAGGACTTTCTCTTATTGATCTCACACAGTTTAATTTACTGCATCGTTTATTTGCTTATTCACTATTCTGTCTTAGCTTAATTCGACACTTTACTATCTATCGTAATATTCTTGAGTCTCTGTGGATTCGACCCCTACATACTACAATCACTTTTGTTCACTTGCAGTATAACTCTGGGGATTAAACTTTGAGCCTATCATATACTAATCTAATAGTCTGCAACAGTATCTAGAAACAAGGGGTGCTCAGTAAGGAAATTAAAAAAAAAAAAACTGAAAGTGCCTCTTCTTCCTCACCACAACATTACTCAGCTTGACCACGCAGCGTGTATGATCGGAGATCCCATTGGTTTCAAAACTAGCAAACAATTTCGGGAAGGTAGAGTTCTAGACACCATTTACTAAAGCTCGATCAAGTTTCTTCCCTATAGGCAAAGATTTTTGATGACTCCACCAGGTGTACTAATGGCATCTATATCCAAGATCTAGCAGGTCACAATCAATAACTAGTTGCTAAAAATCATTCATACTTGCTTGGTCGCCTAGCCCATACATTGATCGCGAATGCTCATCGCAAGATAGAATTCCATTGAAGTCCTAAGTAATATCCAAGGGAGATTAGTATTTTCATATAACTCCTTGGTTTGTCTAATTTCATTCCAAAACATGAGACAATCTGCTCTGAAGTTGGCTGCATAGATACATGAGCAGAGGAATATCTCCCCACGCGCAGTTTCAGTCCCTACTGTGATTGTTTGAGAACTTTTATAAACATCATTCACTGTTACTTCATTTGACCAGATTAAACATATGCGGTCAAGCTTATGGTGTGCATAATTTGTTTCATGGTTCCATCCATGAAATAAACGATCAAAATTTCCTTCACTATTCTCCACCTTCACTCTTGTTTCCAAAAGACAACCGCAAGAAGGTTTGGTATTCTTCAGTCACGAACAAACCATATTTTGGTTGCGCATTGTATGGAATCCTTATATATTCCATGCAAAGAAGGACATCATTTCATTAGTCCCTCCACGAGGAGGAATTTTTGTTTATGGGAGGTCGTGCCATACTCCGGTCTTTTATGTTTACCGACTGCTTTCATTGCTGATTCTTCTTCTTGTTTCTTGCTCCAACATTAGGTTTAGCCCATTGAGTCAAAACTTCTTCTTCCTCAGAGGAGGATGATGAGCATTCCTCTTCTTTTTCTTTTGCCTCTTCAGCAATCTCTTCTTCCTCCTGCTCATTTTCCTATTTGGTAATGTTTCTTAAGACATTGAAACGGGAAGGCGATGATGAACTATCAGCTTATCCGTCATTTTTATTATCTGGTTGTGGTTGAGCTTCCACCTTGCTTCTGGGGAGAGAATTTGTTAGCCTTTATCATTGTCGTCCTGCTTTATTTGTTTTCTTTAGGATTGTTCTCCTTTCTGTTACCTGCAACATTTTGCGAATCAATACCCATCATAGTTTAAACCTCCACAATTTCTTTCCCTCTTTGCTTCTCTGTTTTTGGTTTCTCCTCTTCCTTTACTCTCAATGTATCTCCCTTTTTCTGTAGAATCATTATTGGACCCATTTTTATTTGGGCATACTCAGATTCTTTGTGTCCCCAAGAGTTAAGCATTTAATTGGAAGCCAGGGATAACTCACACTTATTATCTTCTCTTCTTATGTGATCAGTGAGATCTAGTTAGGGAGACATTTCTCTAAATCAACTACGACCAAAACCCTTGCAACATTCAGTCTTACACAACGGATCGTGTTTGGATGGATCTTTTAGCCTTTCCTGATGATGTCTCCCAAGAAATTTAGCTCAACCTCTGTAAATAGGTAATCAGGAAAATCTCTAAAATCAACTCATATCGGCATTGTCGAGAGGTCCGGCTTCAGGGTTATGGTTTTAGGGCTCCATTCTTGCACCACTAGAGGGATTTCCCCTATATACCTGAAATATCGCTTTAGAACATGAGCTCTTGCGGCTGGATCGTTGATATGAAACAGTACAGATTTCGGGTTTAAGCTGTGGTGGAGCTGAGCAAAGATATTTGTCTAGGGCCCCGGTTTTTTAAAGGATTGTGTTTACTATTATAGTAGAGATAAAGACAATTTATAAGCTCAAAGCAGAGCACAACCAACTTAAAAATAGAGTTGAACGAAATATGATTAAAAAAGCTTGATTATCAAAGCTTGATTAATGATTTTGTGGGAAAAAATGCAAAAAGAACAAATTTTATGAATGAGTAGTTTTATAATCAGTTTTTTTTTTTTTTTGGTTTTATAAGTTGTTTTCATGTTACTTTAGATATTTAAAATCATTTGAATTATAAAAAAAAATTATTACGTCAGCTCTGGTTTAAGACATGCATGTTTTGATATTTTATCCGCTGAGGACCATATTTTGTTAATAGTTTTGTACACCTTCACAATATGGGGAGCATATCCAATGAAATGACCCACGATGTAATTCAACCATATGGGTTGCGAGTTCTGCAATACTGCTGCCGGTACAAGGACCTTTGCAACACTATCAACAAGTTCGATGGTTGGGGTGAAAGTGGGGACTGGCTTTTCAGCGAGAAGCGAGATCCATGAGTCCTTAGGAGAAGAGATCGTGGGAGAGGTTAGTTCTGGATTGGAAGATGGGTTGGCAGGTGAGATCGCCAGTGGCGGAGGAGGCGATCCCATAGCCGACAACTGCGGGGAAGCCCTTACCATGAGGTATACAAAAAAAGAAAAGTCTTGGGAGAGAAAAATAGCTGAACGGCTAGAGTTTTATCTATAAAACATTAAGCCTTATATATTATATTTTTATTTCCTAGCTAATTATATACTTTTAAGAATAAAGTCAAGACTAGATCCGTATTGAAATTCTAGGTCAGATGATAACAAATAACCCATAATATTCAGTTTTATTTAACATGCTACTTATTAAAATAAGATGATCTTTATCACTTGTCATATTTTTGTATATTCTAGTATAATTATTATATATCAATATATTTTTATGTAAAAATTTTGATAAAATTACAGGAACAAGCAACATCTTATCATTAGCAAAATTACATATTTGTTTTTTATTTAGAACTAAACTAGATTTTGATCCGCCTTAAAGGTTAAAGAAGCGTGGGTTTATTTTCTCTAAAAAAGTAAATGAGTTTAAGTATTCACATCGCAATTTATATGGATTGTGGATTTGGATTTAAGATGTATCTTAAATAGTATTTCTATAAATCAATGATTTATTTAACAATGAATATCGAACTGAATTTATACAACGATAGGATCAAAACATCAACCATAGTTTAACCCATCATATATTCGAATAATACAAATATTGGATAATTTTAATATTTTATCAAATTAAGAATATATAAATAAAAATTCGTTAATCCATATTTTAACTTATCTTCGATTAGAATTTTTTTTAAAAATATATTTTTATAATTAAATTTGGTTAATCTATTTTTTGAATATTCTTGTAATTATCTAAATATAAAGATTTTTATATTTTTTAATAAATCAAAATGTAATTAAAACTATTTTATAATAAATTATAATAATAAATAATGAATTTAATAATTTTTTTTTAAGAAATAAAAAAAAATAAAAATATTTTAATTATTTCACGCACTATCTGAAATAATCAAGTCCATACTTGTGTATATTTTGTTAGAACACACGAATTGAATAAAATATTTAATACACTTTTGTCCTTAATTAGTAGACAATATTAAAAAGGAAATAAGTGGCATTGATTGTATTTAAATGGAAAACTAATGATACACTCAATTTTTTTTTTCTGTTTAAATAGTATTAACTAGGGTCTAATCCGCACTGAGCGTGCGGTATTTTTCATTTTGATTAAAAGTGAAACAATTATTGATATTTTCATTTATGCTTTTACTAATTTTCATTTTGATGTGTAGTAGGTAAGTTGTTTTTTTTTTTTTTAAGTTTAGATGTTTAACTACAATAAAAATTTTTTGATTTCTTTTTTTTACTTTAGATTCTGAGTTTTGGACAACATTGATATTGTTTTTATTCATTTTTAAAGTATTTAATAATTGATCATGTTTACTCCCAATTGTTACTCCTAATTAAAATAAATATTAACCGATATGAGCGCAGATTATTAGTTTGATGATTCTTTTCTATTTATTTTTTTTGTTTTTTATCGGTTTTTTATTTGAGATTGTTATATTGGTGCATACTACTATTTATTCTAATTATTTATGTTTTCTGAATAAATAATTTTTATGTAATATTCGGATCTGCATAGTAATCTTTTTTAGATTATGTAGTGTGAATATTTTCTCGATCGGCGCTGAGTGAAAATTAGTTTGATGACTTTTTGTTTGTTTTAACATTGTAGATTTCTCTATAAATTACTCTGATTAAATTCAATACTTTCTAGCTATTTTTTTGTTGTTGTCTAACAATCATCAAACTTTACAATAACATTTTAAAAAAGACATTTGTAACAAACGTAATGTTCACTGACTTAAAATCTACACATATTAAATATAGATTTGCTTTTTAAATTTTTTTTATTTAGTTTAAATTATCATTTTTTTTGGAAATTAGTTATTCTAGTTAGCATATTATTTACAGTATATGTCACTGCAAATTAATACTGGATAATTAAGTCATATCAATTTATAAATACTAATTCATATTATCTTTTAATAACTTCTAGTATTTTTTCATTTTTCTATTATAATCAAATCTTATAAAAATCTTTTTAAAAACTTTATAAAAATTAATAAAAACTTTACATTTTTTGAAATAGAATTTTATGATTTTTATCAGTTTTGTTATATGAGAATTTCATTATTTGTGGTTTTGTTTTGATTTTATATTTTAAAAATAAAAAAATTTAAATATCATCAGTTTGATAAAATGTTTCTAATGGTGCTGAACGTGGAATATTAGTTTAATTATTTTTTGTTTGGTTTATATAATATCATCATTATTTTAACCTTATTATGATCGTTTTGTATAAGTTTTATACCAAGTTCAGTTATTTGTAGTCCAATGATTCCTCTTCAATACCTGACAGAATACTCTGAATAAGGAGGAAGGCCACAAATCCAGAAAATCCCATATGGATCATTGTCAATGTTATAGGAAGCGGAAAATTGAAGTATTTGTGAGATAGAACCCACTGCAAAATGAAATCCAAAAACAATAGACACTAATTAAAGTCAGCTTAGATATGAAGAACAAAGATTATGAATTCAAAACTCTCTGGCACAAAGGTATTCCGCTATGGTTTCATTTCATATGAACAACATTCGATTCAAATGAGATTTGAATTGAATGTTGTTTTTATAGTATAGATGCACAAAGATTATGATATTTTAGGTCATTTAAAATATAGTGACAGCTTGGATATCGAAAAACTAGGAGCAATTTCGTCTTTCTTCCCAGTCCAAGATTCTCTTTCTTTTCCTGCAAATATCGGAAAGTAGACTCCATTATGCTAAATATTTCCTTTTATTTTGGTTGTTAATTTGTTATTTAACATACTCTATAAATATATTGTCTTGAATCATGAAAAAGGAAAGAGAAAACGATGGGAAATAATACCTTCTCTTCAGAACTAAATCACTTGCTCATTATTCTTTTGCTTCTTTGCAACTTTCTTTGCAGTACCGAATCTGCTCTTCCTTCCCACCATGAACTCCTCTCAGTCACCGGTTAGTGTTTTTAACAGTCCACATATGCATAAGGTTGTCTCTGTGTTAATTGATGGTAAAATTCATGAAATAGATCTCGTGAAAATAAATAAATAAATAAATATATATATATATTGTTGCCGACTACTAGAAGCTGTAAATACAGTTTAATACTGATATACCGAATTTGGTTTAAATATTACCATACAAGATCCAAATATTCGTGCATATATTCCATCCGAGCAAACATGGATTTTACAAAAGCGGAGTGATCAACAACGAAATCAACAGAGAGGTCTTTCATCTACTTCGTTCGGACAGTACTTTTGCGATTTTGGAGGAACCAGAAGCGGCTTACCGGATTTTTAAGTTATAATTTTGGTGTGTTATATTTATTTGTGTTGTTTATCTTAAATTTGAGTATTTTTCATGTTGTTTATTTTAAGTTTGATATTTTGTATTTTAATAATTTAATAATGATTTTATAATAAGTAATTATTAAATTTATTATTTATTATAGATATAAATAAAAGATTTAAAAGTTAAAGGACTATTTTATAAATAAAAAAGTTTAACACTAAAATTAAGTAAGAAATAGGTCTATAGTGTAAGAAAGAGACTCATACTATTTTAAAGTGGTATAGTGTGGGGTTGGAAAATAATTTACTATAAAATAGAGTTTAGTGTGAAAAAATAGTGTGAGGTTGGAGATGCTCTTATGGTTGTTTTATGGATATAAATCTTTCGCATAGGATTAGTTTGATATTGAGCGTATAAACTTTGGTTATCATAAAGAAAATAACGTTTTGGATTGAATTTACAGTTCGAATTTGAACCTCAACTAAAACTTTATAAGATTATAGGTCTCACTGAAATTTTGATTACTGTTCGTTTAAATACAATATAAGAAAAATATCATATCACATAAAAGATTGTATATATGGTTCATTGAGTTTCCTATGTCTTTTCTACTTAGCATATTGTTTCTCATCAGATGTATATACATACATACTATTAGGCGATAGACTTATGTTTGGATAACACCAAATTAGTATATATCTTTATTTTAAGGATCTATCTTAGACTTCATATTCCTACTTAGCTTTGCTTATGTAACTCCTATAAATAAAGACCAATAGATCACGTAATACACAAGCTTTTGATTCATAAACACTTATTCTCTTGTTATGGTATCAGAGCATAAGATCTAAAAGACCTAAAATCATCTTTCAATCCTAAAAATGCCTCTCGGCTAATTCATCTCCATCTCTCCTCTGTTTTTGCGATGGTTTTTGATCGCAAAAACAGAGTATTAATCTATCCTTCTAAATTGTTTTTGCTATCAAAAACAGAACACTAAAACAACGATGGATGGTTAACCCCGTCGTTAAACACAAAACCATTACTCTGTTTGATCTATCCTCGAATGACAACCCATGAGCCGTGAGTTCACAACCCTTACTCAACGGGATAAATTACGACGAATGGGCGTTAAATTTACGTATGGCTTTAAGCTCACGTAAAAAGTTCGGATTCTTGGACGGAACAATTCCAAAGCCAAGTTCCAATGATCAAAACTACGAAGACTGGATTACTATCAATCATCTTCTTGTCGGATGGATAACACTCACGATCGATTCAAAACTTAGGTCATCTATCTCAACTCGCGAAGTGGCCAAAGAGTATTGGGAAATCATCAAACGGCATTTCTCTCTCAAGAGTGGCTCTCGATTCCAGCAACTCCGTAATGCTTTAGCTACTTGTAAACAAAACGGATCAACCGTTGATGATTACTTTGGTAGACTAACAAAGCTATGGGATGGAATAGCCGATTGCACAACAACAAAATGATGTAGTTGCGGGAAGTGCGAGTGCGATCTGAATACCGCTTGTGATCAAGAACAAGACAATCTCAAAGTCCACGATTTTCTCGCAGGATTGGATGATAACTTTCATGGAGCAATCAGGTCACATCTATGCGCTTTGACTCCTATTCCCGACTTAGATACAGTGTATCAAACCGTACTTCAGAATGAAACAATCTACAACGCAAAGAACAACAATTACGAACCAATGATCTTTGCATCTCAAATCCCATCAAAATAAACACGATCTTCGTCCACAGATAAGTCACGTACAAATAAAGATCCGTCGAGATATTGTACTGTTTGCAAACGAACAGGACATGAGGCTACGGCTTGCTTTAAAGTAGTTGGATACCCGGACTGGTGGGAAGATCGTAGTCAAAACAAATCAGCTGGACGTAGATGTGGACGTGGACGAGGAACACAACCACGCGTAAACACCAATCAGATGTCAACGGCAAACAATGTCTCAACACATACTTTCGCACCATTAACCGATGCTGATCGAGAAGGACTGAGCGGTTTTACAGATGAACAATGTCATTCAATCCAACGCTTGTTCACTACAAACC
Organism: Orychophragmus violaceus; assembly: GCA_030180135.1. Lineage (NCBI taxonomy): Eukaryota > Viridiplantae > Streptophyta > Magnoliopsida > Brassicales > Brassicaceae > Orychophragmus > Orychophragmus violaceus. The sequence goes on along the minus strand of CM058240.1, from coordinate 31,053,308 downwards.
CTCCCAATCGTTTGAGTGGTAAGCTAAATAATCATATATGGATCTTGGACACATGGGCTACTCATCATATGACCGGGAAAAGTGATCTTTTACATAATATCCGGACGATCAACCCGGTTTCGGTTCAACTTCCTGCCGGAAATGATGTTCTTGCATCTAAACAGGGGACCGTTTATTTAACTCCTAAACTCAGCCTATTGAACGTTTATCTTGTGCCTAGATTTCACACAAATCTAATATCTTTTGGACAACTGGTTACAGACAATCGGCTAGTTGGACAAATCACTGATCGTTTGTTTGTATTATAGGACCGCACTTCGAGGTTGCAGATTGGAGCGGGTGATCGCGAGGGAGAAGGATTATACCGATTTCGAGGGATTGAGACTGTGACTTCAAACCAGACTAGCATACAAAATAATATTGCTTTGTGGCATGGACGGTTAGGGCACCCATCATCCCGAGTTCTCGGATACATACCTAGCGTCAAAAAAATTTCTTCTACATTTAGTGAGATTTTTCATAAAAGTTGTGATATTTGTCTTAGTGCTAAACAAACACGACAATGTTTTCTGGATTCCTTGAATAATGCAAAAGAAGTTTTCGATTTGATTCATTGTGACCTATGGGGACCTTATCGAAGTCCGGCTTCATGTGGTTCTCGTTACTTCTTAACAATAGTCGATGATTGTTCTCGTGCAGTATGGTTATACTTATTAAAAGAAAAGACGTCAGTAGCCTCTACCTTACGAAACTTCTTATCACTGATGGAACGACAGTTCTCCAAGAAAATCAAATCCATCAGAAGTGACAACGGGACATAGTTTCTTGTATTAACTAAGTTCTTTCAAGAACAAGGCATAATACATCAAACTTCTTGCGTTCACAAAACACAACAAAACGGTCGTGTGGAAAGAAAGCATCGTCACATTCTTGAAGTTGCACGAGCTCTACGGTTCCAAGGAAAACTTATGATTGTATTTTGGGGCGATTGTCTAGTTACAGCTGCTTACTTAATCAATCGCACACCGTCTCAACTTTTAAAAGGCAAAACGCCATTTGAAATAATTTATGGACAAGCACCGGCTTATGCACATCTTCGTACATTCGGATTCCTCGCATATGCTCATAATTTGAATCATCATGGTGATAAATTTGAACCGAGGAGTCGCCGTTGCATCTTTATAGGTTATCCTTATGCTAAAACGGGCTGGCGCCTTTATGACTTAGACAAACAGACCATCTTCGTATCAAGGGACGTTGTCTTCAATGAAACAATCTTCCCCTCTACTTCTACAATCGCAATCGTGGACGAGCAAGATATACTTGAATATCCGACTACATCACCAGCAGTCATAACAGATGACCATACCGATGATCACATCATCCCTACAATACCGATCGAGGAGACTCCACCCTCTCCGCATGAACCGATCAACCTCAACTCTGCTGAAACTACATCACACGACGATACATCAGACCTAACCACATCCGCTGATAATACAGAATTATTGGGAAGAGGTCATAGAACCAAAATTATGTTGACACGTCTGCATGATTATATAGTCAATACAGTCTCTCTTTCTCCACAATTGGCTCCCTCGGAATCATCAGCTTCTCAGCATTCCTCAGGTACAACTCACCCCTTATCTGATTATCTTACGAGTGAACGATTTTCTGCTTCCCATTGCAGCTACTTAGTTGCTCTCACTAATGCGGTCGAACCAAAATCGTTCAAAGAGGCGATGAAGGACACACGCTGGCGCGATGCAGTCAAGTCCGAAATCGATTCCCTTGAAGATCTTCATACGTGGGATCTCACAACACTCCCACCAGGAAAGAAAGAGATTGGTAGCCAGTGGGTGTTTCGAATCAAACTAAAATCCGATGGCTCTTTGGAACGTTTTAAAGCCATACTTGTTGCACTCGGTAATCATCAAAAAGAAGGACTCTACTATAAAGAAACATTTGCTCCAGTAGCTAAAATGACCACAGTCCGCTGATATTGCAGCAAAGAAGAATTATGAGGTCTATCAAATGGATGTTCATAATGCATTCTTACACGGAGACTTGGATGAAGAAGTTTATATGAAACCGCCTCCAAGTTTCACTACACCTAATGATAAAAGAGTTTGCCGTTTAAGAAAATCTTTATATGGCTTGAAGCAATCACCTCGATGCTGGTTCGCTAAACTCGCAGACGCACTCAAGAAATACGGATTCAAGAAGACTCGATCCGATTATTCTTTATTCACCTTTCATCGTGAAGGTCTGTCACTTCAAATATTGGTATACGTCGACGATTTGATCATCTCTGCTAATTCTCCTACTGCCATACACGAGTTTAAACAATATCTATCTACATGCTTTCACATGAAAGATCTCGGTATTGCCAAATATTTTCTCGGAAATCGCAAGGAGCCCAACCAGATTCTATATATGTCAAAGAAAGTAGTCCCTCGACATAGTTTCTGAAGTTGAACTATTGGGATGTGAACCTTCAGCATTTCCTTTTGACCAAAATCATAAACTCTCGCTCTCTAAGAGTCCGTTTCTACAACATCCAGCTCAATACCGTCGCTTGGTTGTTCGGCTAGTGTATCTTGCATCAAAACGGCCCGACTTATCCTATGCCATTCATACACTATCTCAATTCATGCACAAGCCACGCGAGGAACACTGGACCGCAGCTCTCAAAGTCGTCAGATATCTTAAAGGAACACTTGGCCAAGGAATTCTTTACGATCAAACTCACCACTTCACATTACGGGATGGTGCGACTCTGATTGGGCAAGTTGCCCTTTGTCTCGACGCTCGTTAACAGGCTGGATGGCTCAACTCGGCGATTCACCAATTTCATGGAAAACAAAGAAGCAAAAGACGGTCTCTTGTTCTTCAACTGAAGCGGAATATCGTGCAATGACATCAATAACTCGTAAACTCAAGTGGCTAAAGTCTCTTCTTCGTGAGCTTGGGATCGATCACAATGATCCAATGGCACTATATTGTGATAGCCAAGCCGCTTTGCATATAAGCTCAAACCCAGTATTCCACGAACGAACGAAGCACATTGAAGTTGATTGCCATTTTGTTAGAGAAGCTATCATGGATGGACTTATGAAAGCTTGTCATGTTTCAACAAAGGCTCAACTCGCTGATATATTAACAAAAGCTCTAGGAGGAAGAGAGTTTGAATCATTTCTTGACAAGTTGGACATTCAAGATTTGTACGCTCCAACTTGAAAAGGGGTATTAGACGATAGACTTATGTTTGGATAACACCAAAATAGTATATATCTTTATCTTTAGGATCTATCTTAGACTTCCTATTCCTACTTAGCTTTGCTTATGTAACTCCTATAAATAAAGACCAATAGGTCACGTAATATACAAACTTTTGATTCATAAACACTTATTCTCTTATACACTATCCATATTTTACTAAAATATGTATTACCAAGATGGCGGTTTTAAATCTGTTAACTAATGCAAAAAAAAAAACTGTTAATTAATCTAGATTCTACCTATTTATTTATTTTATCAATAACTATAAATAATATAGATTATGTGTATTTGTAATAAGAAATGCAATATCAGTAGTTATAGATAATATACACTCTCCCACGAAATACCTAAGTCGATAAAAGTTCGCCCTAGCATAAGTCCTCCCAGGCGCCGTTTACGAGGTCCGCCGCCAGCCATCTTCTTCGATTACTCCCTGGCCGGCGATCTCTGCCGTTGCCGGGGAGAGTTTCTCACCGCCGTGTTCTTAGTTTAACAAGTCTCAAACTCCTCTGCCTTGTTCAACGGTTTTTGCGGTCCCGACCTTTGTGCCGTCTTCTCTTCTCCGGTCGTCGCCATCTTCGCTGCGTCCCGCCGATCTTCGTCTCTGGTACCTGGTTCTTCTTGCGTGACTCCGTGGTGTCTGCTTCTCCGTCGTGTCTGCTTTCCTCGTATTGGTGAGCTTGTGCTTTAGCGATTTCTTCTTCTTGGGCTCTGTCGGTGTTGTCTGATTTAGCCGGAATTTCTGTACCTGCTGTGATGTCCATCGGTTTATGGGTTGTATGTGGTTTCGGGTGTAGATCTAGGCTTGGGTTGGTGCCGTATCCGGTTCTTGGTATGATTTTGAGTTGTGTGTTTAATCGGCTTTAAAATAGTCTGCTAGTTACCTCTGCTATTTCAGGCGTTTCGTTGGTTCAAGGCTCGTCTTGGTTTCTGATCTTGCAGTATGTTGGTTTGTTGTAGGAGATGGGTGTGGGTGCTATCTAGTTTGAATTTATCTCCGGATTATTCTTGATTTGGGGTAGTTTAGATTGGTTAGGCTTTGGGTATGTCAAATCTGTATGATTTGGGTTTTTTTAAGGCTTCTATCTAGGTGGTTATTGGGCGCATAGGAGTGTGTCGCAACCGTATCCGAAAGAGTTTATTTGCCTTTGTAGGGGTTCATTCTTGTCGGGTCGTGGAGTCTTGGTTCTTTGAGTCTGAGAGAGTGTCTTTCAGTTTCTGGTCGGGTAGTTGATGTTATCGTTGGTGGGCCGTGGGCAACATCGGTAAATCTCGCTCAAGCATCTCCGCAGAGGCAAACTTTGCAAATTCGGTTTGTTTTGATTAGCCTTGGATTGTATCGAATGTTTTTGGCATAGCTGTAGGTTTTGTACCCGTTGTTTGGGTCTTAGTTGCCTTACTTTAGGCTCATGTTTCCGGGGATTTCTAGTTTTTCCGTCGGATTTAGTATTTTCTATGTTGGTTTTATAAGTTGTATGTTATTCAAAAAATTAATGGAGCATCCTTTTAGTGAAAAAAAAAAAAAGATAATATACACTTTACTTGGTACAAAATTTACAAAATTACTTTGACGTCAATTGGAATGGAAACTTGTGCATTTTTCATTTCAAATTTAATGTTTTTTTATGATATATATGCTACATTCTTTTTTAATATGTTATTTTAATTTGACATAATATTCTCACGTCATTATACGAATATTACACTATTTGTTGGATTATCCATGAAAAAAACAAAATTCCTTAAATTATGGTTGTTTTGTCAACCCTTAAATTATGGTTTTGTCACTCATGTTTCCGTAAATATTTGAAAAAATGATATCTAACAGAAGCCCATAATTAGATTCTTTCTTCTTGCTGGACTTTTGTTCATTTGATTATGTATTATACATGAGTATATATTTTGGGTTTCTTTTGAGCTGCTTATTTATTTTAGTGTCTTTCTTGCTTTGTATTAAAAAAAAATTCTATTAATATATGCAAATCTTTTGACAAAATTGAGTATATATAGCTTCTAACATAGATATAACATTTTATTAGATTTTAAAAAGAATAAGTATTAATAAAGTTTTATAATAATAAATAAATAAAGGAAGGAGAATGATGGGCTCTTATAAGCTCAATGTGCCATAGGAACACCGTCATCAACCAGTGACCACGGTGGAGGTGGTAGTGGTATGTCCCTTTATACTTTTTTGAAATTTATAACTTCGCTTAAATTACTGTATTTTAATTAACAAGCAAATGATACAAAATTAAGCTTCTTTTGGAACGTTAAATTAAATATGTTGATATCTTTATATAATTTTCATTTTAAATTGGAAGAAGATTGATGAGTCAACCTCTAACATTTCTTTTTTTCTCAACAAATTTTTAAATGAAGGTAGAACAAGATTTACATTAATAAAATGTATAGTTTATCAAACTGGAAAGAAAAAAGGTTTAGATATTCATAAAGATAATGATGCATTTTTTAGCTAATCCTTGCTGTATTTAATTTAAATTATTTATATATGTTTCCATGATCCAGATCTAGATCTGAAAATATAATATGATTTTTTTTGGGAATGATCAAATCGGATCCTAGATCAGATCTCAAGTTCCTAATACTTCATATTCATTATTATTTTATAGGTAAAAATTAGTCAATGAGAAACAAGAGTGTCAATATTTTTCTACAAGAGGGTCGAATTAAAAAAGAAAAATAAGTTAGTGGAGAAAGAAAACTAATATAATTTTTTGGAGTTTTGTGAGCTACAAAGGGGGTTACTTAGAACTTTCCTATCTCCGTTCGGGTGTATAAATAAAAGACTTGCATCTTTGGAAAAGGAAAAAATAGATGGGAAATATGACTATTTCTTCAGAAATGAATTTCTTCAAAAAGCTCACTGTGATTTTGCTTCTTTGCACCCTTCTTTGCCCCACACAATCCGCTCTTCCTTCTCATCATGGATCATTCTCAATCATCGGTTAGTGTAACAATACATATATATAGCCTAAATTCGTCTCTAATATTGTCTTGCTACGTTATTTTATACATAGGTATGTAAAAGAAATTGATAAGTATATATAGGTAAGGTTAAATAAAGTACACAGGCCAAATGGCTGCATAGTTGTAGCCTTGTCGGCAACCATTTCTAGTGATAAAAGGATTATGTGATTCCGGCTCTAAGCGATGTATGGTTTAGATCTAGAATTTCCAAAATAACAATAAAATAATAATAATAATAATAATAATAATAATAATAATAATAATAATAATAATAATAATAATGTTTTAAAAAAAAAATTAACAAGCTGGATTCCTATGTTATCTACAGTGGAAATAAATTTTGGAAAATAGATATAATTTTATTTAGAAGTAGAATTCTAATTTGGAATTTGATTTAGTTAGCTACATCGATTCTATAATATAGCGATTTTATAATAATTGAAACCACAAATACTTCAAATATAATTTATTTGGTTTTTGGGTTGGCTTACCAAAATTTCAGTTTTGTTGGATTTGGTGTTGGATTTAGATTTAATCAGATTTTATTTAAAATAGAAAATAACGATTTTTCGTTTTATAGTTTAATATTTTTCGACGACAAAAATAAGTAGTATTTTGTTTTATAACTGAATTATAAATTTTTAATATTCTTTTAGTTTATCTAATTTATTTTGGTTTGAATTCGCTAAATACATCCTTTGTTTTTAATTCCACGGTCAAGGCTCTAACTTTACTAATACAAATGTTTTAATTATGTAATATTTCAAATTGGTTTTCCATCTCCAATATAACTAATTAGTCCTGGGCAATCGGATACCCAATCGGTGTTCGGTTTCACCCATTCGGTTTTCGGGTATTTCAGTCATATGCATAAAAGTTCCAATCGGTATTTTACAAAAAAAAAATCGGTCCGGTCCGGTTCGGATCATGTCGGGTTCAGTTCGGTTCCGTACTTCAATGTAAAATCCAAATAAATCCGAAATACTTTCGGATATCAATCGGGTTCGGTTCTTTTGTAACCAAAGTATTCAATATAACTTAAAAAAACCTGAAAAAATCCGAAAAAACCTGGAAAAAATCCGAAAACCCCTGAGTAAAACCCGAAATATCCGAAAAACCCGAATAACCCGAAAATTCTGAACCAAAACTAAAAAAAAAAATCTAAAAACCGGAAAATATATCACCCCAAATAATACTAATTTATATACTAAATTAAATAGTAATAGATTTTAATATTTATAAGTAAATATCTCTTTAGTATTTTTATGTATTAAAAATTTATATAAATTAAAAGAAATGAACTAGTAATGTAGTAGAGTTATTAGTATAGTTCGGGTTAATTCGGGTACCTAATTGGATATTGATTCGGTTCGGGTAATACCCGATATCCAAAGTAACTTGCACTTGAGATCCAATCGGTTATTTTGCTAGATCCGAATCCGAACCGATATCGATTTTTTCGGTGCGGATCCGGTTCGGTTATTATGCTCAACCCTATAACTAAGCTTCTTTGTGCAAAAGGTATCATTACTTTCCATAGGTGGATGGTTTCTCTCTCTTGCGCAACATTTGTGTTTGTACCGGATGGAAAAAATATGATTTTCTTTTTTCACACTAAATATTAACGCCTAAAAAAAAATTTAATGGTTATATTAATAATCACTTAAAACATGTTCGAAGACGCGGACGTCTAGCCGCGTAATCGGCTGCATAGGCGCTTGACGGAGGTGTGCCACCTCAACTTATCTCAAATCGGTGAGATTAATCGGTCAACAAGTTTTTGTAAAAATAGGCCGCATTTTACCGTAGTCAATGCCTAACACCACCTCGCGTAACCAATAAAAAATTGGCAGCAAAATCTCATTTCAAAATTTTTGGTTATTGGACCCAGAAAATAATATTAAGACCAAGCCTATGACCCATAATGATTTTCTCTGGTTTGTTTGTCCATTTTGTTTAGTTAAATAACTGACAACTATTACATTCAACCTTATCTTAAAAAATAAGCTAATTATTGTATTTGTCTTTTGATTTTTCTTTTTTAAGTGTACAAATCAAAACCTAACTTCTAATACATCTAAAAATCCACTTCATCAAAATGAATTGATCTTTGCAGAATACAAAGTTGAAGAATTACAATTTTATTGTTTTCTGTATGTTTTTAACATCTTCTAAATTTAATTTGGTTTTTTTTTTGTTATACAAATTAATTACTTAACAATCTATAAAATTTGTGTTGTTACATATAAAATGTTTAAAATTTGTGTTTTTACATATAAAAATGTCAAAAAAAATTGTCACACATATTCTCCAAATTTATCCCGATTTTTCAATAATTTGCTAGGTCTTAGCAGTTTGTACGTGTAGCGTCTAGCGTAAGCTTTCTTAAAACATAAAATATATTGAGGTTTATATATATTTAAATTAAATTGCATATAACTTCAATTTATAATATAAATTGTAGGGAGAAGATTGATGGATCATATCGATATAGGTAAATCAATCAGTGGGCAAGCTGGTGGACGCAACACGGAAGATTCTGTTTCGCCTATTCCTCATTAGTTATACATATATATATATGTATGTGTGTCATCTGGATCCACTTCTCCACCATCACAAGTTTCGTCAACTATGTATTGTATGCAATTCTAATTCGTATAATTTTTAAGGAATGGAAATAAATTTAATCTCCCTGTTAACTTTTTCATTTTTTTAACGTTCATACAAATTATGAAAATTATTACAAAGATAATTTTTCAGATAATACTATCTCCGTTCTACGAGAATTCACAATCACGATCAACAGCTACATATGCTACTAAAAATTTCCTTATAAGACTATCCATAATAGTTTCAACATTCAACACCCTCCACGTCATTTTCTTTTTCTTCCACATCACTTTATTTTTCTTCTACATCATCATTCAACATTCATTCAACTTTTATTATCTATAATGGTTTGTTTAAATTTTTTGTAACACTTTACCTCACTAATAAATAAAAAACATATAAAAAAATATTATATATAAAATTAATAAATAAAAGTTACATGACATTATAAATGTGTGATATTAATTTATATGAACGTATAGATGGTTTCTGTAACACCCGTCTCCCGGCGAACCGGAGACGCGGCATTAGGGCGCCCGCTGAACCGGATTCGGTCCAACCAGGACGCCAACTCAACTTGTCCCAGGAACCCGGCGCTTCCTTCGTATTCAAATCCACCAATAACGTCACTCGATCAGTCAATCCTACATCCGGACCTGCGAGGGAAAAAGAAAGGAAAAGGGAAGAGGCCTGAGTAATTGTTTCAAACACAATCACCCAGTGAGGACGAACTTAAGGAGTCCGCGATCCCGCTTACACCACACAAATACGAATCACAAATCCTAAGCTAATAACACCTTGCAAACAGGCCCGAAGGCTTCACCACGCAATCTACATCCACTCGTGCATACGAGCTCCAAGCTCACACTCATGAACACCTACGGCTCCAAGCCCCACACACTGCGTCCAACGCACGGTACGTCCAACGTACCACCACACGAGAGGGCTCGCCAACACCCTCGTCCGACGATCAAGGACGTCCAACGCCCTACACGCAAAGCCCTAGCACAATTCTACCACGCATATCCATCACACACAATCAACGTTTTCGATTTGAGCGATAACCTAGAATTATACGTTCTTGCAATCAATCACCGGTATCTCTAGCCTAGACTACCTAGGAAAGACGGTATTAACAAAGGACTATCGTCCGGAATTGAATGGAGTAAGGGAAGATCACAACCGGTCCTCACCTTAGCCAAAGAAGAGGGCAAAACGGTAATTTAGAAGCTTCCTCAGCCCGAACGGACATCAGATCTGGATAAATGACGAGAAAACGAGTGAGATAGGCTTTTGAATCGCTTAAATCGGGCTTAGGATGAGCTAGATATGATCGATTGAAAATACCCAGCTCAAACCAGCTTAACCGACCTAAACCGGGAATTGAAATTGAAATTAAAATCGAAATTGGAAATTGAACCGGTTAACCTAAACTGGACCCGGTCAACGGTCAACGGTCAACCCGGTCAACAGTCAACCGAGTTGACTCAGTCGCCGGCCGAGTTGACTCGGCGATGGCTCCGGTGGTCGGCGACGGTGGCGCTCCGGCGGACGGCGGCGGCTCCGGTCGGCGGCGGACGGCGGCGGACGGTGGCGGCTCCCGGCGGACGGCGGCGGCGCGTGACTCCGGCGAGGCGGCGCGTGGGCGGCGCGTGAGAAACCGGCGGTTCATCCTCCTGCGATTGCGGGCGCGTCCGGACAGCTATGGAGGTGCGGTTTGCGGCTACGGTTTCGTCTCGACGAGAGGAACGCGATGGTTGTCTCGGATTTCCCAGATTCCTCACGGATAAAAAGTTACGGAGCTTTTAGATCTCGGGTTGAAAGGAAACAGATCTGAAAAAAGGCTTACCGGATTTCCTTCAATACCAAACGATGTAAAAGCCCTAGATCTACTCTCTGGGGGCTATGGCTGCGACGGGACAGGAGCAGAGCTTCGCCGAAATCTCTTCTTCTGCTTTTCTCAAAGGGTGGAGGCTCTTTAAATAGGAAAAGGGAGTGGGAACCCTAGGGTTTTAGAAGGCTAATGGGCTTGGACTTGCTCTATTTGGGCTTTCTTCTTCTTTTCTCAAAAAAAATTTGAATGGCTGGGCCAGGGCCCTTACAATTCTTCCCCCTTAAAAGAATTCGTCACGAATTCTGTGGCGGAAAATCTCCACTGCAACTCCTTACCAAACACACTCCGTAGATTTCGCTGACTAAAACTGACTTGTTTGCTTACTTGCTTGAAAAGAACTTGTCCTTGAATCCTGGAGACTGCTTCTCCCCCCCTTATTTCCAACCTCGCTCTGAAGTGTCTTTCTCCTTGGTACCAATCCATTAGCAGCTCCCAGAATGCAACGCAACGTCTTATGCTACCGCCCATGTCCCTTGGGGTCGGTCTCCAATGTTTAGAAATAACACTCATCCCTCGAGTGGTTTTAAGTCTTGAATGCGATGCTCTGTTCCCAACCCAATTCTCCTCAACAGTTTCCATTACCGTGCCACAGTGCATCATCCACTCCCAAATGGATTCACTTTGACGGTTTCCATTCCCGTGCACTATGGCGTCGACTTTCACCTGATTGCTATCCTTGCTTATCTTTGGTGAGCGATGAGGCTAACCATGTCCATTATGGCTACCCGGCTGGTGGGGAATGACCCACTTAACTCCAGATATGCTCCAATGCCACGCTTCCGCTGCGTACTCCGATATCCAAACTGATTCCAATCTGAATTCCAGCTCAAATTTTCCTACCTTGCGATCCATGTGTAGTGCTTTCCAAACACCATCCTTTGGGTTTCCTTTCCCATTAGACTTGCGCTCCTTTGCTATTCCTTGCAGCTTCTTGCCAATCCTTCAAAGTGTTTTCCTAACACTCTGCCGTTGGATTTCCATTTCCAATATCCTGCTTTGTCCATTTGAACTTGCAATTACAGACGTCCAGCTTGTCGGGCAATTCCAAATGCCACAACGCCACTTCCCCAAACGCTTCTGCGATCTTCTTTCCATATTGCGAAACTCCATTAGCTGCTCCAGTAATCCCCAAATAACTCCAGGGCAGACCGTTTCCTTTCTGGTCCCACCGTTGTATCTTGAGCCTGCCATTCCTTGAAGATTTCCCTCAGCTTCCAGTTTGATCAGTCTTCAACGAGCCCCATAACTCTTTGAAGTTGATGTCTCAACCCGATTCTAAGATTCCATACTTAGAGCAGGTTTGGAACAACCTCATGCTGCTCCTTGCGATCCAAGTAACTCAAGCAACTCCTGACGCTTAATCCAGTCGGAACACCGCAACTTCCAAATGGCCTCCCAGAAATTCGGTCTTTCCATTGACCTCTCGCAGCTCCTGAAGCACTCCTTGCAGTCCGGCCTTTCCATCGACCTCTTGCAGCTCCTGTAGCATTTCTTGCAGCTTCCCAACGCCTCTTGCAACTCTTCTAGCACTTCCTGTGACTCTTGCAACTCTTTGATACACTCCCGCAGTAGTCTCTACGGTGAACGTCTCCACATCTTGATTACCTTCGCACGCTAGGTTGAACAACGCTCTGAACAGACGATCCCCCGATACACACCTCATTAGTACCTACTGCCCTGTAGGCGCACACCACAACATATACCCCAACACACACCTCAACGGCACACATCACGACATACATCTCGGCGCAATCTTAAGGGCAGTAGCACCACTAAGGTTTGAAGACACTGACTCCAACCTGCACAGAGAAATTCTATCTAGACTAGGACCGGCGTGGAGAACAATCTATGATATACATGGTACTTGAAAAGGCTTTTCGCAAAGTAACCATTTTCATAAAAATTTCGCAAACACCTTTGAAAAGATTTGAAAGCAAGGGTTTTGGAAAACAACGAAAGCTGATCCCCCAGGACAGAACCGGGGGACCTTAACCTAGGCTCTGATACCAAATTGTAACACCCGTCTCCCGGCGAACCGGAGACGCGGCATTAGGGCGCCCGCTGAACCGGATTCGGTCCAACCAGGACGCCAACTCAACTTGTCCCAGGAACCCGGAGCTTCCTTCGTATTCAAATCCACCAATAACGTCACTCGATCAGTCAATCCTACATCTGGACCTGCGAGGGAAAAAGAATGGAAAAGGGAAGAGGCCTGAGTAATTGTTTCAAACACAATCACCCAGTGAGGACGGACTTAAGGAGTCCGCGATCCCGCTTACACCACACAACTAAGAATCACAAATCCTAAGCTAATAACACCTTGCAAACAGGCCCGAAGGCTTCACCACGCAATCTACATCCACTCGTGCATACGAGCTCCAAGCTCACACTCATGAACACCTACGGCTCCAAGCCCCACACACTGCGTCCAACGCACGGTACGTCCAACGCACGGTACGTCCAACGTACCACCACACGGGAGGGCTCGCCAACACCCTCCTCCGACGATCAAGGACGTCCAACGCCCTACACGCAAAGCCCTAGCACAATACTACCACGCATATCCATCACACACAATCAACGTTTTCGATTTAAGCGATAACCTAGAATTATACGTTCTTGCAATCAATCACCGGTATCTCTAGCCTAGACTACCTAGGAAAGACGGTATTAACAAAGGACTATCGTCCGGAATTGAATGGAGTAAGGGAAGATCACAACCGGTCCTCACCTTAGCCAAAGAAGAGGGCAAAACGGTAATTTAGAAGCTTCCTAAGCCCGAACGGACATCAGATCTGGATAAATGACGAGAAAATGAGTGAGATAGGCTTTTGAATCGCTTAAATCGGGCTTAGGATGAGCTAGATACGATCGATTGAAAATACCCAGCTCAAACCAGCTTAACCGACCTAAACCGGGAATTGAAATTGAAATTATAATCGAAATTGGAAATTGAACCGGTTAACCTAAACCGGACCCGGTCAACGGTCAACGGTCAACCCGACCCGGTCAACGGTCAACGGTCAACCCGGTCAACGGTCAACCGAGTTGATTCGGCGGCGGCTCCGGTGGTCGGCGACGGCGGACGGCGGCGGCGCGTGACTCCGGCGAGGCGGCGCGTGGGCGGCGCGTGAGAAACCGGCGGTTCTTCCTCCTGCGATTGCGGGCGCGTCCGGACAGCTATGGAGGTGCGGTTTGCGGCTACGGCTTCGTCTCGACGAGAGGAACGCGATGGTGGTCTCGGGTTTTGAATATTCCTAACGGATAAAAAGTTACGGAGCTTTTAGATCTCGGGTTGAAAGGAAACAGATCTAAAAAAAGGCTTACCGGATTTCCTTCAATACCAAACGATGTAAAAGCCCTAGATCTACTCTCTGGGGGCTATGGCTGCGACGGGACAGGAGCAGAGCTTCGCCGAAATCTCTTCTTCTGCTTTTCTCAAAGGGTGGAGGCTCTTTAAATAGGAAAAGGGAGTGGGAACCCTAGAGTTTTAGAAGGCTAATGGGTTTGGACTTGCTCTATTTGGGCTTTTTTCTTCTTTTCTCAAAAAAAATTTGAATGGCTGGGCCAGGGCCCTTACAGTTTCTATGAACGTATATATGAAATATGAATGTATGAGATTTCTTTAAGTCACGCACAATAACACTTTAAATATTTTTTATTTATTCTAATTTTATATTTTTAATTAAAAATTTGTGAGAAATAAAGACGAAAATAGGAGTCATTATTAAAACAAATAAAATTATGAAAAAGAATGTACCGGAGAGGACAACTAAGATAGGACCGTTGCTCCTTTGAGAAATTTCGCTCAGCAGAAACAACACCATATTCAAAAAAACCAGCAAGCTCAACCTGAGGCAATAGTAGAAGTGGCACAACACAAGATGAATGACTGGTTAGAATCTATTCAAAAACAAAAATAAGAGCAAGAATAGGAGGTTGGACAAACGAATCCCTCAATGGGGAAACAATGGAGACCGTCAAGTCAAACATCACTCAAATTCAACGTCCATTTCTCCTGGATTAAAGGACTGGAGTATTGTGGAGCTGCATGGGTATTCACGGAAGACAAGCTTTTATAACCACCGACATATGGATTGAAGCATGAGTTCGAAGTCAAATGGGCCATACAAAAACTGAAAACCATCGGCTTCACCAACTATACCATTGAGGTCGATTATAAGGGAATCATGGAAGTAATCAAAGAACCTTCCCAATGGCCATCAGTCTCAAATCAGATTACCTCAATGGCGTAATTTGGAAGACTAAAAAGGCTAAACAGATTCAAGTCATACAATTGTGTTTTTTAGTTAATAGAAGGTAAAAAAGGTTAAATAGAAGGTTTACGTTACGTGTGTTAATCTTGACTACACTATGAATTTAGAAGACCTCAAATCAGTCTATATCATTCATCAGCCAATAATGTAGCTAAAGCCATTGCACAAAGTGTAACACAATACAACCTCATCAATGCCTACATACCGACGCAAGTATGCAACTGCCAACTGGTTCAAACCACTAGTCCGTATAGACAAGCCGTAAGGCCCGTGAAAGCTATGTTGGAATAGTGACGGAACAATCATTTCTCTCTCTTAAAAGTTCTCTCTTCTCTCTAGAATCAACACCGTTTCGTTTTCTGTTCAGCGCCGCCGGCTTGCCGCCATGGTTGCTATCTTCTTCGGGCTGATTATCACGAACCTGGAAACTGATTAAACAAGAATCGTCTCGCCCTTTCTCTTTTGGCTTTCGCGAGGAGTGGTTCTCTTCATCGCGGTAGTTTCACCATTGGAGCTTTCCATCCAGCGAATCTTCGTCAGTCACGGCCTGAGACCTGCTTGAGGTCTGCGGATCTGGGTGTTTGCGTAGGGAGGGGCGGAGCGGCGAGATCTGGCGGTTGTTTCTGTCGGAGAGGAGTTGGAGGGCACCGAAGCGTTAAGGCGGAGACGCGGAAACGGTCGCCATGCGGAAGGGACTGCGGCGGAGTCTGACTGGGTCCTGCCTTGTTGTATGCCGGACTCCACGAAGAATCCGCCTTGAACAGAAGAGGAGGTGGCTAGAGACAACCGGAAGGATAGATCTACTATCGGGTTATGGAAGCGGAGGAGGAGCCGTCATCGCAGCTTGTTGGGAGCAGCTCCACCGGGTGAGTCCGGAGGATCCCAGAGAAAGAAGCGGTGTCGGGAGTCGGCGAGAGGCGTATTGGGTCGGCGGGTTCGGAATCTCGGCGGGAGTCGGAATCTCGGCGGGAGTCGGATCTCCTGTCCGAGAAAGAAAGGCCTGTCTGGCATCGCGAGTCTAGTCGCCTCGCATCCGCCACCGGCGCGTTGGATACCGGAGACGTCCTCTAAGTGTGGCGGCGGCCAATCTCGTTTTTATCTCGGACCGGTTTATTGAAGATTCTTTTTTCGGTTATTTAGGGTTTTATTTTTTGCTCCGGTTTGGTTGGTTTGTACACGGTTCGATCTCCGGTATAATGATTGGTTAACTTTAATTAATATAATATTATTATTATTATTATTAAAAAATGTTGGAATAGTGATCAAGATAAGGATTCTTAAGCGGTGATAACTTAGATTTCCCCTTGTATATTTCTATTTCACTAGGACTAGGATTAGCACTATCTATGTCAATCCCTTTTGTATAATCCACCAGAAAAGCTTATTAGGACTTTGCTTTATTACCCTTGATGTAAATTGTACTCAAAACTCCATCTAAATATGAGAAGATCAATTTCAGTAAAAAAAAAAACTCATTACAAGTTTTAGATTAAGAAAGAAAACGACACAAAGACCCCCAAAAAAACACAAAGAGTTTTAGATACAATAAGTAAATTTAGAGATAAGAATTAATGAGATTCCAACTTTTAAGTAAAAACAAATAATAATAGGAAAATTTGGCTAATTGGGCTAAAAAACTAAATTTTGTCTTTTTACACCTTTTTCATTTTTTTACCCAATTTAGACATTAGTACCCTTATATTTATTTGATTAATTTCAAAATTTGTTAGTTTAAAATCCTAAAAGATATTACACATAAGATAAAGTAAAAAAACACCAATAAAAATTTATAATGTATTTTTTAATTGAAAAGTCAATTTTAAAAATTATTTTTCTTTTTGTTCTACGAAAAGGAGAATACACATTCTATTGTATTCTACCCTTTTTATTATGATTTACCAATGGTAGAACATGTAATCTTCCAGTTGAATTATGATCTACCATCCGTAGAATACATATTCTACGATTTACTCTTTGTTCTGCCAATCATCACATTTGGTAGAATATGTTTTCTACCACTTCTACTATATTCTACTATCGATAGAAGATACAATCTAACATTTTCAATGTGATCTACTAATGGTAGAATGTACATTCTGCTAAGGCTGTTACAAAATCTGAGAAAATCTAGGGATAAATTTGGATATGCTTATCATTATCTATCTTATATCCCACGATTTGTTTTTTGAATTTTTCGAAGTTTTCAGATTTTTGTTGTTGTTCTTCTTCAAACCTTTTTGGTTAATTCGTTTTGCTCTTTTCCGATCGATCAAATGCTTCATATCTATACAATTTGTGGTGTATGGATTTCGTGTGCTAGTAAAGGGTAGAGATTTTATGTTGATGAAGAAAAATGAAAGAGATTACTTGCTGTAGATTCTATTATTACCATTGATGAGCTGAAAAATATGGTTTAAGAATACTATGTAATCGAATAGAGTATTGCTGGTATGACTATTATAAATCGTTTTATGGACTGTTTCACAAAAAAAAAAACCTTACATATTATCTCTGCTTTTAGACTTTTTATTCATTGAATCCTACATTCTGCACTTTTCTTCTCTTGTGTTCATCTTCGGTGTTGCTTTCAAGGTCATACAAAATGGTTCGATCTATATCAAGACTTGCTAAGTTGGAAATATTCAAAGTTACTCCTTAGATTGGTGTTGATCTTGTGACAATAGGCATTGAGCTGGTCAGGCTAATACCGGTTTGTGGTATTGGTCTAAGAGTACATTAGGTGAGCTATTGATTAATAGGTTTATTAGTTGGTTTAGCTGATCTTGGGTTTGTACCGGTTCTTCTCAAGTTATAAGAGAAGTAAAGGGTCTGTTATTTGTTGTTACGGTGAGGAGAGATAGCGAGAGAGAGAGTGTAGTTGTGAGCTGAGTGAACTTGGATCAATCTTGTTCTTGAGAGTGAGAGAGAGTTCATTGTTCAAGGGGTTACATTCTGTCTCAGGGATTCTTCATAGTGGATTGTTGCTTGTGCAGTCAAGCCCCAGACGTAGGGATCTCACTCGAGACCTGAACTGGGTTAAAAAGTTCTTGTGTTCTTACGTTTTTCGCATTTTGACTTCTTCTTGTTCATTCAATCGATTCACAATCATCAACTTCGTGTGAGGGATTCCGAGTTAGATTCGCAACAAGTGGTATCAGAGCCATTAGGTTCTGGAATCGATGTCGAAATTGATGGGAAAACCGAGAATCGAGGTCGCTATCTTCGATGGACAAGGTGATTTCTCGATGTGGAAGAAGCGGATGCTCGCACATCTATCAATTCTGGGATTGAAAGGAGCTTTGGTGGAGGAGACACCAGACGTGAGCTTGAGAACCAAGATCGTCATCAAGAAGGACGAATCGGAAGCGGATTTCAAGGAAAGACATGCACAAGATGAGGCGGATCGTCTCGAGAAAGCTGAGAGAGCCATGGATATGCTAACACTAAATCTTGGAGATCATGTGTTGAGAAAGCTCGATGCCTGCAATTGTACAACCGCAGCATCAGTATGGTCAACTCTCGAAAGGTTGTATCTCTCTAAAACTCTTCCTAATCGTATTCACCTTCAACATCGTTTCTATATGTTTAAGATGGTTGAATCGAAATATATAGATCAAAATATAGATGATTTCTTGAAATTGGTAGCTGATTTAGGTAGTGTTAACGTTACTGTCTCTGATGAAGTACAAGCTATTATGCTGTTGAGTTCTTTACCTGTGCAGTATAATCAGCTAAAGGAGACGCTAAAGTACGGAAGAGATTCACTCTCTCTGGAAGAAGTCACTACTGCATCTAAATCAAAAGAAATGGAGCTAGTGGAAATAAAAGAATCCAACGGTTCTAGTAAAGGTGGAGAAGCTTTTCTCACCCGAGGAAGAACTGAAGAGAGAGAGGGTTACAATGGCAAGAACAAACACAAATCACGGTCTCGCTCTGCATCAAAGGTAACTTGCTGGTATTGCAAGATGGAAGGTCACATGAAGAAGGACTGTTTCTCCAGAAAGAAGAAAATGGAGAGCGACTCTGGTGAGGCAGCAGTGATGGTGGATAAGCTACTTGAGATAGATGCTCTATCCATTGCAAATCAAGATCCTAAGGACAGATGGGTCATAGATTCCGGTTGTTCATACCATATGACCTCAAGGCGTGAGTGGTTTGAAGATTTCCGAGAGATCACTGGTGGACAAGTTCTTTTAGCAGATGACAGAAGTGTGTTGGTAGAAGGCACTGGCTCTGTGAAAGTCAACATGAAGGGAGGGAGTGTCAAGCGCCTGGTAAACGTCAGGTACGTCCCAAACCTTAAAAGATACTTAATATATGTTAGTTCTTTGGACTTGCAGGGTTATAAAAAGGTAGGTGGAGACGGCAAGACGAGGTTTTATAAGAATGGGTCACTGGCACAACAAGGTACCCTTATTGGAAGTCTGTATCTCCTTGATGGAGACACAGTGAGAACAGAAGCAAGCATAGCAGCTGCAAAGGATGATACTGCCTTATGGCACAGTAGGCTTGGCCATATGAGCATGAAGAACCTGAAGATTCTGGTTGAGAAAGGAATCCTGGATAAGAAAAGGATTAGTGATATGGAATTCTGCGAAAGCTGTGTAATGGGGAAGAACAGAAGACTCAGCTTCAACATTGGGAAACACAACACTGAAGAGGTTCTAAGATACGTACATGCAGATCTCTGGGGTTCTCCAAACGTGGAATTCTCATTATCTAAGAAGCAATACTTCCTGTCAATCATAGATGATCACTCAAGGAAAGTATGGGTATACTTCTTAGCTACAAAGGATGAAGCCTTCAACAAGTTCTGTGAGTGGAAAGTGCTAGTGGAGAATCAAGTAAACAAGAAGGTAAAACTCCTGAGGACTGATAACGGTCTAGAGTTCTGCAACTCTAGATTTGATGAATTCTGCAAGAAGAATGGTATTGACAGACACAAAACTTGCTCTTACACCCCACAACAGAATGGGGTGGCAGAGAGAATGAACCGTACGATTATGGAGAAGGTGAGATGCTTGCTAAATGAATCAGGATTGGAGCAGAGATTCTGGGCAGAGGCAATAGCAACATCTGTATACCTCATCAACATGACACCTTCCTCAGCAAATGATGGGAACATACCAGAACAGATTTGGCTTGGAAAAGAGCCTGGATATTCTCATCTACGGCGCTTTGGATCACTGGTGTATGTTCATACAGATCAGGGAAAGTTAAAACCTAGAGCCATCAAAGGTGTGTTCCTGGGGTACCCATATGGTACTAAAGGGTACAAAGTGTGGTTGTTAGAAGAAAGTAAATGTGTTGTGAGTCGCATTGCAGTCTTCAGAGAGGATTTACTTTACAAGGATTGGCTTCAAGAAAAGAAGTCAGTGTCATCTAGTACAGATGCAACAAAGGAGATTCATACAGAGCTTGAAGTTAAGAGAAAAGAATCTGAAGAGGAGGATGAAATATCTGACAATGAAGATATTACTGAAGGTGGAGCTCATGATGAGATACTAGAAGAAAGTGAGGATTCAGAACATGAGATTGTAGAACCTGCTCAACAGAGGTTAAACCGTGAAGGAGTGAGAAGGGAGATTAAAATTCCAAGAAGATATTCAGAAGACGAATATGTACTTGCCTTTGCACTATCTGTTGTTGAAGAACTAAATGTAGAAGAGCCTAAAGACTATCAGGAAGCAGTTAGGAGTAAGAACTGGCTAAGATGGAAGGAAGCTCTTGATGATGAGATGAAATCTCATCAGAAGAATCAGACCTGGAATTTGGTTAAGAAACCAAGAAATCAGAAGATTATTGGGTGCAGGTGGGTCCTAACAAGGAAGACAGGTATCCCTGGAGTTGAGAAGCCAAGGTTTAAGGCCAGGTTAGTGGCAAAGGGATATTCACAGAGGGAAGGAATATATTTTCAGGAGATATTCTCTCCAGTTGTTAAACATGTTTCAATTAGATTCATGCTATCTCTAACCGTGAATCAAGACTTTGAGTTGGAGCAACTGGATGTGAAGACAGCCTTTCTGCATGGGAAGCTTGAGGAAGACATTTATATGGACCAGCCAGAAGGGTTCATAGAAGAAGGAAAGGAGAATCTTGTCTGTCATTTACAGAGATCTTTATATGGTCTTCGACAAGCACCAAGACAGTGGAATAGATGTTTTGATCAATTCATGGTAAAACAAGGTTTCCTTAAGAGTGAATATGATCAATGCATTTATTTCAGGAGCTGTGATGATGGCCTAGTGTATCTCTTGTTATATGTGGACGATATGCTATTGGCCTCAAAAAGTGCTAAAGAAATCAAGAGGGTTAAGGATCTGCTTAGGAGTCAGTTTGATATGAAGGACTTAGGACCAGCAAAGAGGATTCTAGGCATGGATATCACCAGAGACAGAGTAGGCGGTGTTCTAACTTTGTCTCAGGAAGATTATATCAAGAAAATTCTTAGAGTTTTCAGAATGGATGAAGCTAATGCAGTGTCTACACCCATTGGAGCACATTTTAAATTGGCAGCAATCAAGGAAGATGAGGAAACAGCAGGGGATGTTCCTTATAGTAATGCAGTTGGGAGCATCATGTATGCTATGATAGGGACTAGGCCTGATGTTGCTTATGCTATAGGCCTAGTTAGTAGATATATGAGTAATCCAGGGACTATCCATTGGACAGCTGTTCAATGGATACTCAGATACTTGAAGGGAGCTCAGAATAGGAAGCTGGTGTTTACAAAAGGTTCAGGTTTCAGAGTAGAAGGATTCTCAGACTCAGATTACGCTGGAGATATGGATAGGCGTAGGTCAGTTACTGGGTATGTTTTCACTGCAGGGGGTAATGTTGTGAGCTGGAAGTCAAGTTTACAACCAGTTGTAGCTCTTTCAACGACTGAGGCTGAGTATATAGCGTTGACTGAGGAAGTGAAGGAAGGTATTTGGTTAAAGGGTCTTGCTGAGGAGCTTGGATATGATCAGGTCCCATAGATGTTTGGTGTGATTCATAGAGTGCTATCTGCTTGGCCAAAAACAAGGTCTTTCACGAGAGAACTAAGCACGTAGCCACTAAGTACCATTTTATCAGGGACATGATTGAAGATGGAGTGGTGAAGGTTCAGAAGATTCCAACATCAAGAAATCCAGCAGACATGCTTACCAAGGTGATACCAGTTCAGAAGTTTGAGCAAGCTTTAGCTCTGCTCAAAGTGGTCAGAGACTAAGGAGTTGACCACGCTTGACGGCACATGGGGATAACAGACACTCAATGTCTATGTCAAGGTGGAGATTGTTGATCTTGTGACAATAGGCATTGACTGGTTTGTGGTATTGGTCTAATGGTACATTAGGTGAGCTATTGATTAATAGGTTTATTAGTTGGTTTAGCTGATCTTGGATTTGTACCGGTTCTTCTCAAGTTATAAGAGAAGTAAAGGGTCTGTTATTTGTTGTTACGGTGAGGAGAGATAGCGAGAGAGAGAGAGTGTAGTCGTGAGCTGAGTGAACTTGGATCAATCTTGTTCTTGAGAGTGAGAGAGAGTTCATTGTTAAAGGGGTTACATTCTGTCTCAGGGATTCTTCATAGTGGATTGTAGCTTGTGCCGTCAAGCCCCAGACGTAGGGATCTCACTCGAGACCTGAACTGGGTTAAAAAGTTCTTGTGTTCTTACGTTTTTCGCATTTTGACTTCTTCTTGTTCATTCAATCGATTCACAATCATCAACTTCGTGTGAGGGATTCCGAGTTAGATTCGCAACAATTGGGAATTGACATTTTCATCTTGAGGAATGCTACTGGTTTCTTTCAAGTAACTTTCTCTGAGCATATATTGACGTGAAAGAGAACGCTCAAGGGTTAAAATGCTTTAGACATCCCACCAACAAAAGAAAAAAACAACATCTCTCTTCTCTATGTTCGACAGTAGTTTAAGCCCGTAAACAAGAACGTTAATGAATCCACTGCTGATGGCAGAACGGTTAGACTGCACGCAAAATAAACAAAAGCTTGACCACAACAAGATGTTTACAGCTATAACTAGTGTGTTCTAACAATTTAGGCATTCTTGAGTATCCAAAAACATTATCATTGATATTCAAAGTAAACATAGCATTTGACTACAACTCTAGCATCAACCACCACAGAACAAGATATACTTGTGCTTACGTTTTCATATCAAACTCAAATAGCAAAAACTAAATCTCTTATCATCCCAACAATTGCTACTTGCAAATGTTAATCGGACCCATAAAAAAACAAACATAAAAGCTGACATATACTGTGACCGCCCTTTCTCAGTTTTGATTCAAATAGAAAGACCAGCATTTTCACTTGGTCAAGCACTAGTTTAGCTCGGTCAAAGTATTCTCTTGCGTTCTCCATTATCCACAAAGTTATTTGACTTCCACCAGTTGGATGATGATTCATGTATTTATCTGCAAGAAAATGAAGAACAATAATATTCAGAAGAAAAGGGGTTAGAGTTTTCTGGAGAGGAGAAACAGAGAAAGAATATTATGCGGAGACGGAGAGGCGGAGGTTCAGAGGCGGTGGAGCAGATGATGAGTCAACCGAGATGAGGCTGGAAGGCAGAGGGTTTTTCTGGGAGATGAGGTGGAGGAAAAGAGAGCTCACGAGAGAGTTTTTTTTTTCTAAATACATCATACTATTTTATTTATTTTTTGTTTCACAAGAAATATTTTTTTTCATATACAATTTTATTTTAGTTAAATATATATTGTAAATAAGGGTAAAATCTGATTTGTCAAAATATATATACTAATCGGACATTGTTACGTTTGGAAAGTACTATTGGGACAATGTTTTATTTTTTTCATCCCTTTTAGCCTAATTTCCCATAATAATATAGTCATATTTCAATCTATTGTTTTAGTTATATATACATAAAATTTTATAATTACTAGGAGAGAATCCGTGCAAATGCGCGGAGTTTGCTTAAATTTATAAATATTTGATATATTTTGATATTTATTTTATGTATTAATATTTTATATATTTTAATTTATAAATTTGTATTTTATTCTTTCTTTATGATAATAATTATTTTTAGGCGACAATATTCGCGAATATACGATTATTAATTTAGTTTGTATTATAAATAAATGTTTCTAATTATCAATTTTTAAAGAGCTTTTTTATGAACTTTTATTTCCTTCAACCTCTTTTATCATCCTTTTAATTTTTTAAAAACTATTTAAAATATATATACTTGTTATTTATACATTTTCATTCATCAAACTTTTAAATTTTTAGTTTTAATTCATAATATTTGAATATTTTAGTTATCATTTTAAATTTTGTTAATTTTATATATATTTCATTCACTTTATCTTTTTCTTATGTTCTTATATTTTATATAATTTTTATTATCATTTTATCTCTTTTTGTAATATTTTCTTTTTATTCTTAATAATTATTATTTCTATAAATTTTTTAGTTATTATTTTAGATTTCTTTAATTTTTATATATATTTTATTGATTTTATTTGATTTCTTATGTTCTTGTATTTTGTATATTTTTTTTTATCATTGTCATTGTATCTTATTTTTATAATATTTTTTTTTTATTTTTAATAATTATTATTTCTGTTATTTATATTTTTTTTTGCTTCTATTTTCAATTATTGTAAACTTTTTAATAATGTTATTTTTACTTTTAATCTTATAATTTGATATTTCATTTGTAGTGAGATTTATTTATTTATATTTATTTATTTAGTGCATAAAAATATGGAAAATCTATTTAAAATTTATAATATATGATATTTATATATTATGAAATTCTAAATTAAATTCAAATTTAAAATTTATGTTTCACTTATTTTAACTAATTATATTTAAATTATATGATCTTACATTAAATAGTATATTTATTTTAGTCTAAATAATGATGTGAAAAATTTTGTTTGAAATTGACCAATCAAGGGGGGCTGATGTGGTAGATACATATATATATATAGATATATATTAACTTAATTTAGTGGGGGTTGTTGGCTATTAGTTTTAATGTATTTAGAAATTCAAGAAAAAAAAAATCATTTATTATTGGATTATTGATTTGAAGATCTTTATCCAATTAACCATTATTCATCCAATAATTTCTAAATATTAGTTGAAATTCGGTTTAAAATTTATTTGTAAAATTAAAAGTGTTTATGTTAAAAATGCAAAGAATCAAATCCAAATGTGAATTTTCTATATTAAAATATCTGTCTAATTTCAAAATTAGTGAAGATTTCCAAATTCCATATGGATTTTTAAAAAGAAAATAACTAAAGTACATGAACCGATAACAGTCACTTAATTTGTATACTATAGCCAATTAAAACAGTAAATATATTGTATTTTCATTAAAATACATTTTGCCACTTATCCTTCTCCTGAGGGGACCTAAAGGAATCATGTATCCATCCTAATTCAATTTCTTTAAAACATTTCCAGTCAAGCCAAAAGTAACGTTTCGTTCTATTATCTTCATAACAACTTGTTTCTGCGAATCCCCATCAAACAACCCACTAGACCCACTAATCTTTTTTTTTTTTGAAATTTCAAATTTATTGACCCACATTACATAAAATCAGCTTATTCAACCTTCCAGAAAAATTCCTTATATCGAGGACTATATAATAGCTGCATTTAGGCAAGGGAAGAGCATCACAAATCTCAACAATAAACACTAGAGTGAAGAAGAATTAGAGACGGAGAGATGATAAAGAAGGTTTTTCGAATGTGGAGCTTTTCTTCTTGTGTCTAGTTGTAGTTTGGTTTCACGCTCTATGGATTGTGCTCTCAAGCCTCCACAAGAGTTACTTCCAATAATCGGTTCGTGTTTGCCAGCATATATCCTAATCATTTTCAGTAATACAGCCGAATCATTACCATATGCGTTTTAATTTTCCAAAAATGCATATAAATGCCGAAGTTAAATTTTGCTGATTTAAATAAATGTTTCTCAAATTTCATATCCATAGATTTTTCACATTAATGTGAAACCCAGTAAATTTGTTTGGAGTGTCCAATATAGCTTCCCATTCGGTTTTCAGATTTTCATAGTTTATGAAATATATAGATGGAAGACATGGGTGTTCGGGTACCCGTTCGGGTTCGGTTCGGATTTTTTGGGTTTTTGAATTTTCGGGTCTAGGCATATTAGACCTATTCGGGTATTTTATAATTTCGGTTCGGGTTTGGTTCGGTTCCATTCGGATTCGGTTCGGGTTTGGGTATCCGGAAAATCATAAAAGAAAAATAAAAATTGGTTAATTTGAACAAAATTTTGTTAAATTTAGACAAATATAGCAAGAAATTTCGTATATTTCATTTATTTTGGGTATTTTAGCTATTTTGGTCTAAAACTAACCAATATATTTATGTTTGTAATTTTAATTTTGTATAATTCTATTATATTAGGTCTAAATATAACTAATATTTTGGATATATAATTGTAGTTCAGATATTTCGGATACCCATTCGGTTTTCGGTTCGGGTCGGGTTCGGTTCCGGTTCTTCGGGTATTGAAATTTAGGATTCATTCGAGTATTTTGCCGGTTCGGGTTCGGGTTCGGTTCCTCTTTTTCGGTTCGGGTTCGGTTCGGTATTTCGGTTTTGGGTTTTTTACCTAGGCCTACATGGAATAGAGACCAGTTATTTTTTTTTTTTAGTCGAACGACCAGTTATTATTTATTTTGGTTTTTTACAGTTTTATTTTGGTTGGTATAGTCCAAAGTTGATTATGCTCATCTATTTGTGTTAGACTACACAAGAAACCATGAAGAAAAATTCTCTTACGGGCTAGAAACCATGAGTAGTAAGAGCATGTTTAGTAGGGGTTTAGGAGGGGTTCTTAGAGGAGGGTTCTTAGGAAAATATAAATATAAAATTAGAAAGTAGGAGAGAGAAGGAGAGAGGGGTTCTTAGAGAGGAGCTTTTAAGAACCGGGTTCGCCACGTGGCGTAACCCGATTGGCTAATTTTTTTTTTTTTTTACCTGCAGCTAAAAAAAAAACATTAAAATATTGAATTAAGAACCCCAAAGGGGGGTTCACTACTAAACATGGTCTAATAATTGGCAGCATAAGCAGGCAACGCTGTATATTCTGATAAGTTTACTTTAGTTTTTTTATAAATGTTAATAAGTCATGTTGAGGTGTGTTCTCAGCTCACTCTTGGTCTTAGAATAGTTCTGTCAGCCTAAGTGTTAGAAACACTTTGTGGGATTCTAAGGCTCTTATCTGATTAATTGTGTTAGCCGGGTTTGGTGCAATTAGTTGGTTAATGAGTATTGGTTAAATCCGGTTATGTAACACCTTATGATGAAAGGTGGAACGCAGAGTATTAGGTTGGTGAGAATTGAGTATAAGAGTCAACGATTCTGTTAAGAATCGTTGACGGTCTTCATCTTCTTCGCAGAAGCATCTCTGATTTTGGGAGAGCTCAGTTCTTTGATCTAGTGGATTTGCTGAGCAGAGGCTTAGCCCCAGTGAGTAGCTCCACACATAGTGGGTGAACACTGGGTAACCAATTTCTTGTATCTCATTTTACTTTCTTGTTCAATCGATATACAAACGAGTGAACCGAGTTAGCGAGTTGAGAGAGAGAGTTCAAGACTAGGTCGATTGAATCAGGTTTTCCGCGTAACAAGTGGTATCAGAGCGGAGGTTTTATTTCGTGCTCCGATCGGTGATTCATGGACGACGACGACGAAGAAATCGATGATTCGAGCCGAGGTCGAGCTGTTCGACGGGTCTGGCGATTTCTCGCTATGGACGATTTTGATGATGGCTCATTTTGGCGTGTCAGAATTAAAAGAGGTCGTTCTCAATGAGATCGATGCTCAGGATACGAAGGACGAATAAAAGAAACAGGATGGCGACGATACTGAGAAACCAGCTGCGGAGATCAAGAAAGTTCTTGATCCAATCAAACTCAAGAAAGATGAATGAGCGAAGGACATGATTATCTTGAACATTAGTAATCAAGTTCTTCGGAAGATCAAGCACTGCACCACTGTTGCGTCCATGTGGTCACTACTTGAGAGGTTATACATGTCTAAACCTCTACCTAACCGGATATTTGTTCAGTCTCAGTTCTACACATTCAAATGCGATCATTCAAAACTGATTGACATCAATGTTGACGAGTTCTTGAAGATAGTTGCTGAGATGAGTAGTTTGAATGTTAGCGTGATTGATGAAATTCAAGCTATAGTTTTCTTGAGTTCTTTTCCGGCTAGCTATGATCAGCTTAAACATACTCTGAAGTATTTTAAAGACTCTTTATCTCTTGAAGAGGTTATCTCAGCAGCTAGATCGAAACAAAGAGAGCTGCAAGAAGGTGCCAAACTTGAAAAGAACTCTGCCACGGTCCTTTACTCATCAGAGAGAGGAAGAAGTAGCAAGAGAGATGGTTCAGATAAGAAGGAAGGTCACAAGGGACGCAGCAAATCTCAGAACATGAAGGTCACTTGATGGTATTGCAAGAAGGAAGGTCATGTTAAAAAGAATTGCTTCGCAAGGAAAAAGAAGATGGATAACAACAGTGATTGTGAGGCTGCAGTGGCTATTGGAGACTCAAAGCTGATGAAGGCCATGACAGCATCTGGAGAGGATGTTCATGAGAATTGGGTTATTGATTCTGGATGCACTCATCACATGACATACATGAAAGACTGGTTGCTAAACTTCGAAGAAATGAGCTCCATCAACATTCTCCTTGGTGATTTTCATACTGTTGAGACGTCCGGTGTTGGAAGCGTCAGAATCAACACTCATAGAGGAACTATCAAGATCTTGCACAATGTGAGATATGTCCCATCACTCAGAAGGAATCTTATTTCCACAGGAACGTTGGACAAACTTGGTTTTAGTCACACCGGTGGAAATGGAAAACTAGTGTTCTCTAAGAGAAACAAGATGGCTCTTCAAGGAGTATTGAAGAATGGTCTGTACATCTTGGATGGGGAAACAATTACTGCAGAAGTCTGTCAAGCAGAAAACAAAGGAAAGAAGATACCAATATGGCACAGTAGATTGGGTCATATGAGCTATAAGAACCTGCAGGTCCTAGTCAGAGATGGTATATTGAAGAAGAAGGACATTGAGAAGGACATACTCTGCCAACACTGCATATTGGGCAAAGCAAAACGAGTAAGCTTTGAAACAAGTAAAACTAAAACTAACAATGTTCTTAAGTATGTTCGTGCAGATCTCTGGGGATCACCAAATGTCACTCCCTCTATCTCTGGTAACCATTACTTCCTATCCATCATTGATGATTTCTCTAGGAAGGTATGGATCTGGTTTCTCAAATCTAAGGATGAAACGTTTCTTAAATTTTGTGAATGGAAAACTTTGGTTAAAAAATAGGTTGATAAGAAGGTAAAATGCTTAAGGACCGATAAAGGTCTAAAATTTTGCAACAACATGTTTGATGAGTTTTGCAGGAAGCAGGGTATATTAAGGCACCATACATGTACTTACACCCCACAGCAGAACGGTGTAGCTGAGAGGATGAACCGTACCATCATGGCGAAAGTAAGATGTCTTCTCAGTGAGTCAGGGTTGGGTGAAGAGCTTGGACCGAGGCTGCTGCAACATCGGTTTATACAATAAACATGTCACCATCAGCTGCTATTCAGTTTAAGTGCCCTGAGGAAATCTGGTTAGGGAAGAAGCCAGGATACAAGCATTTAAGGAGATTCGGATCTGTAGCTTATGTGTACACTGATCAAGGAAAGCTTAAACCAAGAGCTGTTAAAGAAGTCTTCATCGGTTACCCACCAGGAACAAAAGGATATAAGATCTGGATGATCGAAAGTCAGAAATGCATTATAAGCAGGAACGTGAGGTTTGATGAAGGTAAAGTGTTCAAGGATCTATCAGATAATACAAAATCTATGCAGGGTAAAGATCAAACAGATGATCAGATGCAAGCTGAAAGGATGATAGAACTTCCTCTAAAAGAAGCGCCAGGAGAAGGAAATGATCAAGGGATCATTGATCTAGATGGAGATTCTCAGGAGTCTGATCAGGTTCATAACAGAGAGGAGCAACAGTTTGAACATGAGGAGCAGTCAGGACTCACAAGTCAACAACAGGCTGCAGTCAGACCCAAAAGAACGGTTGTTCAGCCAACATGGTTTAAGGATTATGACATATCTGCAGTTGTATTTGCTTTGTCAGTGTTTGAAAACATGAATACAGAAGAACCTCAAGACTACTCAGAAGCAAAAGCCAGTAAGGACTGGATTAAATGGCGTGGAGCTTCAGATGAAGAGATGGAGTTACTTAGAAAGAACAAGACATGGGTTCTCGTTGATAAGCCAAAAGACATGAAGATCATAAGCTGTAGATGGCTCTATAAGATCAAAACTGGGATTAAGGGAGGTGAACCAGACAGGTATAAGGCTCTCTTAGTAGCACGAGGGTTCTCACAAAAGGAGGGGATAGACTACAATGAGGTGTTTGCCCCGGTGGTTAAACATGTGTCTATCAGGACACTTCTATCTCTCGTGGTAACTCAAGACTTAGAGCTGAAACAGATGGACTTTAAAACGGCCTTTCATCATGGTATTCTTGAAGAAGACTTGTATATGTCACAACCAGAAGGATATGAAGATAAGAAGAAACCAGATCAAGTCTGTCTGCTCAAGAAATCGCTGGATGGGCTTAAACAGTCCCCACGACAATGGAACAAGCGATTCCATGAATTTATGGTGTCACAGAACTTCAGAAGAAGTGAACGAGATGCATGTGTTTACATCAAGGAGATTGCTAAAGATGACTTTGTATATCTACTCCTATACGTTGACGAGATGCTACTTGCAGCCAGACGTATGAGTGATGTTGACAAGCTCAAATAATAGCTTGAGTTAAGCTTTGAGATGAAGACTTAGGAGGAGCTCGAAGGATCCTTGGAATGGACATTTTTCAGAGATAGAGCAAATGGAGTCTTGCGATTATCTCAGTCTGATTACATCAGAAAGGTCATAAGAAACTTCAGAATGGACAACGCTAAAGAAGCGTTAACACCAATTGGGGCTCATTTCAAGCTCAAATCTCTTGAACCAGATGAAGAAGCCATAAATACTGAAGAAATTCCATACTTGTCTGCAGTTGGAAGTATCATGTATTCCATGGTAGGCTCTCGACCTGATCTAGCTTATGCTATAGGTCTCACGAGCCGATTCATGAGCAGACCTGGAATAGTACACTGGGAGGCTGTAAAATGGCTCTTGCGATACATGAAGAGCTCTGAGAGTCTACAACTGGTTTACACTCAAGAGAAGGAGTTTCAGATTCAAGGTTATTGTGACTCTGATTTCGCGGCTGATTTGGACAGGAGAAGATCTTTGTCAGGTTATGTATTCACCATAGGTGGAAACATGGTTAGTTGGAGGTCTAGCTTGCAACAGATTGTAGCCCTCTCGACTACGGAAGCAAAGTACATCTCGCTCACAGAAGCAGTTAAGGAAGCGATGTGGTTAAAAGGATTGCTAGAAGATTTTGTCTTTAGTCATGGACCAATAAAGGTCTGGTGTAACTCTCAGAGCGCCATATGCCTTTCAATGAATCATGTCTTTCATGAACGTACAAAACATGTTGCGGTTAAGTACCACTTCATCAGGGACGTGATTGCATATGGAGAAGTGGAGGTATTGAAAATTCACACGAGCAGGAACCCAGCTGATTATTCTGACTAAGGTGGTTCCAGTGAGTAAGTTAAACTCGGCTTTGGACTTTCTCAAGGTTCGTAAAGCCTGAAAAGGCTTGGCCAGCTAAGCGGTGTATGCTCAGAAAGTGAATCCACAGGAGAGATCAAAGACGGTTTTGCGAGTCTTGTTTATTTTTCCTTTTGGTAGGGATGTTTACAGGTTAAGCCTGAGATCAAGATGGAGTATGTTGAGGTGTGTTCTCAGCTCACTCTTGGTCTTAGAATAGTTCTGTCAGCCTAAGTGTTAGAAACACCCTGTGGGATTCCAAGGCTCTTATCTGATTAATTGTGTTAGCCGGGTTTGGTGCAATTAGTTGGTTAATGAGTATTGGTTAAATCCGGTTATGTAACACCTTATGATGAAAGGTGAAACGCAGAGTATTAAGTTGGTGAGAATCGAGTATAAGAGTCAACGATTCATAACAGAATAGTTGACCGTCTTCATCTTCTTCGCATGAGCATCTCTGATCTTGGGAGAGCTCAGTTCTTTGATCTAGTGGATTTGCTGAGCAGAGGCTTAGTCCCAGTGAGTAGCTCCACACATCGTGGGTGAACACTGGGTGACCAATTTCTTGTGTCTCATTTTACTTTCTTGTTCAATTGATATACAAACGAGTGAACCGAATTAGTGAGTTGAGAGAGAGAGTTCAAGACTAGGTCAATTGAATCAGGTTTTCCGCGTAACAAGTCACCGTTTTAATTATAAAATTATATAGGATGGCGAAGAAAGATGATAACATCATGGGCATCAAACACTCGACGGACTAGTAGTAAAATTGCTCTATCACCAGAACCACCTTTTCCACCACCACCACCGGCAATTTATATGAAACGTATAAAAGATCTTTAATAATGAGAGATATAAGATGATGTAATTTTTTTTCTTTCTGTTGCATGATTATGTAATATTTTCAATCTTATTCTAATAAATTTAGTTTTCCAAAGTTTATTTAATTGTGAGAAGTGTCAAGTTTATTTATCGGATTTTAACATGTAAAATACTTTTTCAATTAGAAAAAAATAATTCATTTTACAGGTTGTATAGAAATAAATTTACTAAAAAGTTAAACCTATTTAAGTATAAGAAAACTAATTATTTAGAAAAAATGTGAAACTTTATATGGAAACCAGATTAAAAAAAAAAATAAGAGAATGAAAATAAATATATAACATGAGTGCAGTCTTTGGGCATCATTTGGTTTCTTTGAAGACCAAGCCATTCACGGACACTCGAGTTAAGACAGAGTCGATTAGGAATGTCTTGATTCCTATTTTGGAGCACTTCAAGATTGGTCTCCAGAATAGCACCATCATCACAAAGTGGGAAGTGATTAGAGAAGCACATCTAAATTAAGAGTGTTGGGTGGATTAAGGGAGATTGGGTCTGGTATTATAAAGATGCGACATGATTTGATCTGATTCATCTCCCGCAGTTAGCTCTTACTTCCATTACTGACGATCCACTTCAGCTCTGGTTTCAGCCTGATCTGAGACTTTTTACTGACGGCACCACCCAAGGGCGGATCCAGAAACTTTTTAAACCGGGAACACATATACCAAACATACTATATGTTTTTAATAATATTAAATATATATATAAATAACTGAAGTTTTATAGTTCAAAATATTACACTATTTTAAATTTAGTGTTATGAAATATATATACATTATAAATAAAAATATAAAACTGTTTTGGATTCATCCATTTTAGAATTTATTTTGCCCTTTATTTTTATTTTTGACTATTTTATTTTTTAATAATAAATAATTTATTCTAAAATGTATAAGCTAAACTTTGTATAATGAAATTCAAAAGTGAAGAAAAATAATAGTTGACAAAATAAAAGAGAGAAAACAATTTTTTGTGCAAATAAGAGAGAAAACAATCTATAATACCAAACTAGTTACAGAGAATATGATTGTCGCTTAATTTTAGGAATATATTATTGAATTATTGGGACCCACTCGAAAAAGTAAAGAAAATAGTAACTTGTTTCGTGGGACCACACGCAAGAAAAAATAGAAAAACTTAAGAAGCCAGGGGCATCAAAGTGGGGATCTAAGAGCATGTGCAATGGAGGCTCTTAAAGGGTTCTTAGGGAGAGTCCTTAGAAAAAAAAATATATAATATTGTGTGGGTTCCACGCGGACCCCACACATTTTTAAGAACTGAGATGCTAAATCTCTTAAATAAGAACTGTCTCTTAACTGTTTATGCCACGTGTCAGCGTGTGATTGGTCAGTTATTTTTTTTTAATTTTTTTTTTTTTTTTAGGATCCGAAAAAAAAAAAAAAAAAAAATTATTAAAATATTTTTTTTTTAAGAACCCCAATGGGTATCACCATTGGGGATGCTCTAAGAGCATGTGCAATGGAGGCTCTTAAAGGGTTCTTAGGGAGAGTCCTTAGCAAAAAAAAATATATAATATTGTGTGGGTCCCACGCGGACCCCACACATTTTTAAGAACTGAGATGCTAAATCTCTTAAATAAGAACTGTCTCTTAACTGTTTATGCCACGTGTCAGCGTGTGATTGGTCAGTTATTTTTTTTTTAATTTTTTTTTTTTTTTTTTAGGATCCGAAAAAAAAAAAAAAAAAAAATTATTAAAATATTTTTTTTTTAAGAACCCCAATGGGTATCACCATTGGGGATGCTCTAAATATCAATCGGGGGCACCCATGAGTATAACTAAACCACTACACCATTTTATCAATACTGTTCAAAGCGAAACAAAAATTATTTATACTTAACCGGGGGCACGTGACCCCGTACCCTCTGACGTGGGTCCGCCCCTGGCACCACCAACTCGCAAAGGCATAGGAGATTCCTCTACAACTGCTCCTATTCATGATAAGGATAATATTGTTCTTGACCTAGCTGGAGGTTCATATAGGCGTTCGTCTACAATGTACCAGTTGGACTTGAGTTCCCAGAGCTACCCGCGATTCCTATGGAGACTGACGCCTTTCAGATTTACATGGTTGAGATCTTTCGGCATGTCTGGAATGTTATTGCTACAGCCACCACATGTAGTTGCATTCGTCCATCTTGACCTGGCGGCCCTGATCTCAAGCTGCAGGACCACCAAGAGAGCCCACATCACCACGGCATGATCCAACCGACTTGGATGGAATTAGCGACGAGTCAGAGGAGTAGCTTCTCCACTTTGTTATGGTTCACCTTTTCATTCTTTTATTTTTTATTTTTGCATGTTCTGTTTATTATGTCTTTGTGTTGTTCTCTTCATTCTTGATCACATTGGAGACAGTATTGGTTAAGTCTGGGGGGATTTCATATTGATGTATTTTATTTTGTTTTGAGTATTTGTCCTTTCATGTTTTTGTTGAGTCAGTTTGTGTGTTTTATTGTGTCAAAACTATGTTGGGAATTATGATTTTTAACTTATGAGTTGTTTGTGTTATTAACTTGGTTCTTAGTGATCTGACAGAACTGACTGATGGAGAGATTGAGTGATAAAGTTAGAGGTTTGATCGAGCTAACCTGAGACCCCTATGACAAAGCTGAATTCCAGAAAACCATAGCCACTTCAAATAGAACAAGGCGACCACAACTTCGGGATGAGCTTCGTCCTCACAAGCCATACAAAAGAGTATAACCGCCAAATCAAGACAACAAACCCATGGACCGAAACTCCTATAGAGATCACTCAAATGGAAACTACTAGAGTGTTGGATATGGGTTTAACACCCATCTATAAGCCCATTTGAAATCTTGCTAAGTCAGCCAAAACATCTCAACCCAAAAAGATAAGCCCGCTAAGGAGTCAACAGCCCAAGAAGAAGTCAGCATCCAAGGGCTATAAATAGGACCCTTCACTCTTCATTTTAGGGACATTGTAACTTGCGAGAGTGCCGAGCTACTTCTATAAAGCTCCGACCTCAAGAAATATTTAGGGGGCACGTCATTAGATGGACTCCCACCTCGTACCATCCTGTTCACAGCTCGGCTTCGGCTTTCAGACTAATAAAGAACAGTTTCGACCTCACTTTAAGTTTATATTTCACCTCGTAGTTCAGACATTTCAGATCGCAGCCCGGCTTTTATTACTAGATCGAATTTCCATAACAACAATTGGCGCCGTCTGTGGGGAGACGAGAAACTTCTTTGTATTGTCAGACGAACAGGTAATCATGACGAACAAAGGCAGAAAAAATCTCACGACGAACAGAGAAAACGCGTCAATCAGCTTAGAGCACTCCAGTACCTTCTAAAAAGTGGCATTACCAAACCACAACCACCAAAGGTAAAAACAAGTTTTTTACATGTTATTGTAAAAACTAAAAAGAACTACGCTCGACTTGATCTCTCCTCGGAGAGTACGTAGGCAACCCGTACGGGGCGCAGTCACCTTTGCATCTTAAAATTAAAAAGTCTTTGTGCACTTTCGTATAACTATACCCCCTAACAACTAACCATCAACATTCTGGCCAAATGATCGATCAAACAAACATGTGTCCCATGCACAGTGACATATTGCATCACCTCTTTGTAAGCCGGGCCCAGACCCCGCACGAGTCCTTAGGAAAAGTTTCCTAAGCCGAACCTTCTTCGCACAACTATGTCCAGGGACTCCACTGGATAAGTCGAGCAGGTACTCGCACCTAGGTAACTCAACAGATGACGAGGTAAGCCGACCCAAAGATCGCACTCACAAACATGTGTATATAAATGGGTGAGCATTGTTGCGATCCGAGAAAATCAAAGACAGGATATGCCGGGCATGTACTCGCACCTAAAATTTGATCTCCACCAAAGCCGAGAAACGACTCGCAAACAACAACAAAAAAACAAGGAGGAAGACGATAATTTTTCTTCCATTCTATTCTTGTCAAAATTACAAGGAAACAAACGAAAGAAAAATGCATAAACAAAAGGGAATCTAATTTCTTGAAGCGGTCTCATCCGAACCAGAACTCACGTCTCCTACCACGAGGGAAACCACAAACAAAACAGTGACAACGAACAAACAAGAATCCGCACAGAAACGCCGCATCAAACGTTTTTTCCCTGCAAGGCCGCCCTCAGAAAGGCAGAGGATCGAGGCAGTCCAAGCTGGGGTAAAAGCCGACCTTACTACACCAAAAAGACGACTAAGCCCCAAGAATAGATCCCACGGATCTCGTGGAAAGTCTGACGACGACCACACCCTCCAAAAGGATGTCTCCCTCGCAAAAAAGAAGGAGAGCCAAAATGACCCATGGCTCGTCGCTCTGCAAAAAGAAAAGAGAAGGAACATTAAGAAGAAAAACACCGACGCAAAATCGGAAAGAAGAAGTACACAAACGCCCAACAAATGAGCTGCACGCTCACGTTAAGGCGACAAGCTCAAGAAAAGGCGACCTCCGGTGCATTACTAAAATCAGCGACACATCAAAAACGCCTTGAAAATCACGAAGACAGCAAGCGAGGAACTCTAGCGGTATACACTTAGGCGTTAATACTGCTAGACACGATCGTCGGCCGAATAGCCCCGCCGCCAGGCGCCACCTGAGCACGACCATCCACCAACCAAAACACAAACTCATTCAACAAAGCAAAAGAAAAAGATGAACATTTATAACCAGGAAAGATAACAGTTCCCAGCGCAGCACATTCAAAGCAACACAACGATTACCAACGCAACTATCAATGCAAAGACGACGGTTCATCCTTCCACAAAATCCAGGAAACAACTATCGAAAAGCAATAAAGACGCATGACCGAGCCTTGGAAACTAAAAAGAATACTGCCAAAATACATTAAGGCACTCCTGAACAATCACGAAAAGAAAGACGAGGTCTGGACGCCAAAAGCAATCATAAGAAAAAGCAAGATATATATTTACACGCGATCTGAAACCGGCGAAGTTCGCTACAAAAAAAAAACAAAAAAAAGGAAGGCCAACAACTGGGCACCTCGCAGAACAAAAAACACGACGCAACCACCTTACAAAACGCGAGACTAATCTAAGGAGCCCGGCACATAAGGGACAACTGCGGCCTCGATAGACGTAGCCCCAATCTCACCGCTTCCCACCGCTCCATCAACAACGACTTCATCGCCAGGCAAAAGCAAAGCAAAAGGGTCACGAGGACCAGGAACAACAGGCTTCAATGCGATAACTTCTTGACGAAGCGAAGGCTCATCCCGCTCCAACTGCGCAATCCGCGCGGGAGGAACAGGGACACCCTCCCGGACAAGCAATCGGTATGCATCAAGAACGGTAACCACTTGATTCAGAAAAAGAAGCTTCCCGACATAACGCTCTTCCCGCTCCCTCTCCGACTTCAACTTCACAAAGTGATCGAAAATTGATCCGTAACGAGCTTGTCGCTTAACCAAAAGACGCTCGCCAAAGGAAGCCCGCAGCTCGTCGCATTGAGAAGTTAGATAACTAGCCTCCAACCTCAGGCGATCGACCTCAATACGCCTATAAAAATTTGCACCCTCGAGGTCCGCAACCCTCTTCTCAAGGTCTATAACGCCTCGCTTTTCAAGTACCAGGGCAGCTGCAGACATCTCTGTTTCCTTAAGCCGTGCACGAGCAACCTCCACTTCGCTAGAAGAATCATGAAATTCATCGACCTGTGCCCTGAGAACGCCACCTGCTGACCTGGCTTGTTTCTTGACAAGCTCGTAGGAATCCCTGAGCTTATTAAAAATAGCAGCCGACTGTGAGACTCGGAACTCGCACTGTCAAAACTTGTAGAGCAAACTTTTAGGGAACAGAAACTTCAAAGATAAACACACCAAAATAGTAAACCCGGTGGATATTTAATTGATAAGAGATCGGAAAAGATTACAAAGAACGGAAAAGAGAATACAAAGAATGGAAAAGCTTAAGAAAATCACTAAGTTCTTAAGTCTAGATGCTAGGGTTTTTTGCTATATCCAAATCGTATGACTATCATCTCCTTATATAGCTGCGGCAAGTTGGCTTCGAGGATATTTTCCGCAAGATTTGCGGAAATCTTCTTGTTGTTATCTCCTTCCTTTTTCCATTAAGATTTACATTTTCATTACGGATTTTCCTCTTTAGCTCAGAGATATCTTCTTCTTTACTTCTTCGAGTTTATCTCCTTTCTTTGACAATCATCTTTCCGCGGTTTGGCCTTTTTGTCGGATGGGCCGAGAACGGACGGTCCGAGTCCGTTTGCGTACAAACTTACTTATTCGGCCCAAAGTTTTGGGTATTCAAATGTTGTATGTTTGGGCCTAAGTTCTTATTTCCTTTAACTTGGTCCGTCAGCTCAATTTATCGGCCAAGAAGGTATAAGCCGATGTTTCTGAAGGAATTTCTAGCAGTTCCTAATCCAATTAGGCAACCCTGGTCTGAATTCCAAGCCTAGGATCTAGGGTTCATGTAATTGAATCTAGGGATCTCAGAATTACCTGGTGATTTGCAGCGGAAGTTTTAGCAGATAATCGAGATCATGAAGCACCTCAAACGCTGTGCTCTACTGGTATCCACACGCACACAAACTGGACATGAGGGATGCTAGTGCCTATAGAGATCCAATCTCTTCAGAGGTTTCTATTCAAGTTCTGGTGGCTGTGAATTAGGTTAGAAAACAGTTTAGGTCGACCATATATCTTATATATGTCGACTTAAACCATAACGGAATTAACCAACGATTAAACCGAATTAATCTGATTAATCCGCGAGTTGCATCGATCGATGCACTATCTGCATCGATCGACACTGCCCATAATATTGATATCGAATGCATATCAAATATGCATTCACTAGATCATTACATTAATGATCAACCTCGTCTTTAACGTCCAGTTTGCTTAGGTGTGTGACCCTGTAGGATCATATAACACTAGCAATGAATTCTAAACTCATTGATCATAAGTGGCTTCTAGCAAAGTATTATGACTGCCCAGTGTCACATGATTGTCTCATCTCGACAATACGACTTTCACTTGGAGTAAGTACAATAGATTTCAGGACATTCCCAACAATCTCCCACTTGTACTGGAATCATCTATTCCTTCAATCCCTTCGTCACTATATCTCGATCTGGCATAAGGGAAGATCTGTGTCACCCTTATTTAGCCAAGATCATGTTCATCGAACTCCGATTTATACTGACAAGACAAACGACTGACAATCACCTCGTTTGAGTGTGGCCACACATTTCTCAGTATTAAATCTTCGATGGGCCCTGAGATATTTATCTCCTGTTATATAGGAGGGACAAATCCCATCTTGTTCTATCCTTGTCTCTTCACACGCTTCATGATACGCCCAATTAATGCCTTTATAGTCACCAATTACGGCTGACGTTTGACAAGGTTAAAGCGGACCAATTCACATGTAAGAAAACATGATGAACTCAGGTCTAAGGATTATACTCTATAGTCGTAATGAAAACTCTCATGACACTTATATAACTATCCCGTAGGGTTCTCATCAGTGGGTCATGTCCGATCATGTGTTCTCCAACACATATCTATGTGATTGACTTTAATACTCTTATTAATGACTCCATGAAACTTAGTCATCAGTCACCTCACATACTAGTCTCACGCGGTTGTTAATGTCCCACTTTAACAACCTCGACCAGGGACCAACATAATTTATGTCATTTATTATCTATAGGGTTTCATGATCAAGTCACATACTTGATGACCTATAAAATGTCATAAATTACTTTGGGATTATTATTTAATAACCATTATTAAATAATACAGATGTCAGATTTCAATAACATAATCAAATTATGTTTATACGAACATCATATCATAACTAAAATTAATAACAATGACTCCCACTAAAATTAAGATCACATCTTAAGACATCTAATGACTTTAGCAGTAGCCTGACCCTCATTCGCCCTTGCTCAGCGTGTGTCGAAAGACACTGCGTCTTGCTAAGAGTAATACCAAGAGTCATTTGCACGAAGCCCTTCTTGGAATCCTGCATATTGGACATGTGCAAGGCCTTATCACTATAAGTATCTTGACACAATCCAATTAGCTTATCCAATCTATCTCTATAGATTCTTATTCCAAGAATGTATACTGTTTCTCCCATAATTTTATCGAAAAACAACTTTCGAATCAAGTCTTAACAGACTGAAACAATGGAACTTCATTTCCTAGAAGTAGTACGTTATCAACATACAATACTAGAAATGCAACTGCGCTCCCACTAGTCTCTTGTAAACATACGGTTCCTCTTCGTTCCTGACGAAGTCAAACCTTTTGACTGCTTCATAAAAACGAAGATTCCAACTCCGAGATGCTTGCTTCAATCCATAAATGGTTTGATGAAGCTTGCCTATCTTCCTAGCCACATTAGGATCAATGAAAAACTTCAGGTTGTGTCATGTACACATCCTTTTTCCAGAATTCCATTAAGGAAAACTGTTTTCACATCCATCTGCCAGATCTCATAACCATTATGAGTGGCGGTTGCTAGGAGAATCCGAATGGACATTAGCACGGTGTCTGGGATTAGGTTTCTTCACAGTCAATACCATGAATTTACTTGAAACCTTTTTGCCACCAACCTAGCTTTGTACATCTGAATATAACCATCCATGTCATCTTTTCTTCTTGAAAATCCATTTACTCACAATGGCTTCTACACCATCGGGTAAATCAACCCAAGTCATACTTGGTTCTGTGACATGGATCCCATTTCGGATTCAGCGGCTTTCAGCCATTTTCGGAGTCAAGGCTCATCATTGCTTCTTCAAAATTCGCAGGCCCGTCACTTTCAATGATCAGTAGATCACGACAATTAGTTACGAAAAATCCATATTTCTCGGGTTCGTGACGGATCCTTTCGGATATGCGAGCTTCAGTTTTCTGTAAAAGTCGCGCACACATATCTCATATGTATACTTTTACCACGACCTAATTAACCAAGATTTAAACCGTAGTTAATTAAGTCATAAACCAAAATCAATATTTGGTTCGCGATCTGTGTCGATCGACACTTCTTCAGAAACTCGCCATTTAAATGTATATTTGAATATACATTCACCAGATCCTTTATAAACTCTAGGCACCACAGGTGCAGGTTCTACAACTCTTTGTAGATCCAACTGCTGCTCTTCCTCATCAGGTTGAGCAGTCTCCTGTGATTTTCGAATTTCTTCGAGTTGTACTTTTACTCCCACTGTTCTTCTTGGAAAGAAAGTCTTTCTCAAGAAAACATAGTTCCGAGCAACAAACAATTTGTTCTCGAACTGGTTGTAAAAGTAACATGCCTTGGTTTTGTTAGGACAACCAATGAAGTAGCACTTATCAGATTTGGGTGTGAGTTTATCAGAGATTAAACGTTTTATATAAGTCTCGCAACTCCAAATCTTCATGATGGATAAATCAGAAACATTTACATTCCACATCTCATGTGGTTTCTCTGTAACTGATTTTGATGGAACTCTATTTAAAGTAAACTCAGACATTTCTAGAGCGTATTCTTAGAAGGATAATGGAAGATCTAAGTGACTCATCATTGATCGAACCATATCTAATAAAGTCCGATACATGAGGAGTGAATTGTGAAACACTTTCACAATCTCTCAGATGATCACTAAATTCTTGACCTAAGTATTTACCTCCATGATCTCATCGTAGAGGTTTAATACCTTTGCCAAATTGATTATGTACTTCATTTTGGAACTCTTTGAACTTTTTAAAGATTCTGACTTATGTCTTAAAAATAAGACATAACCGTACCTACTGAAAAATCAGTAAAGGTAATGAAGTACTGAAATTTTCCTCTAGCATTAGTGCTCATCGGCCCATATACATCCGTATGTATAAAGCCCAATAAGCCTCTGGCCCTTTCATTTTGTTTGTTCGCAACCTGTATCGACCGACGCACCGTTTGTGTCGATCGACACTACCTCTGTTGAAAGGAGCCTTTGTCGTTTTACTCAATAAACAAGATCCACTTTACTCATTATGATTCATAATCAGATGAGCCCAAAAGCCCATCACTATGGAGCTTCTGAATCTGTTTCTCATTTATGTTGCCCAAACGACAATGCCAGAGAAAAGATTTGATTCGCATCATTAGACTTGAATCTCTTGGTATTAATGTTATAGTTAGGCACATTCTGGTTTAGAACATAAAGTCCATTCTCTAATGGATTGCTACTATAAAATATATCACTGTAATCAAATGAATAACACTTATTCTTAACTTGAAAACTGATATCCTTCCTTATCCAAACAAGGAATAGAAATAATCTTTTTGCTCATAGCAGGTACATAGTAGCAGTCTTAAGTTCAAAACATGCCATAAAAGGAAAAACAAATGAAATACTCCTACGCTTAATGCAGCAACTCTTGCTCCATTCCCACTCATAGGTCCACTTGTCCTTTCTCCATAGTCCTACTTTTAATCAGGCCCTGCACATTTTCACAAAATATGAGTACCACACCTGGT
This sequence comes from Orychophragmus violaceus, assembly GCA_030180135.1. Lineage (NCBI taxonomy): Eukaryota > Viridiplantae > Streptophyta > Magnoliopsida > Brassicales > Brassicaceae > Orychophragmus > Orychophragmus violaceus. The sequence goes on along the minus strand of CM058240.1, from coordinate 31,010,122 downwards.
ATCCAATACCCAATAAGTAGGACTATAAGAAGTAACATTTACTTCTATAACATAATACCTGAAGAAGAAGTTTCGTACGTCTTCTTCAGCTTCTCATAATCTTCCAAGAATTTATTTCAGTTTCTTTTCAAATGCCCATAACCATTACAATAACGGCACTTAACATCTTCAGAAGGACTGGTTTTAACCTTAGGAGCATGACCAGACTCGCTTGGATTCACAATCGAGCTCGTCTTGTCATCACCTTTGTTCTTACCAAGTTTCTTAAACTTTTTACCCTTTTGTACCATAAGGACATTTGGGGTGTCCTTCTTGATGTTAGGTTCAGCAGTCTTAAGCATCCCATGCAATTCAGTCAACGTCTTCGTCAAGTTGTTCATGTTATAGTTCATAACAAATTGATCATAGCTTGACGGCAGTGACTGTAGAATGATGTTAGTAGCCAACTCTTGGCTAATGGGACAATCCAGTTTCCCCAGGTTATCAATATAACCCATCATCTTAATGACATGAGGACTAACTGGTTCGCCCTTTGGTAGCTTGCACTCAATCAGAGATCTAACCGTCTGGTATCTCTGAGTTCGTGCCTGCTCCTGAAACATACTTTTCAGGCCAATGATCATCTGTATTGGCGACTCCACGTACTCATATTGCTTCTGCAATTCCGAGTTCATGGTAGCCAACATGAGACAACTCACATCCACCGCATCATTAGAATGCTTATCCCAAGCATCCTTATCTGACTGCCAGGCATTGGCTCGATACTTCTTGGGGAGAACTTTCTCAAGGACATAGTCCTTTTTCTCCTGTTTGAGAACAATTCTCAAGTTCCGATACCATTCAAGAAAGTTGGATCCATTTAACTTGTCCTTCTCAAGGACGGATCGCAGGGAGAAATTGTTACGATGGTTTGTGCTAGACATAGCTGAAAAACAAGGGAGGTTTTAGTTATGATGTTCAAGAAATGAGAATTCTTAACAATTAAGAAAACTCGCATTATATTCAAACAATGTTTCCTCAGATGAATATAATGATCCAAGATCCATACTTCACTAAACTTGAGTGAGCCACTGGCTATCACCCAAATTTAGCTATCTAGGTAAGCAACAACTTTGCTAGTTATATCCAATATAACTCTTGGTTGTGGATCGACATCTCATGCCCAATCCACTTGATGTCTCTGAGCCCAAAACGATTTTGATGGCCCAGTCAAGTAAAACAATCTCTTCAGTCATGTAATTGTTGATGTCTTGCACTGCAAATCCATCAACACGATTACCTCTGTCTTACTCATGAAATTGTGGACATCTTGCACTGCAAGTCTATCGCACAATTAAATGGGTCTTGACAGTTGACAAGATTGGAAAGACATCAAGTATCACTTGATATTTGGTTGAGGAATGGAACCATTTAAAACTTTAGTTTTATTATGTTTTAATTCTTCTAATTAAATGATTTGTCTTGGTTTGGTTCTGTGGTTTCTGGTTCCATAACCTAAACCATCGAATCTTGTGTCGACCAACACTACTTTAGTGTCGATCGATGCTGATTAACCAAAACCAATCTGTGATAACCGATCAATCCAATTGATCCGGTTCTGAGTACCGGTCAATGTTGATCGATGCTACATTAGCATCGGTCGATACCAACTCAATCGCAATAAACCATTCTTAGCGTTTAACCATCTTTAACCAAGCTCGATAACCGGTCCAATCCAATTGAACCGATTCATCAATCTAGCGAGGTGTGTGTCGACCGACACAACTATTGTGTCGATCGACACTAGGCGAAACATAAGTTTTATTCGGGTTTTCGCCCTGTGTCGATCGATGCCGGATTGGCATCGATCGACACCATGCGAAAAACCCTAAATTTTATTTGGGTTTTCGCCCTGTGTCGATCGATGCCGGATTGGCATCGATCGACACCATGCGAAAAATCCTAAAACGTTTTTCGAACAAAACCCTAAACTAGGTTACTTTGATCAAAACGAGTTTTAGCATGCTTGTATCATTCATACAGAGATCCAGATTCAACCAATCTAATCAACATGCTACAGATTCAATGGAACCCTAAAGCTCTGATACCACTGAAGGAATTTCTAGCAGTTCCTAATCCAATTAGGCAACCCTGGTCTGAATTCCAAGCCAAGGATCTAGGGTTCATGTAATTGAATCTAGGGATCTCTGAATTACCTGGTGATTTGCAGCGGAAGTTTTAGCAGATAATCGAGATCACGAAGCACCTCAAACGCTGTGCCTCTACTGGTATCCACACGCACACAAACTGGACAGGAGGGATGCTAGTGCCTATAGAGATCCAATCTCTTCAGAGGTTTCTATTCAAGTTCTGGTGGCTGTGAATTAGGTTAGAAAACAGTTTAGGTCGACCATATATCTTATATATGTCGACTTAAACCATAACGGAATTAACCAACGATTAAACCGAATTAATATGATTAATCCGCGAGTTGCATCGATCGATGCACTATCTGCATCGATCGACATTGCCCAGAATATTGATATCGAATGCATATCAAATATGCATTCACTAGATCATTACATTAATGATCAACCTCGTCTTTAACGTCCAGTTTGCTTAGGTGTGTGACCCTGTAGGATCATATAACACTAGCAATGAATTCTAAACTCATTGATCATAAGTGGCTTCTAGCAAAGCATTATGACTGCCCAGTGTCACATGATTGTCTCATCTCGACAATACGACTTTCACTTGGAGTAAGTACAATAGATTTCAGGACATTCCCAACAATTTCCGAAGTTGGATTGCGGCATGTTATGCATATCGGCAAATGTTTGATTATCCGTTCGGAAAGTTCAGAGAAACAAAGTCCAGCTCGGAAGTTTACAAGAGATTCCTTCAGCTCGGAATTTCCGAAGGGGTAAATCATGATTGAAAAATGAGAAGGGAAGGGTCCGGATCCGAGCTAGGTGCAACCAGCTCGGAAATTCCGAGCCAGTTCAGCTTAGATCCAAGCCGGTTCAGCTCGGAAAACCCGAGCTGGTTTAGCTCGGATCTGAGCTGGTTTAGCTCAGAATTTCCGAGCTGGTTCAGCTCGGAATTTCCGAGTTGGTTCAGCTCGGTCCGAGCTGGTTTAGCTCCGTCCGAGATGATTAAGCTCGTTGGTTCCGAGCTGGTTTGGCTCGGTTCCGAGCTTATTCAGCTCGATCTTTGTCCGTTTAGATGTTTCATTGATCCGTAATCCCTGTCGAAAGGTGTGTTTGCCCGATTGGTCCGTTATATATGAAATGTCGTCCGTTTCGTATGAAATGTATCCGTTGAATCCATTTGCTCAATAAGTTGTTCAAAAAAAGCTGTCGAAAATTCGTATAACTTGGTCATTTACACGAAACTTTGTTTGTCCGAAGCGGATGTTTTTCTGTGTCCGATTGTCCGATCTTGTTTTCGTCGAGGTTTTTTTTGACCCCAACAGTTAGCCCCCCAGCTCGTCAGACTCAAATGCGATGATGGCGAGGTTATTTTGTATTCGAGGTGAAAACAATTGTCCGAAAGAACTGACTCGGCCACTCGGAACTGACTTGTTATACATAGTTCGGCCGACCCCGAGATCGCTCTGAGAAACCATGTGAAATTATGACTCTACCCCCACTCCTTTGGAGAGATATCTATACGTATCCTTCATCTTCCATTCATTTCTTCATTCACTCACTCTCTCTAAATTTTGTAAGTTTCCCTCTCTAATCTCTCCCTTGATTGTTTCCGATCATTCTTCCTCCTTAGACTTTTTCGGTCTATTTTTTTTAGGTTGCTACAGCTTGGACGATGTCATTCCAGAGCGAAACCCTTCTGTTGTCTCAACGCGAACTTGCGAAAGCTAGAAGGAAAGCGGCGACAGAAGAAAAGAGGCAAAGAAGTGAGGGAAAGGCGTCCGAGGTAGCCGGAGATGGAAAGGAAGCCGTGCAAGGTACGTCACTTAATCAAGAGGTTCCTATGGTTATAGGCGGACTGGAAACTAGCAAAAACCCCGGCGCTCGCCGTGTATCCATGGGACCAGTCTTGGGTTTGGAGGCTCAGAATGTTCCGCCTGAGAAGAGAAAGAAAAGGATCAGGAGAGCGGGCGAAGTTGAAGTCCCTCGAACTGTCCCGAGTCCGTTTCGAGCGGCTCAAAGTTCAAAGGTCCTGTTTACGACAATGCCGCGGAAGTTGCGAAGTTCTGTTCGGGAGTATGGCACAAGGGAGATGTACCGGTCCAGTATGGGGATATGTCTTGTGGCGTTTCGCTTACCCATGCAGGCCAGGATTTCTTAAAGGTAGAGATCTTTCCTTTTTGACTAGCGTGGCTGTTTACTGATATTCATACATTTTTTTTGGTCTCAGACATGGGCGTCGGTGAACAGGCAGGGCGCCGAATCCTAGAAAGAAATCCGTGGAAATCAGGAATTGTTCCACAAACATCTGGCCGATAATCAGAAATTGGAGCTTTCTCTTTCCGAGTTAAAAGCTGCGCATGAATCTCAAGCGGCCGAGTTTGAGGCGGCACGGCTCTCTATCAATGCTGAAAGGGCGGAGGCTCTTTCTAAAGCTGAGACTTTAAAGCTGAAGCTTGTGGAGGATAATTCTTCCTGTGACGACGCTTTGAAGGAGGCGACCAAGAAAGGGAGGAAAGGGATGTTCGATAAGTTCTCGTCCCACTTTAAGAAGTTTTGCGATATTTTTGCCAAGCTGCCCATGGCCAAAAAGAGGAACTGTGATTTCATCAAAACAAACAGTAACCTTGAGATGATTGCCGCATTGAAGGCACAGGACCCTCCAGCGTTCGAGGCCGAGGAGGAGCAGCTTGAGATTACAAAGGCGGCGCTTCTTGCGGACGATGTCCCTGAGTATGACCGGTTGATGACCGAGGAGGGGAATTGCTTCAACTTCTCTCCTTTTTCTGGGGATTCCGGTGGGCCATTGCAGTGGGATTCTTCCCTCGTTGATGATGCAGAGTCTGCCGGTGTTTCCAACGTCTATGGTTCCTATCTTTGAAAATCGTGTTTGTGTTGTTGTTTCGAATGTTGTCGTTTCCGGAATGGTTGGTCATTCTGTCTTAAGAATCCTTTGCTTTAAATAAACTACTATTGTTTTTAGTCTCCGAGATCATTTTCCGGATCGTTTTTCGGATCGTTTTTCGGATATTTCAGTTGGTTGATGTTGCGTTTCTTAGTGTCTTATAAGTTATCGGAAAACCCTGGGGCGGATTGGAGAATCTGATATTCGCCGGTCAGAACTTCATCTCGGAATTCTGCGAGGTGACTGCGATTCCCGAGTTCTGTTTTGGGATTTCCGTGTTTTTCTGATGCGCTTGGTCTGTTGCTAATTGGTTTTGGAGAGTTTTACAAACATCATCCTTTTTCGGATACATGTCTGACCTGGGCCGGAGTGTCTAGCGACGCCTTATCAGGTTTTGCTACCGAGTTCGAGGAATACGTCTACTCCTCTTGCGGATTTATAATGTTTGGCCAGTGTGCTCGGAAGTGTCTTACTGGATTTCGGAATTGAGTCCGAGAGGTAACAAAACATTTTTCTCTTGCGGACTTATAATGACTTAGACCAGTGTGCTCGGAAGCGTCTTACTGGGTTTCGAGTCCGAGAAATAACAAAACATTTTTCTCTTGCTGACTTATAATGACTAGACCAGTGTGCTCGGAAGCGTCTTACTAGGTTTTTGCAATGATTAGACCAGTGTGCTCGGTAGCGTCTTACTGGGTTTTTAGGAGTTTTACGGTTGACTCCAGTACTAGTGTGGGGGTCTGCAGTCTTACATTCCCAAGTTGGTCGTGTACTCAATAATGACGTTGTCAAGACCGGTGTGTTGTATTTTACTGGGTTTGGATTTTAAATCCCGATTCTCCGCGAAACTCTCGCTTCGCATCTTTCGTTCACTAAAAATAAACCAGTATCCGCAGGACCACCTTTCAAAGATACCAAACCAAGATATACTTGGTTCGAACATCATTTTACCATTGTGCTGAGTAGCGTCATACTGGATTTTGGGGTCTATTATCGTCTCCAGTACTGGTGCGGCGGATTTGAAGACCTGTCAACAACCCGTATTCGGGATCTTACGTCGACCTTTCAACTTATGTTCCCTTCGCCGATAATAAACATACCTTGGCGGTATCTAAAATTTATATGCTCGTTTTATCCGTTTGTTGGATGTATAGAGCCTCAATCCATATAGGACGTGTTGGCTAATATTCGGAAAAGATGTATGCATTTGTCCGCCGCGGCTGTCAGCGGACAAGATAAGCTATTCCTAACAACTATGCAGGCTACGCAATAGTAGGCGAATTCTGAACTACAAAGCTTATATCCTAATTTTGATATAAGAGAAATAAACTAAACGAAAAGGAGAAAGAGGGTTTATTTTTGTTACTGGGTAACTTCAAGGGCATGGTCGGGGAGTCGAACTTTTGCGGACGCGCCGTGTTTCCAGCTAAGATCTGTTGTCCGAGTTGTGTGGAATTTCCGCCTAGAGTGTTCAGCTAGGAATTTTTCCGCGGAAAGTGGCCAACTTGGGATTTACACGGAGAATGGCCAGCTCGGAATTTCCACGTAGAATGGTCAGCTCAGAATTTCCGCGGAGGGTTGTCAGCTCGGGATTTCCGGGCTGGCCGGTTTAACTAGTTCGGACTTTCCTAGCCGATCTGCTGGAAAGTTCCTAGCTGATTTGCTCGGACTTTCCTAGCGGATTTGCTGGAAAGTTCCTAGCTGATTTGCTCGGACTTTCCTAGCTGATTTGCTAGAAAATTCCTAGCTGATTTTCTCGGACTTTCCTAGCTGATTTGCTAGAAAGTTCCTAGCTGATTTGCTCGGAATTTCCTAGCTTATTTGCTAGAAAGTTCCTAGCTGATTTGCTCGGACTTTCCTAGCTGGTTTGCTAGAATGTTCCTAGCTGATTTGCTCGGAAGTTCCAAGCTGATTTGTTTGATTAGCTCGGACCTTCCTAGCTGGTTTCCTAGAAAGTTCCTAGCTGATTTGCTTGGAATTTCCGAGTAGTTTTGTTGAACAATTTTTGAGTTCAGAAATTGTTTTAAAAATTTCCGAGATCTGATGTGGAAGTATATATACGGACCCACTCCCCCCCCCCTTTTTTGAGAGGGGGGACAGCTGAACCGATCAAAGATCGGCTGCCTACGTACCCCTTTCGAGGATCAGGCCGTCCCGTAGTTCAAAATGTTTGAAGTCTTGGTTTAATGATAATACTTCTTTAGATGCATTGCATTCCAGCTTCTGGGAACCTTGACGTCGTCCATGTTAGTTAACTCGTATGCCCCTGGTCGGACTACTTTCGTGATTTTATAAGGTCCTTCTCAGTTGGCTCCTAGCTTGCCTGCGTTTCGCTCGGCGGTGTTTTGAAATACCTTCCGCAGAACCAAATCTCCTTCGCGGAATCTCCTGCTGCGGACGTTCGAGTTGTAGTACCTTGCTGCCGCTTGCTTATAATTTTGGATGCGGACTAGTGCTCTGTCGCGTCGTTCGTCAATTAGGTCCAGTTCGTCAAGAAGCATCGAATGATTCAGACCTTCCTGTCTAGGGAGTAGTTCGCGACGTATCCCTGGGATTTCGACCTCAATTGGGATTACGCATTCCGATCCGTATACAAGCGCGAATGGCGTTTCGCCAGTTGCTCATCTGGGGGTTGTTCGGTGCGACCACAAGACTCCTTCTAATTCATCCGCCCATCGTCCCTTATTTTCGTTGAGTCGCTTTTTCGAACCATCGAGGATCGTTTTGTTGGCGGCTTCGGCCTGTCCATTCCCTTGGGGATAACGCGGCGTTGACTTTTGTAGTCGTATCTTCCATTTTTCGCAAAAAGCTTCAAAACATGTTGAAATGAATTGTGAACCGTTGTCTGTAACGATCTCGTATGGTACTCTGTGCCGACATATGATATTCTTCCATACAAAGCTTTCGACTTGGGCGTCTTTGATGCTGGCATACGATTCGGCTTCAATCCACTTTGAGAAATAGTCTGTCAGGACAAGGAGGAATCGTTTCTGTTTAGATTGATGAAGCGGTCCTACTATATCCATCGACCAACGCATGAATGTTTAAGGTACCGAAATTGACGACAACAGTTCAGCCGGTTCGCGGATGGTTGGAGAATGCCTTTGGCATTTTTCAAACTTTCGAGAAAACTACTCGCAGTCTTTCGCCATTGTCGGCCAAAAATAGCCATGGCGCTTGATTTTTACTGCTAGCGCTCTCCCTCCAGAATGATTTCCGCATGAGCCGGTGTGCACTTCTTCCATAACTTGTCTTGCTTCTCTGCCTTCGATAACCTCCACTTATAAATATTTCCTTCAATCAAAACACAGTGAGCGGCCTGCACTTTGATTTTGCGCGTTGTCCACTTATTTTCAGGGAGTCCGCCGTTTGTTATGTATGAACGGATCGTCTCTATCCATTTCTTATCGCAACCATACTCTCCATCAGTCCGTGTCTCGGCGTCATCTTTCTCCGGTGGAAAGTTTTCATCTTCGCCTTCTGGTGGATAAGCCAGATTGATCGTCTTGGGATTCTCGATGCTTGTTAGAATTTTGAATTGCTTTGATTGCTCGATAGGTTGTTAGTTGTTGATTTTGAAGCATTGCATTTGAGTGATCGTTAGGTTGCTACAGCATTTGATGGTATCATTGCAATGCTCATGGGTTGATTTGGTTTAATAGTACTTCATTCATTTGATCGATAGGTTGCTAGCATTGCATTTTTTTAATCGCTAGATTGTTAATTGAGATTCGGTGCATTAATCATTTCGTGCGGTTGTTAGATGAATGTTGATCTGTTGGGATTATGTCCTGAAATCACATTGTACTTACTCTAACGATAGTTGTATGTCGAGATCAGACATGTTGTATGATACTGGGTGGTTGCAATGTTTTGCTAGAAGCCTCTTGCAGTCTGTAAGTTGTAGACTTACTGCCAGTATCATATGATCCTATAGGGTCACATACCTAAGCAATCTGGAAGCTTATACATGGGATGATGATCAGGATGATATGTATTAGATACATATCAATATCGATTAAAGAGAGGTGTGTCGATCGACACAATTGGTGTATCGATCGACACATGGTCGATTCCGAAACTAATTTTTTGGTTTATGACTTAGACCTTTACGGTTAAACCCGAAAGATGGTTCAGTCATAACAGGTCGTATATATAGGATTATATGGTCGACCTGAACCCTAAGCCGTCTTTTTCTTGATTACAGAAATCAGAAAAAACTCTCTCTTCGATTCCCAGATCCGGCACTAGCATCCCGGCTTTCAAGGTTGTGTGCGTGTGGACTACGATAGAGGCGAGGCATCTGAATCGCTCCTAATCTTGTCTTACCTGATTCATCTTCCGCTGCCAGAACAAGGTAAACACGAGATCCATGATTCAATTTCTTAAACCCTGAGATCCTAGGCTCGGAATTCAGACTTAGGGTTGCCTAATCGGATTAGGAACTGCTAGTAATTCCCAACAGTGGTATCAGAGCCTTAGGGTTTTACATTGAATCAAACCTGTTAATTGAATTTGATGATTTAAATTCGCAAACTAGGTTGTTTGAGTTAGAATAGGTTAGATCGATTCAGATCAAAATCGATTCTGTGTTTTCGCACAATGTCGGTCGACACAGAATGGCGAATTCGACAGAATCGGCGGCTAGGGTTTTTCGCGAAGAAAAACCGAAAGCCTACTGTGTCGATCGACACAGATTGAGTGTCGGTCGACACAGAGCAGATTCGGTCGAGTGTCGATCGACACAGGTTAGTGTCGGTCGACACAGACCTAGCGAATGGTTAATCGGTTCAATTGGATTGGACCGGTTATCATGCTTGGTTAAGTCCGAATAGATCGGTTTAAATTGGATGAATTGGTTCAATTGGATTGAACTAATTATCTCAATTAGCATGAACCAATGGGTTAAATCAGTTTGATTGGATAAAACGGTTCAATTGAATTGGACCGGTTATCGCAATCAGTTGAAACTGGCTAAAACGGTTTAAATTGGATGAATTGATTCAATTGGATTGAACCAGTTATCGCAATTAGTATAAACCGATTTGAATGGTCAAGATCAGTTTAATCTGATAAGTCGGTTCAATTGGATTGGACCGGTTATCAAAAACTGTCTTCGGTTTAGGTCCATGTCGACCGTCACACATGGGTTGTGTCGATCGACATGACCGGTTCAATAAACCGGGTTAATTGGATTAATCGGTTATTGAAGTCCGGTTAAGTTTGGTGTTGTCGATCGACAGACATAGTCTGCGTCGATCGACACAGAGCTCGAAATTCTGGTCATTGAACCTTGAATTTTCAGAAACCAAACCAGACTTAAACCTTGATCAAAGCTTAGCTTCAATATGGTCAACTGTCAAGACTCATTTCATTGTGTGATGGTCTAGCCAAGAGCTTGGTGTCCACAATTAGGTGAGTAAGGCAGGTAATTATGTTGATGGACTTGCGGTGCTTGACATCAACAATTACATGACCTAATAGATTGATTTGCTAACCTTTCAGAGTTCAGTTTCCTCAACTAAACATCAAGTGACCCTGATGTCTTGCCCAATCTCATCTACTGTCAAGACTCGGTTCATCGTTGGATAGTCTTGGAGTCCTTGGTATCCACAGTGACATGAGCAAGGCAGGTGTTCATTGATAGACTCGCAGTGCGACTGTCAATGATCACAAGACAGAAGAGATTGTTTTACTTGACTGGGCTATCAGAAGTTCTGGGCCCAGAGACGTCAGAGTATATGAGACATGGATTGTCTTATCTGCGACCAAGAGTTGTACTGGGTACAATTAGCAATGATTTTCTTACCTAGATAACTGAATTTTGGGTGATGGCGAGTCGTCCACTCAGATTTTAGTGAAGTATGAATCTTGAATCATTATATTCATAGAGGAAACATTGTTTGAATATAATGCGAGTTTTCTTATTAGATAAGATTTCTCATGATATACATAACTAAATCTTTGTCATTCTTGGATTTCAGCATATGTCTATGACTACTTTCTCATTGCGATCCATCCTTGAGAAGGACAGGTTAAATGGATCCAACTTCCTGGATTGGTATCGAAATTTGAGATTAATCCTCAAGCAGGAGAGCAAGGATTATGTCCTTGAGAAAGCTCTTCCAGAAAGGCTTGGGGCCAATCGCTCGAATGCAGTATATAATGCTTGGAATAAGCATTATACTGATGTGGTAGATGTGCGTGGTCTGATGTTGGCTACCATGAACTCGGATATGAAAAGTCAATACAAGAGCATGGAGTCGCCAATAGAGATGATCACCAGCCTGAAACTGAAGTTTCAGGATCTGGCACGAGTTGAGAGATTCCAGATGGTGAAGTCTCTCACTGGGTGCAAGCTACCAAAGGATGCTCCAGTAAGTCCTCATGTCATTAAAATGATGGGTTACATTGATAACCTGGGGAAACTGGAATGTCCTGTCAGCTTAGAGTTGGCCACTGACATCATTCTGCAGTCACTGCCGTCTAGTTATGATAAGTTTGTCAAAAGCTATATCAAGAATAACTTGACGAAGACGTTGACTGAGCTGCATGGCATGCTCAAAACAGCAGAGCAAGACATCATAAAGGGAAAAGATTTGAGAAATCTTGTGTTGGCAAGGGTAGAGGCAGGGCCATCCAGATTTGGAATCATGATAATCCTGTGTCATCTAATAAGCCCAAGTCAGGCCCATCTGGTGTTAGAAAATGCTTCTACTGCGATGAGTCAGGACATTGGAAGAGAGATTTCATTAAGTTCTTGGAAGATTCACAAGAGATGAAGGAGATGTATGGTACTTCTTCTTCAGGTATTGTGTTATTACTTCAAGTTCTACGTAAGTATTGGATACTAGTTGTGGTACTGGTATTTTTGAAATATACAGGACCTAAGCGACAGTAGAACGTTGAAGAAAGGACAAGTGGAACTGCGTGTCTGGTATGAAGCAATGGTTGCTGCATGAGCCGTAGAGATTCTCCACTTGTAGGAGCCTTTCATACTTGGTTTTAGAAATTAAGTAATTGCTACTATGTATCTGCCTTGAGCAGAGATGTCTTTCATTTTCTTGTAAGAATTTGGATGTTTTTTCATTTTGATAAAAGACAAGTTTTGTTCTTTAGATCTTAATGAAATATCATATGGTAGCACCCCGTTTGGAATGAGTTTTATATCTTAAACCAGCGTGAGTTTGAATATAACACAAATACTAAAGGTTTAAGTCTGATGACTCGAACTCGACTTTTCTTTGGCATAGTCGTTTAACCACATAAAGTGAAGCAAATTCAGAAGTTCCATAGTTTTGGACTCATTTGATTATTAATCATTTGAGATATGAATTCTGCTCACTGGGCCAAATGACTAAGGCCCTTTTAGCAGAGCTAAAGGAAAAGGGCCAAAGGCTTATTGGGCTTTACACATACTGATGTATGCGGCCCGATGAGCATTAGTGCCAAAGGAAATCTTCTGTACTTCATTACCTTATTGATGGCATCAATAAGTATGGCTGTGTTATTTGATGAGACACGAGCAGGAATCCCTTGAGGAGTTCCAAGAAGAAGTGTAGAACCGATTTGACAGAAGTATTGAGATCCTCGATTGGATCGCGGAGGAAAATACTTGAGTCATGAATTGGGTGATCATCTGACAGAATGAATCGGATCTTATTAGATATGCTCCGATTAATGATGAGTCACAGGAATCTTCCATAATCACTTAAGAATACGTTCTAAAATGTCTGTCTTTGCGCAGAAAAGGGTTTCAATTAGAATCAATTGAAAGACACCACATTGGATGTGGACTGGAAGTTTTTCAAGTAAGTTGTTTCTGATGATTTGGGGATGATAGCTAATAAGCTTGAACCCAAATCTGATAAGTGCTACCTCACTGGTTGTCCCTAGGGAAACCGAGGCTTAGTGCTCTTATGACCAATCCGAGAACAAAGTTTTGTTGTTCGGAACTGTGTCTTTTGAGAAAGATCATACTTTCGAAAGGAACAATGGGAGTAAAAGTACAGATCGAAGAAATTCGATAAACACAGGAGGCTGCTCAACATGTTGAGGGAGAGCAGCGGTGAGATCTACAAAGTGCTGTAGGATCTACACCTGTGGAGCCTGAAATTCGTAGATCCGAAAGGATCCGTCACTAACTCGAGAGTGATTACTCGTAACCGATTGTCGTGATCTGTTGATCATTGAAAAGTGACGAACATGCGAAATTCAAAGAAGCGATGGTGAGCCCCAACTCCGAAAAATTGGCTGGGTATGCATGTTAGCTTCACCGATCCATTTCTGGATTGAAGCAAACATCTTGGAGTTGGAATCAACATTCTGATAATGTGGTCAAGAGTTTTCACTTGATCAGAAAAGAAATGAAACCATGCGTTTACAAGAAGACTAGTGGGAGCGTAATTGCAATTCTCACACCGAATGTACATAATGTACTTAATCTCATGAACGACGTTCCGTAGGTTAAGTCTTGAGAGACTTGGGTCGGAAGTCAAATTTAAACAAAAGACATGGGAGTAGCCTCGTGAATTATTGGAATAAGAATCTATTGATATAGATTGGATAGGCTAATTGGATCGTGTCAGAATCCTTATATAGATAAGGTGTTGGACAGTTCCAATATGCATGATTCCAAGAATGGCTTCACACCAAAGGTCTTATGGCAATAATCTTAGCAAGATGAAGTGTCTTGGACACTGGCTGAGCTAGTATCAATCTTAGCAAGATGAAGTGTTTTTCACACTAACTGAGCTATTATTAATGAGTGTGATTGCTTATGCTGTTGCAATAGAATCCATCATGAATGCCATATTTTGCGCTCGTCTAGATGCAGCTTACGCATAAAGCATGACGAGAAAATACCAATATGTTCCGGTAAAAGTCGTTGAACAGTTGCCAGAAATGTCCCAAGTGTTTGAGAAACACTAAGGATAGGTTCGTGGTGAACTGAGGAAGTGACGAACCAGTTGAAAGTAGTTAGACGGACAAAGAAGATTCCCGGTTCCCACCTGGCATATCTCTTTGTCTGAATAACGGTGCTATCTGTTGGAAGAGCTCCAACAGTGGACCGTAGAATAGTGCTTTTATCTGAATGGCGGTGTGGTTTGTTGGAATTGTTTCAAGCAAAAACACCGCAGTCTCCCCCACAACCTAAGCACGAGATTTATTTTGTTGCTGTAGGTATAAGATATCTGAACAGATGATCTTGATTCCAGTGGGAGTTATTTTAGTTATGTTATAATCTTTATATAAACATGCTATGGCAATGTTTGTGTAAGTTAAAACTGACATCGGTATTATTCAATTATTGGATAATTAAGTAATGGTCCCAAAGTATTTTATGTTCATTTTATAGGTCATCAAGTTGAGGACTTGATCATGAAACCCTATAAGTAAAAGATGACATAAATTATGATTGTCCCTAGTCGAGATTGTCAAAGTGGGACACTGACAACCGCGAGAGTATCACAGTCAGTCACATAGATATATGTTGGTGAACATATGATCGGACATGACCCGTTAATGAGAACTCCACAGGATAGTTATATCAGTGTCATGGGAAGTTCTCATTATGACTATAGAGTATAGTTCTTAGACCTGAGTTCATCATGCTTTCTAGCATATGAATTGGTGCGCTTTGACCTTGTCAAACGTCGTTCCATAACTGGCGGCTATAACGACATTGCTTAGGCGTATCAAGAAGTATGTGTAGAAACAGGGATGGTACAAGATGGGATTTGTCCCTCCTATTACGGGAGATAAATATCTCAGGGCCCATCGAAGATTTGATACTGAGAAAATGCATGGCCGTGCTCAAACGAGGTGATTGTCAGTCGTTTGTTCTATCAGTATAGATCAGGAGTTCAATGAACATGATATTGGCTACAATAAGGATGACACAGTCTCTTGCCTTATGCCATATCGAGATATAGAGATGATATATCATGGTTTTTACCCATTTTATACCATGATATAGATGTGTTTTTAGTGTCTTTTGTGTTCGTTTAGAGTCTTTTACGGGTTTAATCAGGTTTGGAGCTAATTGGAGATATTTGGAGCATTTTGGGACTTTTGGGACGTTTTGGCCGAGAGCTTAACTCACTGTCCGATTTATTGATCAAGCATCGACCGACACACCTTGTGCATCGGTCGACACACTAGCGAGATGGGCCATACGCGTCGGTTTAACAAGTTATGAAGATTTGCAAAGAGGCCCAAAATAGTTCCAGTATTTACACAAAAGCCCTAGCCGAGATTAGGCTTATATATATAGGATTTTGGTGTTTAATTTACTTACGCTTTCATACTTAGAGCTAAGAGATTTTTAGAGCTTTTGGGGCTGATCTATTTCCTGTATTCACTTATTTTGGAGAATATTTCGAACCCCTTTGATATTTTATTCTCTAATATGCAATCTATTATTTCTATGATTATGTTTTCATCAATCATGTCTGAGTAGATCCATAGTTAAGTTTAGGGTTTCTCATTAGGGTTTGATGGCTTGCTAGACTTGCTTAATTCAGTTAAGGATTCATATGATTAGAATGTTCTTCAAACTAAATTGTGCTTAATGCTAGTTCTAACCTGATCAATTAGAATCTAGATCTTAGGTTGCTAAATTCGACACGAGAGTGTGTTTTAGAATCTGAACTATTTAGGTTGAGCAATTAGATTATTCGCAAAGAGATTTGGTTTAGTTTAACTGTGAACATATCGAACTTGAACTTAATGCTAGTTTAATCTGTTAGTAATCGCAAAGAGATTTGGGTTACTGCAGTTAGACTTAGAGAGATTTCGCAAAGAGATTTGGTTAATTCCATTTACGTGATTTGAGTTCTAGAACTGAGTTTAATTTGATCCTGACTGATTTACTTGTCTGCTTGTCTGATTTCCTGAGAATACCCTAGGCTTGACGCTTTTAGTTTATTGCTTTCACAACCAACTTGCTACTGTTTACTTTCTTGCTTCGCAATTTATTTACTTCACCATCTGCTTATTTCTAGTATTAATCTCTACTGTTCTGATCTATTGAGACCTAGCGTCCCTGTGGATTCGATAACCCTATATACTACTTTGACGATACTGTGCACTTGCAGTTTAGAATAGGGTAAAACTTAGAACCTATCAAGTTTTTGGCGCCGTTGCCGGGGATTCTTAGAGTCTTCGATAGGACCGAACTTAGGGTTTTTACTAGAAATTTTTCTTTTTGTTTTTGCTTTTTTCGTTTTATTTTCATAATTTGCTAACTTTTTCTCTGTTTCTTTCTGTCGCAGGTACGACTTTCGCCTTGCGTCGATCGTTGCATCCCTTGCGTCAATCGTCACTAGGCGATTTGAGATTGAATCGATCGTTGCACTGATAGCATCGATCGTTGCTGGACGATTACAGACAGTTTATGCCAACGCAGAAAACTCGAAGTAATCCGAACTCGAGCTTAGTTAATCTCGGACTAGAGGAACTTGGACGTCTAGAAAGAACTATCAGAAGAGAAAAGAGAGAGAGAATGGTACGAGAACGTCTGATCTTGATACCAGATGCTGAAGGTACCCTGAGGGACCGAGATAACAACCCGTACAATGCTGCTGGGCATCGGGTTGATGCTGAAGGGAACGTGATCCCTGACCCACCTGAGACACAACCGCATGCGCAAGCCCAAGGTCAAGCTCAAGGTAGACAGATGGTTGTCCATGAAAGGACTTTGGCTGACTACAACAGACCAGATGAGTTTCATAGAAACCAAACAGCCTTAGTACTTCCTGGTTTTGAGAGGGAGGATTTTGAGATCAAAACCATCTACTACTCGCTGATGAGACAGAATGCTTTCAATGGACATCCAACAGAGCAGCCTATGGATCACATTGATCAGTTTGAGGACATAATCAATGGCATGAAGTATGATGGAGTTTGCCAGGATTATCTGTTCCTTAAGCTCTTTCCTTACAGTCTCGCTGGAGACGCTAGTGCATGGCTGAAGCAACTGGCACCTGGTCAGTTTACCACTTGGGCAGCACTGAAAAGTGAGTTCCTGAGACATTTCTACGATGATGCGCGTTCAGACCAGTCCAGACAGGACATTCTCACATTTTCCCAAGGAGCTGTGGAGCCTTTAAAAGCTGCTTGGATGAGATTTAAGAAGTATCAGCGTGACTGCCCACACCATGGTTTCAGTGAAGTCACATTGCTAGGTATTTTCTTCAGAGGCATAGATCTGCCATATCAGTCTGCGCTGGATAACTCCAGTAATGCAAACTTCAACACCAGGACTCCTGCACAAGCTAAGCAGTTGATTGAGAACTTAGTAAGCAGCAACAGTTGCAAGACTATGGATGAGAGGAGGAAGAAATCTGGTGGAAGTGTTGATAACTCAGAGATGGCTGAATTGAGATCCAGGATGGACAAAATCTGCAATCTTCTAGGTGAAAAGAAAGCTGTCCACTTTGCTCAAGAGGTAGAAGTAATTCAGACTGAGGAGGACACTCAGGAAGAAGATGTGAATTACATCGGAGGATCTGGTTTCCAAGGAAACAGATTTTCCGGTGGAGGACAAAGGAATACCTTCACAGGAAATCAAAGAACCTATGGATCTTCATCTTATCAGACTCCTCCTGCAGCCACTGCTCATAAGAGTAAGATAGAGATAATGCTGGAACAGGTGCTGGAGAACCAGATTAAGAGTGCTGCAGACTTCAACAAAAAGGTAGATAAGGTCTATGAGGAGCTGAATGGGAAGTTTGAATTCCTGAGCACCCACGTGAAAGAGCTTGATGCTAAGGTTGCAAGAATTGCTGGACATGCTCAGAGGGAAGATGGATATCTCCCAGGACGAACTGACGCTAATCCCAAGTACCAATGCAATGCAGTGACTTTGAGAAGTGGTAAGGAACTGTTACCTAAACAAAACAGGCAGCTGAGCGTTGAGGAACTCGTGGAGATTGAAGAATTGGAAGATGAAATTCGTGACATTCGCGATGCATCGGTCGATGCACCCAAGCAACGGTCGACGCAAAGCGATAACGTAGAAACTGTCGTCGCGAAGTCGCCCAGCTACGATCGACACAATTCCAGTGACGGGCGATGCAAGGCGACTGCTGAGGATTCAAAACCAGAGAAATCGAAACAGTCGACCGAAAGAGTTTACAAGCCTAAAATACCCTATCCCAAGAATCCCAGGAAGGCTAAGAACGAGAGGCAGTATGCCAAATGCAAAGAGTTCATAAAAAAGGTGAAAGTTGAAGTACCTTTGCTTGACTCCATGGATACCTCGCCTATGATGAGGAGATGCCTTAAAGATATGATTGCTGGAAAATGGACTGATGAAGAGAGTGTGATGATGATCAGTGAGGTATGCAGTGCAGTAATTCAGGGCAGAACTCCTGAGAAGTTAAAGGATCCTGGGAGCTTTGTATTAGATTGTACTATCTACAGAGAGAGGTTCGAAAGATCCCTATGTGATCTTGGTTCTAGTGTGAATCTCATGCCACTCTCAGTTGCTAAGAGGCTCGGTATGACTGATTTCAGACCCACTAGGATATCACTGGTTCTAGCAGACATAACGATCAGGATTCTCGAAGGAGTATTGGAGGATGTGCCTATAATGATTGGCCAATGTGCGATTCCTACTGATTTTGTGGTTCTGCAGTATGAACAGGAACCAAAGGATCCACTAATTTTGGGCAGATCTTTCTTAGCTACAGCTGGTGCGATGATTGACTGTCAGAGAGGTAAAATAGTCCTGAATGTGGGTGATCTGAAGATGAGTTTTGATATGAACAAACTGGTAAAGAGACCAACCATCGACGGACAGACTTTCTATGTGGACACACTTGGTGAATTAGCTGCAGAGTACTTTCACCAGTCACATGCTGAAGATCCACTAGAAAGAGCTTTACTGAGCTCTATAATGGAGTTGGAGTACCTGCAGGACGAGCCAGCAATGTGCTATACAAGACTGATGGATTTTGTTGAAGTTGCAATGCAGGTGGAAGTATCTGACGCGACGATGCAATGATCGACACTCACCAAGCATCGGTCGTTGCAAGGCGACGCAGACTGAGCAGAGGAAAAGGCTCCGAAAATAGAATTGAAACAACTTCCATCCGGGTTAAGGTACGCGTTTCTTGGACCAAATTCAACTTATCCAGTGATTGTTAATGCTAGTTTGAACAACGCAGAGCTCACTTTACTGCTAAGCAAGCTGCGCAAGCATCACAAAGCTCTTGGCTATTCTCTTGATGACATTTCAGGTATCTCACCAGAGCTGTGCATGCATCGGATACACCTTGAGGATGAGTCTAAAACATCTGTTGAGCATCAGAGAAGGCTTAATCCTAATCTGCAGGAAGTGGTTAAGAAGGAGATTATGAAACTCTTGGATGCTGGAATCATCTATCCTATTTCAGACAGTGATTGGGTAAGTCCAGTCCATGTAGTGCCTAAGAAGGGCGGAGTTACAGTTGTGAAGAATGAGAGGAACGAGCTGATACCTACTAGGACTGTAACAAGACACAGGATGTGCATAGATTACAGGAAGCAGAATGCTGCAACCAGAAAGGATCACTTTCCCTTGCCTTTCATCGATCAGATGCTGGAGAGGTTAGCCAATCACCCTTACTACTGCTTCCTCGATGGATACTCAGGTTTCTTTCAGATTCCTATCCACCCAGAAGATCAGGGAAAGACTACTTTCACTTGTCCATATGGCACATTCGCTTACCGTAGGATGCCTTTTGGACTCTGTAATGCTCCTGCCACTTTTCAGAGATGCATGATGTCCATATTCACTGATATGATTGAGGACTTTATGGAGGTATTCATGGATGATTTCTCAGTCTATGGATCATCTTACAATGAATGTCTAGATAATCTGTGCAAGGTGCTGACTAGGTGCGAAGAGAAACACTTGGTCCTTAACTGGGAAAAATGCCACTTTATGGTCAAAGATGGTATTGTTCTTGGACATAAAGTATCTGAAGCAGGAATCGAAGTGGACTGCGCTAAGATTGAGGTAATGACAAATCTTCAGGCGCCTGATTCTGTTAAATCTATTAGAAGCTTTCTTGGACATGCTGGTTTCTATAGGCGTTTCATCAAAGACTTCAGTAAGATTGCTAGGCCACTAACTGCTTTGCTGTGTAAGGATACCAAATTTGAGTTCAATGCGGACTGTCAGACTGCATTTGAACAGATCAAGCAGGCATTAGTGAGTGCTCCAATAGTTCAGCCACCAGATTGGGATCTACCTTTTGAGGTTATGTGTGATGCAAGTGATTTTGCTGTAGGAGCTGTTCTAGGACAGAAGAAGGATAAAAAACTTCATGCTATCTATTACGCTAGTAGGACACTAGATGATGCGCAGAGAAACTATGCAACCACAGAGAAAGAGCTGTTAGCTGTTGTCTTTGCTTTCGATAAATTCCGCCCCTATCTTGTTGGCTCTAAGGTGATTGTTCATACTGATCATTCAGCCCTGAAGTATCTGATGCAGAAGAAGGATGCTAAGCCGAGATTGTTGAGATGGATTCTGTTGCTTCAGGAGTTTGATATTGAAGTGAGGGACAAGAAGGGAGTTGAGAATGGAGTCGCTGATCATCTTTCAAGGATGCTAGTTGAGGAAGACGTGCCCATAAATGATTATTTGCCCGAGGAAAACGTCAACATGATTGGTGCAGTTTTTCAGATGGATTTGGGAGGAGAGTTGCAGAATTGTCGGGAAAGTCGCACTGTGTCGATCGATGCCACACTGGCAACGGTCGATACAAGTATCGGGGAAGAAACGATCGACACATGCACGCACAACGATCGATGCATACCTGATACGAGCCGAGAGTCCTTCAAGATCAGAATTGGGAATTATGACTTCGAAATCTCTGTTGTAGCAACCTCTGATCGACCATGGTATGCTGATATAGCCAACTACCTTGCTGCTGAGACTGAACCAGATGATCTGAAGGGTTATGAAAAGAAAAGGTTCTTTAGAGAGCTTAGAAGGTACTACTGGGATGAGCCTTATCTCTACAAGCACTGCTCAGATGGCCTGTACAGGAGATGCATTGCTGAATCAGAAGTTCCAGACATCCTCTTCCACTGTCATGGATCAGATTATGCTGGACACTTTGCTACATTCAAGACTGTGTCTAAAGTTCTGCAAGCAGGTTTCTGGTGGCCTACAATGTTCAGAGACACTCATTCTTTTGTCTCTCAGTGTGATGTTTGTCAGAGAAGAGGGAAAATCAGCAAGAAGCATGAGATGCCTCAGAATTTCATTCTGGAAGTTGAGGTTTTCGATTACTGGGGCATAGATTTCATGGGTCCTTTTCCCTCATCCTATGGGAATAAATTCATCTTGGTTGATGTGGACTATGTGTCTAAATGAGTTGAAGCAATAGCTAGTCCAACCAATGATTCTTCGGTGGTCATTAAGCTGTTTAAAACCATCATATTCCCCAGATTTGGAGTGCCTCGTATAGTGATTAGTGATGGAGGATCTCATTTTATCAATAAGGTCTTCGAGAAGCTGCTGAAAAAGCATGGAGTTCATCACCGAGTCGCTACTCCTTATCACCCTCAAACCAGTGGACAAGTTGAGGTTTCTAACAGGCAGATCAAAGAGATCCTTGAGAAGACAGTTGGAAAGACAAGGAAGGATTGGGCAGCAAAGCTGGATGATGCACTATGGGCTTACAGGACTGCATTCAAGACACCACTTGGGACCACTCCATTCCATCTGCTATATGGAAAAGCATGTCATCTGCCAGTAGAGCTTGAGCACAAAGCAGCATGGGCTGTAAAACAAATGAATTATGATCTTAAGTCTGCTGCGGAAAGGAGATTTATACAGCTTAATGAGTTAGATGAGATTAGACATTTTGCTTATGAGAACTCAAAGCTGTACAAGGAGAGGACTAAGGCATATCATGACAAGAAGATTGTCTCCAGACAATTTGAGCCTAATGATCAGGTACTTTTATATAACTCTCGTCTGCATTTGTTTCCAGAAAAGCTGAAATCAAGGTGGTCTGGTCCTTTCACAATCAAAGAAGTGCGTCCGTATGGAGCTGTCGTTCTAACTGGTAAGGATGGTATTGAATTCACTGTGAATGGACAGAGGGTGAAACATTATTGGGCTAAGGCCGAAATTCCAGAAGGTCAGATTCTGCCTCTGGATGATGCACCCTCTACCTAAATCAGCTGAAGCGTCAAGCTAATGACCTTAAACAAGCGCTGAGCGGGAGGCAACCCACTGTTTTCGTTTTTGCATTTTGATTTTAGTATTTTCATAGGATTTTACGCTTGTTTCTGGTTTTGGAGAGATTTGTTTGCAGGTCTCGGATTAAAACGCAATGCGTCGATCGACACACCATTGTGTCGATCGTCACAATACGAAAGAATCGCATTGCAGCGATCGTTGCGGTCCTGAGCAACGATCGATCCCCAACGAAAATCGCACAGCAACGGTCGGTGCACCTAGTGCAACGATCGATGCCTGACTGCGACAGAGGTAAAAACCCGAGAGAACTAACCATTCCATTAACAAATTTTTATTTTCTTTCTTTTAACCAATCCCTTGCTTGACACTACTGGGGACAGTGTGTCTTAAGTGTGGGGGAGGTTCTACTAATTACTTTCTTTTGTTTTCTTAGAGTCAATTAAATTTTAAAAATTTGTTTTTTGAGTCAAAATTTGTTTAAGTAGGAAACAATGATTTTTTGAGAAGATTAGCAGCATTTGCAGGAACTTAAGTAACCATTGGGATGAAGCTGCAGATTATCTATGACTATTAGAAAACCCAGACACAGATCAGCCTACTGAGAACACCCACATCGCTTCAGGTATCAGAGGATCTTTTACTGACTTCAATTTAATCCTGACTTTAGATTTCTCACCTAAGGGCTTGGTATACTTTATGTCGGACTCCCTTGTTGGTTCTGACACAGCCTGTAAACCTGTCCTGTTTGGTTCCCTTTTCCCCTTCCATAAAGTAAAAAAAAAAAAAAAGATAATAAACTGCGGATGAGTTAGTAACTCCGAAGTGGTCATGGGAATGGTAGCAAACACTATTTTCTCTCATGTGATCCATGGAATGTGTCCAAAGTACACCCCAAAACGGGAAGAACACTGATAAAAAAAAAATGATACCCAGTGGGGAAAAATCAGTTGTTAAGGAAGGGAAAAGAGAAGAAAGGGACTAAAGAAAGACAGTTTGGTGGTCTAGAGCTGGCAAGGTAAGAATCCATGTGCCTTTAGATCGATACCCCTTAGGTGAGACCGCACTTAAATACTTACAGAAGTCAGTAGGGAGAATTTGAATGCGTGAATGTGATTGTTGCGTTTACTTAGGACAGTTGCTAAGTGTGGGGGAAGTATATGTTGGTCTTGATGTCTGTAGATTGATTCTTTCATGTGGATTACTAAGGGGAATCTGAATGCTGCTGCTTCTACGACAAAATGAGTTTCTGAAGAGTTTTCAAACCTCTTCACCGCATTTTAGTTCTCTGTTTTGCTTGAGGGCAAGCAAAGGCTAAGTGTGGGAGAGTTGATATATCATGGTTTTTACCCATTTTATACCATGATATAGATGTGTTTTTAGTGTCTTTTGTGTTCGTTTAGAGTCTTTTACGGGTTTAATCAGGTTTGGAGCTAATTGGAGATATTTGGAGCATTTTGGGACTTTTGGGACGTTTTGGCTGAGAGCTTAACTCACTGTCCGATTTATTGATCAAGCATCGACCGACACACCTTGTGCATCGGTCGACACACTAGCGAGATGGGCCGTACGCGTCGGTTTAACAAGTTATGAAGATTTGCAAAGAGGCCAAGAATAGTTCCAGTATTTACAGAAGCCCCAGCCGAGATTAGGCTTATATATAGAGGATTTTGGTGTTTAATTTACTTACGCTTTCATACTTAGAGCTAAGAGATTTTTAGAGCTTTTGGGGCTGATCTATTCCTGTATTCACTTATTTTGGAGAAGATTTCGAACCCCTTTGATATTTTATTCTCTTATATGCAATCTATTATTTCTATGATTATGTTTTCATCAATCATGTCTGAGTAGATCCATAGTTAAGTTTAGGGTTTCTCATTAGAGTTTGATGGCTTGCTAGACTTGCTTAATTCAGTTAAGGATTCATATGATTAGAATGTTCTTCAAACTAAATTGTGCTTAATGCTAGTTCTAACCTGATCAATTAGAATCTAGATCTTAGGTTGCTAAATTCGACACGAGAGTGTGTTTTAGAATCTGAACTATTTAGGTTGAGCAATTAAATTATTCGCAAAGAGATTTGGTTTAGTTTAACTGTGAACATATCGAACTTGAACTTAATGCTAGTTTAATCTGTTAGTAATCGCAAAGAGATTTGGGTTACTGCACTTAGACTTAGAGAGTTTTCGCAAAGAGATTTGGTTAATTCTATTTCCGTGATTTGAGTTCTAGAACTGAGTTTAATTTGATCCTGACTGATTTACTTGTCTGCTTGTCTGATTTCCTGAGAATACCCTAGGCTTGACGCTTTTAGTTTATTGCTTTCACAACCAACTTGCTACTGTTTACTTTCTTGCTTCGCAATTTATTTACTTCACCATCTGCTTATTTCTAGTATTAATCTCTACTGTTCTGATCTATTGAGACCTAGCGTCCCTGTGGATTCGATAACCCTATATACTACTTTGACGATACTGTGCACTTGCAGTTTAGAATAAGGTAAAACTTAGAACCTATCAAGAGACGAAGGGATTATAGGAATAGGTGATTCCAGTACAAGTGGGAGATTGTTGGGATTATGTCCTGAAATCACATTGTACTTACTCTAACGATAGTTGTATGTCGAGATTAGACATGTTGTATGATACTGGGCGGTTGCAATGTTTTGCTAGAAGCCTCTTGCAGTCTATAAGTTGTAGACTTACTGCCAGTATCATATGATCCTATAGGGTCACACACCTAAGCAATCTGGACGCTTATACATGGGAATGATCATCATGGTGATGATCAGGATGATATGTATTAGATACATATCAATATCGATTAAAGAGAGGTGTGTCGATCGACACAATTGGTGTATCGATCGACACAGGGTCGATTCCGAAACTAATGTTTCGGTTTATGACTTAGACTTTTACGGTTAAACCCGAAAGAGGGTTCAGCCATAACAGGTCATATATATAGGATTATATGGTCGACCTGAACCCTAAGCCGTCTTTTTCTTGATTACAGAAATCAGAAAAAAATCTCTCTTCGATTCCCAGATCCGGCACTAGCATCCCGGCTTTCCAGGTTGTGTGCGTGTGGACTACGATAGAGGCGAGGCATCTGAATCGCTCCTGATCTTGTCTTACCTGATTCATCTTCCGCTGCCAGAACAAGGTAAACACGAGATCCATGATTCAATTACTTAAACCCTGAGATCCTAGGCTCGGAATTCAGACTTAGGGTTGCCTAATCGGATTAGGAACTGCTAGGAATTCCCAACATGATCATCTTTGAATTGTTTGATTCGCTAGGTTGCTAGAAAGTAGTTCTTAGCGAATCGATTGGATTGATCGGTTAGGGTGTTAGACGTTTGAGTAAGTGTTAGACCTTTAGTCCTGTGTAAACGAGATGATAAGTTATCGGTTAAACTTGTGAATAGTTGGAAAGGTAGAGAACCTCGTAGATAGACCTAAGCTCGTAATTGATAAAGCGGTATTTATAGGAAACGTATTTGAGGTTGAGCGAAATTATAAGATATTGATAATTAGCCATGTGTAACCGTTGGGTACGTGACTAAATACCAATATCTCTATAAAGAAGTGATATCGGGAAGTAAGTTAGAAAGGTCTAACTGTTCCACTGTTGTTGAGGTATTGATGTAGGACGTGATGGATGATTTGACAAGGACACGAGACCGAACCCGAACCCGAGAGACGAGATGTTTTTCAGGAAGCAGTTTGACCCGAGCCTGCAAGAAATTCAGTGTGGATTCAGAAAAGAGTTTGGGTATCAGTGGCAGAAGAAATCAAGACGGATGAGTTTGATAAGTTAGCGAAGAAATGCAGAAGCATCAAAGTCAGTGGAGGAGTCTGTTCAAGGATATTAGTGGGAAGAACAATTTTGGATTCAGTAAAGCATGGAGATCGGTGATCGAGGAAGTTCGAGGCGTGCATGAGTATGGCGGTTTAGATGGAAGGAAGAAAATCGATATGAACATAATATCGGTCGGGAGCGGTAATCATTGGAAACAAGTTAAGCGACGGGAATGGAGGACGAGTTATTATTGCGTGATCGGGGAAGTCAATACAAAGTGGGAAAGCCTGGAGTATTGGTCAGCGCAGAGAAATGCATGAAGTGGAATATAGCAATTTAGTCAGAATTGGTGGATTTGGGAATCAGAGATAAAATCGATGAAGCAACCAAATGGAAAAATCATGATTGATCGAGAGTCAAGCCATTTAGCGTGGGAAATTTAAGATGTTAGTGTAATGAGAGTTGGAGCAAAACCATGTTTCAAGAATTAGTTGAGCATCGGGAGTGTAGTTGCAGTTGGTTCAGAATTCAAGCAGTATCATATGGCGCAGATGAAAACAAGACTCAGAGTGGAGCCGTGCAGTCAAGATCAATGAATGTGCAATCAGAATGCAGATCAGTGTAGAGAAGTTTTGTGCAAACCAGTGGTTCGGAAGTCAGTAAGCATCGGGAGTATGAGCTTAGTTTGGGAGCAGAGTATAAGCAGCAGAGCATAGTTGGATTGGATTCAGAGACAGAAACTTACAGGATTCAGATTCCGATTCGAAGTTTGTTAGTAACGGAGAATTTGGGGACCGAATTCCTGTAAATGGGGAAGAATGTAATACCCTGTCTCAGTAAATTGGTCAACGGGCAGCAGAAAAGTTAACGAGGGGCATTTCTGTAATTTCCAAGAGTTGAGGGGCATTTTGGTAATTTTACCAAAATGCGAGCCGGAAGCTGAGACGGGCCAAATGTTATTCTTTTTATGGAAAGAAAACATTTAGAAGACCAGGAATGGTGAAAATGGACCGTAGATGAATTTTTTGGACTATCGGGGAAGGAAACCGATAAAACCGACAAAACTTGTAAAATTCATAACGGGTGTCCGTTTGACGTGATTCAAATTGCTAAAGTCATCAAGAATCTGATTATGTGTCTTGGAAGATTTATAGAAGCAGCTAAGGAGTTTTTAAAATATTAAACGCAAAACCGGCTAAACCGAAGCATCGGAATGGAATGAAGTTACGGGATGATTTGAGTGGATTGGTTCACTGGTTTTGATCAAAAGAAACCCTGCAATGACAAGTGTAACCTCTCCTTAGGCGCCAGCTACCTCTTCTAGAAGAATGGACACTTGTCACTATTACATGGAGAAGAAGCTAAAAAGAAAATGCAATGAACTCTCCCCTTTTTGAAGCTTGATGGCGTGGCTAAATAGGATCAGAGGAGGGGCAGCTGTTAAGATTTTATGCCAACATCTCACATGTGATTTTCATTGGAGAAGAGTTGGAGTGACATTTGTGACTTCATGAGATAATGTGGTTTGCTATAAAAAGGAGGTGAAGTCTTCTCATTTTCATCACAAACAAACACAACAAAAAGAAGAGAAGAAGAGAAGAGGAAGAAGCGTGAGAAAGAGAGAAGAAGAAGAAGAAGAAGAAGAAGAAGAAGAAGAAGAAGAAGAAGAAGAAGAAGATGGAGAAGACCGGAGGAGGAGAAGAAGAGATAGGAGAGGAAGCGTAATAAAAAGAAGAGAGAGAGGCATGAAGAAGAAGAAGCGTGAAGGAGAGAGATAATATAAAGCTTGAAGAAGAAGAAGAGGGAGAGAAGAAGAAGCGTGAAGGAGAGAGAGAAGATGAAGCTTGAAGAAGAAGAAGAGAGAGATAACCTGATGAGAGAGATAATCGAAAGAGGAGAGAGAGAGAACCAGAGGAGAGAGAGAGAACCGGAGGAGAGAGAGAACTAGAGGAGAGAGAAGATGAGGATGGTCCGGAGGCTCGATCAGAATCACTAATTTCAACGTTACGGTCAAGTGCGGGTCAAGGTCGGGTCAAAGCAACGATTCGGGGAAGGTTGGGTAAGCGTCGGGTTCGTGCTGGGTCTCGTTGTTCCGCTAGTCTGTCAATCCGTCCGTCCGTCGTCATAATAACACTGTGAGTCGGCTAAATTGTGTGTTGCATTTAGTTAGAATCATATAGATCCGGAATTGATAAACCGTAGTTTAGGTTTCATACCCGATTGATTGAATTGGTTAGAACGGTTATGTTGATTAATAATTCGGTTAATTAATTAAATGGTTAGGTTAATGGATGCTTGCTAGTTAGCTTATATCCGTAATCGTTGATAATTCGTTGATTGTTTGATTGGGTGTTGCATTAAGTGATTGATAGTTTGTTGATTGCTTGATTGGGTGATGCATACA
Organism: Orychophragmus violaceus; assembly: GCA_030180135.1. Taxonomy (NCBI): domain Eukaryota; kingdom Viridiplantae; phylum Streptophyta; class Magnoliopsida; order Brassicales; family Brassicaceae; genus Orychophragmus; species Orychophragmus violaceus. The sequence continues at coordinate 30,981,677 of CM058240.1, read as the reverse complement.
TATAGAACGGCATGTTAGGACGTATATGCATATATAAGTATTTAAGAACGTATCTAAAGGAATCTATATACGGGAAATTATGAGTTGATTAAAATACGATTAAAAGACATAACTGATATATCATGGTTTTTACCCATTTTAGACCATGATATAGATGTGTTTTAGTGTCTTTTGTCTTTGTTTAGAGTCTTTTACAGGTTAAATCAGGATTGGAGCTAATTGGAGATATTTGGAGCATTTTGGGACTTTTGGGACGTTTTGGCCGAGAGCTTAACTCACTGTTCGTATAATTGTTCATGCGTCGATCGTTGCACTCAATGCATCGATCGATGCAGTCGCGAGATGGGCCGTACACGTCGGTTTGACAAGTATTGAAGATTTACAAAGAAGCCCAAGATAGTTCCAGTATTTACACAGAAGCCCCATCCGAGATTATGCCTATATAATAGAGTTTTTAGAGTTTTTATTAGAAGTTTTGGACATACGCTTTATAGTTGGCTTTCATAATTAAGAGCAGAGGATTTTTAGAGCTTTTGGGGCTGATCTGAACCTGATTCATCATCTGTATTTGGAGAAGATTTCGAACCCCTTTTACTCTTATTCTTTTATGCAATTTACTTATCATATGATCATGTTTTCATTATCTATGTCTGAGTAGATTCCTAGTTAGGCTTAGGGTTTCTCACATAGGATTTCTTGACTTGCTAGACTTGTTCAATTTCAGTTAAGGATTCAAACTATATCTGTTCTTCAATTTAATTGTGCTTAAAGCTTGTTCTAACCTGATCAATTAGAATCTAGATCTTAGGTTGCTAAATACGTCACGGAAGTGGGGTTTAGGAACCAGAACTAATTAAATTGGGCAATTAAACTTTGCGCAAACGGAAGTTTGGTTTAGGATAATTGTGAACATATCAAACTTGGACTTATTGCTAGTTTAATCTGTTAGTTCTCGCAAACGGAAGTTTGGTTTGCTGCACTTAGACTTAGAGAATTATCGCAAAGGAATTTGGTTAATTCTATATCTGTGTTTTGAGTTCTAGAACTGTGCTTAATTAGATCCTTGCTGAATGAACTGTCTGCTAGTCTGATTTCCTGAGAATACCCTAGGTTTGACGCTTTTAATTACTTGCTTTCACAACCAATAATCTCTGCTACTGATTTACTTTCTTGCACTGTTTTCAATACAATCACATTGTTTATTTCTAGTATTCATTCCCTACGGTTTGATTCTCTTGAGACCAAGTGTCCCTGTGGATTCGATAACCCTATATACTACTTTGACATTGCTGTTCACTTGCAGTTTAGTATAGGGATTAATTCTTGACCTATCAAGTTTTTGGCGCCGTTGCCGGGGACTCTTTGAGTCTTCGATAGGACCGAACTTAGGGTTTTACTAGAAATTTTTCGTTTTTCGTTTTTGTTTTTCGTTTTTTTTATTATTTTGCTAACTTTTTCTCTGTTTCTCTCTGTCGCAGGTACGAATTTCGCCTTGCGTCGATCGTTGCACCCTTGCATCGATCGTTGCTGAGCGATTTGAGATTGAATCGATCGTTGCACTGATAGCATCGATCGTTGCTGGACGATTACAGACAATTTATGCCAACGCAGAACACTCGAAGTAATCCGAACTCGAGCTTAGTTAATCTCAACCTAGAGGAACTTGGACGTCTAGAGAGGACTATCAGAAGAGAAAAGAGAGAGAGAATGGTTCGAGAACGTCTGATCTTGATACCAGATGCTGAAGGTACCCTGAGGGACCAAGATAACAACCCGTACAATGCTGCTGGGCATCGGGTTGATGCTGAAGGGAATGTCATCCCTGATCCCCCTGAACCTGAGCTACGACCGCCAGGGCAAGCTCAAGGTAGAGAGATGGTAGTTCATGAGAGGACACTAGCTGACTACAATAGACCCGATGAGTTTCATGCAAACCGAGCAGCTCTAGTGCTTCCTGCCTTCGAGAGGAATGATTTTGAGGTAAAAACCATCTACTACCAACTGATGAGGCAGATTGCTTTTCATGGTCTTCAATCAGAGCAGCCTATGGATCACATTGACAAGTTTGAGGACATAGTCACTGGCATGAAGTATGAAGGAGTATGCCCGGACTATCTGTTCCTTAAGCTATTTCCGCACAGTCTTGCTGGAGACGCTAGTGCATGGCTGAGACAACTGGCACCTGGTCAGTATACTACTTGGGCAGCCTTAAAGAGTGAGTTCCTGCGCCACTTCTACGATGCTGCGCGCTCAGATCAGTCCAGACAGGACATACTCACTTTTTCCCAAGGAGCTGTGGAGCCTTTAACAACCGCCTGGATGAGATTTAAGCAATATCAGCGTGATTGTCCACACCATGGATTCACAGAAGTACAGCTGATTGGTATTTTCTTCAGAGGAATAGATCTTCCTTATCAGACTGCGCTGGATAATTCCAGTGATGCTAACTTCAACACCAGGACTCCTACACAAGCTAAACAGTTGATAGAGAACCTGATTGGCAGCTACAGTTGCAAGTCTATGGATGAGATGAGGAAGAAATCCGGTGGAAGCATAGAGGATTCTAACATGACTGAGATTAGATCTAGGCTAGACACAGTCTACAACCTCTTGACAAGTAAAAGAGTTGTCCACTCTGCCCAAAATGTGGAGGTAATTCAGACTGAGGAGGACACTCAGGAAGAAGAAGTGAATTACATGGGAGGTTCTGGTTTCCAAGGCAGTAGATTTAGAAATCAACAGGGAAACAGATTTTCGAATGGAGTTCAGCAGAGTGGTTTTAAGAAAGCCAATGAGCCTGATAGTAAGATAGAGATGATGCTAAGACAGCTGATGGAGAATCAAACTAAATACGCAGCAGATTCTGACGCAAAGATGGATACAATCTACAGGGAGCTGAATGGGAAGTTTGAAGGTTTGAACACGCACATAAAAGAGCTAGATGCAAGGGTTGCAAGAACTGCTGGGCATGCTCAGAGGGAAGAGGGATATCTCCCGGGAAGGACTGATGTCAATCCTAAATACCAGTGCAATGCCGTGACATTAAGAAGTGGTAAAGAGCTGTCATCTGGCCAGAAAAAGCAGTTAAGTGTTGAGGAACTCGTAGAAATTGAAGAGTTGGAAGACGAGATACGCGATATTCGCCGCGCATCGATCGATGCATCCAAGCAACGATCGTTGCCAAGCGAAACCAAGGAACCGGAGATCATAACGAAGTCGCCTAGCATCGATCGGTGCAACAAAGGCAACGATCGACACAAGGTAGCTACAGAAAGTTCGGGTGCTGAAAACCCAAAACCGGCGGCTGAAAGGGTATACAAGCCTAAGATACCTTATCCCAAGAACCCCAGAAAAGCTAGGAATGATCGGCAATATGCAAAATGGAAGGAGTTCATAAAAAAGGTAAAGGTTGAAGTACCTTTGTTGGATTCTATTGAAACTTCTCCCATGATGAAGAGATGCCTTAAGGATGCAATTTCTGGTAAATGGTCTGATGAAGAAAGCATAATGATGCTCAATGAGGTATGTAGTGCAGTGGTTCAAGGTAGAATCCCAGAGAAATTGAAAGATCCAGGCAGCTTCGTATTAGATTGTGCTATCTACAAGGAGAGGTTCGAAAGGTCCCTATGTGATCTTGGCTCCAGTGTAAATCTAATGCCCCTCTCGGTTGCTAAAAGACTAGGGATGACAGACTTTATACCAACTAGGATATCGCTAGTTTTGGCAGACAGATCAGTCAGGATTCCTGAAGGAGTAATAGAGGATGTGCCTATAACAGTTGGCAAGTGTGTGATCCCAACCGACTTTGTGGTTCTACAATATGGACAGGAGCCAAAAGACCCATTAATTCTAGGCAGGTCTTTCTTAGCAACAGCTGGTGCGATGATTGACTGTCAAGGAGGTAAGATAATTCTGAATGTGGGTGATCTGAAGATGAGTTTTGACATGAACAAGCTGGTAAAGAGACCAACCATAGACGGGCAGACCTTCTATGTGGACACATTGGGTGATTTGGCTGCAGAGTACTTCCATCAATCACATGCTGAGGACCCACTAGAAAGAGCCTTACTGAGTTCTATTTTGGAGTTGGAATACCTACAGGACGAGCCTGCAATGTGCTACACAAGATTGATGGATTCTATCGAGGTTGCAATGCAGGTCGAAGTATCTGACGCGGGACTGCAACAATCGATACCAACTAAGCAACGATCGTTGCACGACGACCTGGACTGGGCAGAGGAAAAAGCTCCGAAAATAGATCTGAAACAACTTCCATCCGGGCTAAGGTACGCGTTTCTTCGACCGAATTCAACTTATCCAGTGATTGTTAATGCTAGTTTAAACAACGCAGAGCTCACTTTACTGCTAAGCAAGCTGCGCAAGCATCGCAAAGCTCTTGGCTATTCCCTTAATGATATTTCAGGTATCTCACCGGAGCTGTGCATGCATCGGATACATCTTGAGGACGAGTCCAAGACATCGATCGAACATCAGAGGAGACTTAATCCTAATCTGCAAGAAGTAGTAAAGAAGGAGATTATGAAACTCCTTGATGCTGGGATCATATATCCTATCTCTGACAGTGATTGGGTGAGTCCAGTACATGTAGTGCCAAAAAAGGGCGGTGTTACAGTTGTGAAGAATGAGAAGAACGAGCTGATACCTACTAGGACTGTGACAGGACACAGGATGTGCATAGATTACAGGAAGCTTAATGCTGCTACCAGGAAAGATCACTTTCCTTTGCCCTTTATTGATCAGATGCTCGAAAGGTTAGCAAATCATCCCTACTACTGCTTCTTAGATGGCTACTCAGGTTTCTTTCAGATTCCCATCCATCCAGAGGATCAGGGGAAGACCACTTTTACTTGTCCATATGGGACATTCGCTTACCGTAGGATGCCTTTTGGACTCTGCAACGCACCGGCCACTTTCCAGAGATGTATGATGTCCATATTCACAGACATGATTGAGGATTTTATGGAGGTATTTATGGATGATTTCTCAGTATATGGATCATCCTATAATGAGTGCTTAGATAACTTGTGCAAGGTTCTGACAAGATGCGAAGAGAAACACTTAGTCCTCAACTGGGAAAAATGTCATTTCATGGTTAAAGATGGCATTGTTCTTGGACATAAAGTGTCAGAGGCTGGGATAGAGGTGGACCGCGCCAAAATTGAGGTAATGACCAGCCTGCGGGCACCTGATTCTGTTAAGTCTATTAGAAGCTTTCTTGGACATGCTGGCTTCTATAGACGATTCATCAAGGATTTCAGCAAGATTGCTAGGCCGCTAACTGCTCTGTTGTGTAAGGATACCAAATTTGAGTTCACTGCAGATTGTCAGACTGCTTTCGAACAGATCAAACAGGCATTAGTGAGCGCTCCCATTGTTCAGCCACCAGATTGGGATTTGCCTTTCGAAGTGATGTGTGATGCAAGTGATTATGCTGTAGGAGCTGTTCTTGGACAGAGGAGAAATAGAAAGCTTCATGCTATCTATTATGCCAGTAGGACACTGGATGATGCACAAAGAAACTATGCCACTACGGAGAAGGAGTTGTTGGCAGTTGTCTTTGCATTCGAGAAATTTCGCTCTTACCTTGTAGGCTCTAAGGTAATTGTACACACTGATCATTCAGCCCTGAAGTATTTAATGCAGAAGAAGGATGCAAAGCCAAGACTGTTGAGATGGATCTTGTTGCTTCAAGAGTTTGATATTGAAGTAAGAGATAAGAAAGGGGTTGAGAATGGAGTTGCTGACCATCTTTCAAGGATGCTAGTAGAGGAAGACGTGCCAATTAATGACTATTTGCCTGAAGAAAACGTCAATATGGTCGGGACAATGTGTGAGACAGATTTTGACAGAAATCTGCAAAACTGTCGGATTAATCGCATTGCATCGATCGATGCAACTTCAGCGTCGATCGATGCATCTATCGAGACAGTAACGATCGATTCACCTGATTGTGACGATCGTTGCAGCGCGGACACAGACACAGAGACCTTCACGGTGCGAATTGGAAAGCATGAATTTGAGATTTATGCTGTCTCAACAAATGATCGACCATGGTATGCAGACATAGCAAATTACCTTGCTGCAGAGACTGAACCAGATAATCTAAAAGGGTATGAAAAGAAGAGGTTCTTCAGAGAACTTAGGAGGTACTATTGGGATGAACCTTACCTATATAAGCATTGTTCGGATGGCCTTTATAGAAGATGTGTCGCTGAGACAGAGGTTCCAGACATCCTATTCCATTGTCACGGATCAGATTATGCAGGACATTTTGCTACCTTCAAGACTGTGTCTAAAGTTTTGCAAGCAGGTTTCTGGTGGCCTACAATGTTTGCTGATACTCATTCCTTTATTTCTCATTGTGATGCCTGTCAGAGAAGAGGGAAAATCAGCAGGAAGCATGAGATGCCTCAGAATTTCATTCTTGAAGTAGAGGTTTTTGATTGCTGGGGCATAGATTTTATGGGTCCCTTTCCCTCATCTTATGGGAATAAGTTCATATTAGTTGCTGTGGATTATGTATCCAAGTGGGTAGAAGCAATAGCCAGTCCAACCAATGACTCTTCAGTAGTCATTAAGCTGTTTAAATCCATCATATTCCCTAGATTTGGAGTACCTCGGATAGTAATCAGTGATGGAGGATCTCACTTTATTAATAAGGTTTTTGAGAAACTCTTGAAGAAGCATGGAGTGCATCACCGAGTTGCTACTCCTTATCACCCGCAGACTAGTGGACAGGTAGAAGTTTCTAACAGACAAATCAAGGAGATCTTGGAGAAGACAGTTGGGAAGACAAGGAAAGATTGGGCAGCTAAGCTTGATGATGCTTTATGGGCTTACAGGACTGTATTCAAAACACCATTGGGGACTACTCCATTTCACTTGTTGTATGGAAAAGCATGCCATCTGCCTGTGGAACTTGAGCACAAAGCAGCATGGGCTGTGAAGCAGATGAACTTCGACCTTAAAACAGCTGCAGAAAGAAGATTGATACAGCTTAATGAGTTGGATGAAATTAGGCATCTTGCCTATGAGAACTCAAAGCTATATAAGGAGAGGACTAAGGCTTATCATGACAAAAAGATTGTTTCTAGGCGGTTTGAGCCTAATGACCAGGTACTCCTATACAATTCTCGTCTGCATTTGTTTCCAGGAAAGCTGAAATCAAGATGGTCCGGTCCCTACACAATAAAGGAGGTGCGTCCATATGGAGCTGTCATACTGATAGGCAAGGAAGGTAATGAATTTGCTGTAAATGGGCAGAGGGTAAAACACTATTGGGCTAAGACTGAGATTCCCAGAGGACAGATTTTGCCCCTGGATCATGCCCCCTCCGCTTAAAAATTCCCACCCGTCCGGTCAAGCTATTGACCTTAAACAAGCGCTGGGTGGGAGGCAACCCACCGATAGGTACTAGTGTTTTTTTCAGATTAATTTTTGGTGTTTTTGTTAGGATTTTACGTTTGTTTTTGTTTCTGGTGCAGTCATGTTTGCAGGTCTCGGATTAAATCACAGTGCAGCGATCGATGCATTTCTGCATCGAGCGTCACAACACGAAAGAAATCGCATTGCAGCGATCGTTGCGGTCCTGAGCAACGATCGACCATACACGAAAGTCGCCAAGTAACGGTCGATGCATCTAATGCACCGATCGATGCTGTGCGACAGAGGTAACCCGACAGACATAAACTCACCTTTTCAATTTTTTTTATTTTCTTTTTACCGATCCTTCGCTGGACACTACTGGGGACAGTGTGTCTTAAGTGTGGGGGAGGTGCTACTGACGTTTATCTTTCTGTTTTCTTAAAGAGTCAGTCCGTTTTTCAAAATTTTTTGTTTTATTGAGTCAAAATTGTTTAAGTAAGAAACTATGATTTTCTGAGGAGATTTACAAAACTTGCAGGAACTTAAGTAACCATTGGGATGAAGTTGCAGGATCTATCTCTGACTATTAGAAAACCCCATCACAGATCAACCTACTGGGAACACCCATATCACATCAGGTACCAGAGGATCCTTTACTGACTTCACCCCTAATACTGACTTAGATTTTCTCACCTAAGGGCTTGGTATACTTTATGTCGGATTCCCTGTTAGTTCTGACACAGCCTGTAAACCTGTCCTATTTAGTTCCCTTCTCCCCTTCTATAAAGTAAAAAAAAAAAAAAAAAAAAGATAATAAACTGAGGATGAGTTAGTAACTCCGAAGTGGTCATGGGAATGGTAGCAAACACTATTTTCTCTCATGTGATCCATGGAATGTGTCCAAAGTACACCCCATAACGGGAAGAACACTGATAAAAAAAATAAAATGATACCCAATGTGGGAAAAATCAGTTGTTAAAGAAGGGAAAGAGAAGAAAGGGACTAGAGAAAGATAGTATGGTGGTCTAGAGCTGATTAGGTAAGAATCCATGTGCCTTTAGATCGATACTCCTTAGGTGAGACCGCACTTAAATACTTGCAGAAGTCAGTAGGGAGAATTTGAATGCTTGAATGTGATTGTGGAGTTTACCTAGGACAGTTGCTAAGTGTGGGGGAAGTACATGTTGGTCTTGATATCCTGTGATTGATTCTTTCAGTGGTTTACTAAGGGGAATCTGAGTATTGTAGCTTCTAAGATGAAATGAGTTTCTGAAGAGTTTTCAAACCTCTTCACCATGTTTTAGTTCTATGTTTTGCTTGAGGGCAAGCAAAAGCTAAGTGTGGGGGAGTTGATATATCATGGTTTTTACCCATTTTAGACCATGATATAGATGTGTTTTAGTGTCTTTTGTCTTTGTTTAGAGTCTTTTACAGGTTAAATCAGGATTGGAGCTAATTGGAGATATTTGGAGCATTTTGGGACTTTTGGGACGTTTTGGCCGAGAGCTTAACTCACTGTTCGTATAATTGATCATGCGTCGATCGTTGCACTCAATGCATCGATCGATGCAGTCGCGAGATGGGCCGTACACGTCGGTTTGACAAGTATTGAAGATTTACAAAGAAGCCCAAGATAGTTCCAGTATTTACACAGAAGCCCCATCCGAGATTATGCCTATATAATAGAGTTTTTAGAGTTTTTATTAGAAGTTTTGGACATACGCTTTATAGTTGGCTTTCATAATTAAGAGCAGAGGATTTTTAGAGCTTTTGGGGCTGATCTGAACCTGATTCATCATCTGTATTTGGAGAAGATTTCGAACCCCTTTTACTCTTATTCTTTTATGCAATTTACTTATCATATAATCATGTTTTCATTATCTATGTCTGAGTAGATTCCTAGTTAGGCTTAGGGTTTCTCACATAGGATTTCATGACTTGCTAGACTTGTTCAATTTCAGTTAAGGATTCAAACTATATCTGTTCTTCAATTTAATTGTGCTTAAAGCTAGTTCTAACCTGATCAATTAGAATCTAGATCTTAGGTTGCTAAATACGTCACGGAAGTGGGGTTTAGGAACCAGAACTAATTAAATTGGGCAATTAAACTTTGCGCAAACGGAAGTTTGGTTTAGGATAATTGTGAACATATCAAACTTGGACTTATTGCTAGTTTAATCTGTTAGTTCTCGCAAACGGAAGTTTGGTTTGCTGCACTTAGACTTAGAGAATTATCGCAAAGGAATTTGGTTAATTCTATATATGTGTTTTGAGTTCTAGAACTGTGCTTAATTAGATCCTTGCTGAATGAACTGTCTGCTAGTCTGATTTCCTGAGAATACCCTAGGTTTGACGCTTTTAATTACTTGCTTTCACAACCAATAATCTCTGCTACTGATTTACTTTCTTGCACTGTTTTCAATACAATCACATTGTTTATTTCTAGTATTCATTCCCTACGGTTTGATTCTCTTGAGACCAAGTGTCCCTGTGGATTCGATAACCCTATATACTACTTTGACATTGCTGTTCACTTGCAGTTTAGTATAGGGATTAATTCTTGACCTATCAATAACACACTTAGATTATAATAACGGTGTGGGTTAATTAGTCGGGTTAATGGTAATGAATGGAAGTTAATGAATAATGAGATGTCGGGGAGTTAGTAATCTTACTAACTCTAAACCGATAGATCGATGACTTATTAAAAGATACTTAGGAAGGGATAAGTAAAAAGAAGTGGTGTGATTGATGGGCCGTCTACGGGATAAGTAATCCACTAATTCCCAAGGTAGCGGATTGAATGATTAAAGGTTAAGGATTGAATGAATAAATGTTAAGAAAATATTAAAAGACGAATAAACCTAAATAATTGTTTGTGAGGTGTTGTTATAATTGATTGTGTGATTGTGTATCTACTTCGATGTTGGGCCGAGTAGACTGTTGATTGTGTGATTGTGTATCTACTTTGGTGTTGGGCCGAGTAGACTGTTGATTGCTTGATTGTGTATCTACTTCGGTGTTGGGCCGAGTAGACTGTTGATTGCTTGATTCTTTATCTACTTCGGTGTTGGGCCGAGTAGACTGTACTGGTAGAGAATTACTCTGGTGCGGGACCGGGTAAGTATGAGTAAGGTCGGGTGATGTGGAGATTGGAGATAGGACTTGCGGGATAGACTGGGAATTGAGATGGTAGTTCTATTTGACCTTGTTGGTATTGCGTGATAGAGTCCCAACGAGTCTGCTTGTTTACATTGTTGTTATTAGGACTCTATAAGGTGCGTTGGATCCCGCAAGTCTAGAGATGGTGTTCCGGTACTTCCGACCCGATAGGATCATCAGGTAGTTACCTGATCGGACACGGGCCTTCGGGTGTTGATTCTGGTTATGGTGTTAACCTATTGAGTGACGCCGGTAGGTTTGATCCGGAGAATACGGGGTAGCGTCCTAAGGCCGGACTGCATGGAAGCTTTGGTTATCTAGGGGTAACCCGAGTCACCGCGTACCAATGGACAGAGAACGGTGTCCTATTTGTTGGACTTCGTGTTTTCATCTAGGAGTCGTGAGAGGTTTTAGTTACCGTGGGGTAGCTAAGTGTTCCCGTGGAAGTTACCGAGTTCGCGTTTGGGGCCCATGGTGTGGAGATTGCTTAGAGATACGATAGATAGATCGAGTTTAATCGAGAGCATGTGCTGGAGTGTTCTCGATTCCCTTGGTTACTTTTGTGTTGTTGTGTTGTTATTCGAATGCTTGTGTGTTGTGGAGCTCGTCACGTCTTGGTAGCACGTGACCAGCTATTTGTATTTGATTGTGATTTTGGGTTTGGGCGGGATTAATAGATTATTAGCAGCCTTTAGTTGGGAGCCGTCTCACTGGGTAATCTTAGATTGCTCATTAGACTCTTTTGTTTTTTTCAGGTTTGGCATAGCTCGGCGGACGCGTAGGACACTTGGAGTTGTTTCGGGTTGGCATTGGGTATCGGTTGTTACGCATTTTGACTTATTTTCGGTTTCAGATTTTGTTGGGATCCCGTTAAATGATTTGTAATAGACCATATATTATTATGAATAAGATTTATATTTTGTTTAAAGTAATAAAAACGGAATAATTCCCTGATATACGGTTTAAGCCGAACCGAACACAACTCGTGGAAGCGGTACGGGTTGAAAAGCCTCGTATCGTGGAAATGAGGCAAACATAGTCAAAGATGGTTTGGTTCGATCCTTTGACTCAAACCGGACTGTTTCTTGCTTTCATATTGTGACAAACTCTTCTTGTATGACTGCTCGGGTTCGATCGGTCATGTTCTTGTTTGATTGTTGGCCGGTCAGCTCGTCGGTCCGCAGAAAACGGGAAGGGGGCGTTACAGTGACTGAAGTCCTCCTGGAGGTCGGGCCTAAGCATCTCAGCAACCAGAATTAACTTCGAGGAGGCTTCACCGCAATCAGTTGGAGGAGATCGGCACAAGACCGTTTATCGTCCACCAAAGGAGTCCTTCCCGTATGATGATACGACCAAGAAAAATCCATCGGATCAAGCTCCTGACCGTTCCCGCCTCTCCTCGCACGACAAGATCGATCAACGACATCCTCATAGCCCTCGTCAACAACTTCAAAGCGCAAAGCATCGGAACCAACACATCCCCCCTCGGGAAGCACAGGCTCCGTACCTAGAGCACCAAAATCAGGAATGGACACGTGATCAGACTCGACCTCCCGGTCCCGTCCGAGATCACAGTCAACCTCCATCTCCGCAAAATTAAACTCCCCAGCGGAACAACTCGCGGCAGGACGATCATAGTCCTCACTCGAAACCTTACGATGCTTCCTACGGAGATGAAGAAACAACGACCCACCAGCCGGATAGCCAGAAGACGACAACCCCAAAAACTCTGACAAACAGTCAAAAGATCAAAAAGGGGACGTCATACCACAACAAAGAAAGGAGGAAGAAGGATCCAAAACCTGAATCAATTTTCTCAAAAAAAGCCCGAACCCTCAAATCAAAAGAGCTTTGTCCTCTTTCTTCTTCCTCGAAGGCCAGGGTATCGGAACATGAGCCCTCATCCTCGTCAAATTCTTAGAGAAATCCACAGTCCAAAAACCAAAAAGGAGCAATCTGCAGAGCAAACAAACAAACACAGAGACGAGCCATGTAAACAACAACAAACACCCAAACAGAAAAGAAGAATAAAAGGAAAAATAACTACCAGGATCAGTATTCCAAGCTGAAAAGAAGACCATGTTCACATTAAACGTCAACACACTGTTAACCCGCACAAAGAAATAGCCATCCTGCCAGCGGTCCGTCTTATCCGGAGGATCGGACACAATCTTCATGCGATGCCTGGGAAAAATCTTCGTATAAAAAGTCCCGGCGGTCCCGCGATTAACTGCTATCGACGTCAATCTGCAAAAGAAATCGGTAGACATATCAAAGCCATCATCAGCCGCCATAATCAGAGCCCCCACCATATTACGCATGGCGCCCGAGCAAAGCTGAGAGATAGCTATTTTCTTTGCTTTGCAGTACTTGACCAAGAGTCTCGGAAGGGGGAATAACAGATGACACTCAGAGAATAAACTCTCGTTCAAACAAACCCATCCGGGAGGAGCATTCCAGGGCCTCTCGTCTGGGGTTGGTCGACGATAATCGAGACCGGGAATACGGATACAGTCTCGCAAAAGGGCGTCTAGGGAATCCTGCTTACAGATGGACGAAGGAATTGGCCGATCAATCACCTTCCTCCTAGATTCTCCCCCCTCGCTCGCCGTAACTTCCTCCTTTTTCGTCTTCTTCTTCTTCCCTTCCTTCAGAACTGTTGGTTGAGAGCGACTAGTAGAAGTAGAAGCACTAGGCCCCGAAGCACCACCTCCGTTCTCAACCCAATCATCGCCATCATTCTCGCGGCCCAACGTATTTGCACCAATACATGAATCGCGCTCATTCCCGTCACATTGTTCTACATCGACAGGCGGACCCAAGTTTTCTCCCTATGAAAGTGGAGGAAGAGAAGTATCGGAAAACGGCTGACAAGCGAGGGGTTTCCTCATCATCGGATTGCCCCAAAAAGGACAAAGTATTCAGCCACCTCGCGAATTAAAAAACTCCTCGTCGTCACAAGAAAGCTTAGATCGCACAGAATCCACACCCTTCGAACTGGAAGAATCCGAATCACTGCTACTAGAAGATAGATAAAAAGTCGCCCATGCTCGCATACTAACCCAGAAGATCTAAAGAAGAACCGATAAACATTAGTAACTGGAGCAGAAATCGCGAAGCAGAAATTACAGAGAGAAAGGCATGGAAGCCGAGGAGGAAAAAATTAATAAATTTCGCGAAAACTCAAGAGTCACACTTCCTGAAAATCGCGCTGCTTCGCTGGAAACACAATTAAAACTGAGGCAAAGCGACCTAACAAGATTTCCGCCTGGCCTAAAACAAGGGAATTCGCCGACCTCGACCAAGAACCGCAGATCGACGAACTGGGGGGGGGGCTAACTGTTGGATATGGATTTAGCACCCATCCATAATCCCATTGGAAATCTTGCTAAGTAAGCCAAAACATCTCAGCCCAAGAAGACAAGCCCGCTAAGGAGTCAACGACCCAAGAAGAAGTCAGCATCCAAGAGCTATAAATAAGACCCTTCACTCTTCATTTTAGGGACATTGTAACTTTCGGAAGTGCCGAACTACTTCAATAAAGCTCCGACCTCAAGCAATATTTAGGGGGAACGTCATTAGACGGACTCCCACTTCGTACCATCCTGTTCACAGCTCGGCTTCGGCTTTCAGACTAATAAAGAACAGTTTCGACCTCACTTTAAGTTTATATTTTACCTCGTAGTTCGAACATTTCAGATCGCAGCCCGGCTTTTATTACTAAATCGAATTTCCGTAACAACACAGAGCGCCATAAAATTGAGAGACAACAAAAAGTAATCACCAAAACTTCCACAACCCAAACTCAACTTCAATCCTCGAACGTGAAGAAAACAGAACCAGAAAGAAACCAGAGACCTCAAAGCGAGCCCAAAACTAGACAACAACACACTGGCAAAGTAACCACTCTCACCTAGACCCCAAAACGGACCGCAAAATCTCTGAACCGTGACAACCTGCTATTGAAACCCAACGAATAAGGGGCGTTAGAAAGAAGAGTAAGAGATGAACAGTACAACAGAGAAAAATCCGCGAAGAAAAGAAGTTTGTTGAAAAACGAAGAGAAAGAAAAAAAATAAGTGAAAGAATTATTAGCTAAAAATTATTATAAATACATTTACATATTTAGCGTTTAGAACAATAGAAAACAGTTCACTAAAATGAAAATAATGTGAAAAATAATTAATACCGTGTTTCACTTTTTGGATGTCTTCATTCGTATTGTGTTGTGAAAGATGGATTTTTCAGCAGATCACTCATTTAAATATTTGTTTGGAAGATGTTTAATTGGAGAGAATTTTTATAATAGATTTTCATAAATTTAAATGCATCTTTTTCATAACTAAGGTTAGTTGACCTCTCCTCTTTGAGCTTACTTTCTTCCATTTAGCACCAATTTTCAAATTTGGATATTACACCTTAACTTCAATTCCATATTTTAGGTCTTTGATGACTAAATGAGTCGCCAAGAAAATTCAATTTTGCTTCATTTTTCTTCGCTTTATTGTAAACAATCATGGAATTTAAACCATCTTCGTTTGGATATAAATAAGAGTATAAGATCAAAGAGGTGTAACAAATTAACGAGGGAAAGAAAGATGGCAAATAAAGATCGTCTGAATGTGAGACTTTTGTTCTTCCTTCTAGTGGTTCTCTTAGTCGCGTTCTACGCTCTTGCTTCTCACCCCGGTTAGTGTTTCTCCACATATAATCTCAACAATTTACAAAAAAAAATTATAGTAAATGACATTTGATGAATTATGCGTAGTTGTTTCTGGAAAGAATCTGACTATATCTTTTTCAATTATAAACGAAACAGAACAGAGAAGGAAGCTAATGCCCATATTCCCGTCATGCAGTCTACATGGTGGTGGTCGCCATACAGATTGTCCGCCGCCCCCGTGATTTGAGATCTTTCGTCATGACTTCGTGTACGATGGCTTCACTTCTCCTAGTACTCTAAATCTTCATCAAGGAAACATTATTGTTTCTACAAAACTATCGTATTGTTCATTTTTATACTAATCATGCGTTATTTATAAGCATATCTAAGATCATATTTGCAATAATTGTCATGTTTTATCATAATTTCAATAGCTGTAAAATATTTTAAATTGATGTTTTTAGGTGATTATAATATATAATGTATTGTGTTAATAAGGTATTCAAAAGTATTGTGTTAATAAAGGTGTGATGGGTGTTTTTATTTTATTTTTATCTAAAAAATGTATAATGAAAAATATCAAAAACAGAGTTCAATACTAAAAAGAGATACATGGTCGGAACCCATTACACTGAGGTAGAGGAACACATTACGAGTCAAAAAGACATGTAGTTACATAAAATTGCTTACGGCTAACAACAATAACTCTTGAAGCAATACTTGGAACTCCTTTGTTTGCACTCAACAAGGCACTCTCTGTTTCTCAGTTATTTTTGTTAACTGATAAACAGAGTTAGTAAAATAGAATAGTATGCTGAAAATCCAAAACCAAATGATATAGAATCTATATGTCCATAAAGGCAAAACCGTTCTTATTACATTGCAATGGGTTACAATTTTTTTATATGTGATTATGTTTTTATATTGGACCTGCAAATGAATATTAAGCTAATTCACAGTTGACAATAAAAAAAGAATAGATTTCCATGCCTTGTTTTGGTCTTCGTTGACTCAATCAATGGGTAGCCCAAAAAGTCATCCTTTGCACCGCGTTCTTTTTGTTGTTACGTGGAACTTAAAGTCGTATATATAGTATTCTAGTATCGAATCCTTCTTACAATTATCAAAGAGAGATGGCAAAGGATGGTCCTTCGAATTTGGGACTTGTGATCTTGCTTCTACTGGTCCTCGTGGTATCGTGCTCTATCGATTGTGCTCTTTCGTCTCCACAATCAGGTTAGTCTTGAGTCTTGACACGTGTATGAAAAGTTAATGAAATACTATATCCGCAAGTTTAATTAGTTCTCTCAAGTCGTTTTTTTATTTAGTTTTTAGTGAGTTAAGTTTCCTCGAATTTTTGTGTAATATCAGCTAACCAAATCGTTTTATTCTCACTCTGATGTTATATATAATTTCAGATAGCATAAATAAATTAGAAACTCTTTTGTTTAATAGATATGATAGCATTATAATGCTTATGTCCGTAACTAAGACATTTTGTATGAAACCTAATTATCATTTTTTTTTTTAGGTCGGAGAAGAGAGATGCGACGAGTAAGATCATCTAACAGTAGACGAGCTAAAGCCGGTGGATATATCTTTCCACCTCCACCACCATCGTTATTGTCACCACCGCCGCCACCGTTGAGGTGAACATGCCCAAGGATAATGACCTCAAATGCCTTTAAAAGAGAGAAAATATGTTTTCTTCTTGAAGATTCTACGATGTCTAAGTTAAACATGTTCAACTGAGAGTTATGTGTTCAGGAATGTGTGTGGATTGAGTGAGGAGTCTTCTCTAAAGATATGTAAAGTGAATAGGATATGTAATAACAATCATGTCGAAACTAGTAAATATATGACATTTGGATTCGGTGGAAAAAAGATTAAACAAATTACAAATCAAATTCAAGAGTTCATGAATCATGAGGAAACCAATTGGGATCACTAGGCATAACCATCTTCAATACCTCATTTTTCTCTTCCATAACTTTAGTCACTACACTACAAGAAAACAGGGCTATTACCGACGGAATTACTGACGGAAGAAATTCCGTCATAAATTACAGACGATAAAACGACGACTTTCAGACGGAAAGTTTTCCGACGGAATACCGTCAAAAATTTCTGACGGTTTTCTCATTCCGTCGGAAACACCCGACGGTAAACCGGCGGTTTAATTTTCCGTCGGTTTTCCGTTGTATTTCGGTCGGTTTAGCGTCGGTTTAATATAGCCGTTAAACTGACCGTCAATGGAACCGTTGGGTCGATTAGAAACCGACCGATTTCCGACGGAATTCCGTCGGAAATTATGCTACATATACCTTATCCCTCCTCTCTTCCCCTCCACACATATCCCTCCATAACTCTCTCTCTCTCTCTCTCTAATACTTCTAGTAACCGAGAAAAATGTCTTCTTCTAACTATTTTAGATCGTGGATGGACGGAGTTAGGATTGTTGAGGCGACGAAGCTAGTGGAACAGGAATATGCACTCGGTATTGCAGAGTTTATGTCGTTAGCTTGCAATCAACCACAAACACTGAAAAAAGGTAAGTTAAGATGTCCATGTGTTAATTGCAGAAATTCTAGAAATATTCCGATTGGCGAAGTATGGTTTCACTTGTATTCTGTTGGGTTTATGTCGGGTTATAAGATTTAGTATCTTCATGGGAAAACTTCGGATAATGCAAGTTGTAGTAGAGAACATTACGGTTGTACTAGTACTAGGGAACCTAATGTTAGTTCTAGCGAACCTTGTACTGCCGATGTAGATTTTGGTGTAGGCACCATTCAGATAGTTAATGATGCACATAGAGAGAATATTCTAGCGGTAGGAGAATATCAAATTCCTAGGGTAGGTGAGGAACCAAATGTAGAATCTAGGAGATTTTTTGACATGTTAGATGCAGCGAAGAAGCCGCTTTACGATGGTTGCAGAGAGGGTCATTCGCCATTATCAGCTGCTACAAGATTAATGGGCATAAAGTCGGACTACAATCTGGCGGAAGAATGTGTGGATGCGTTTTGCGAGTTTGTGAAAGATATTCTTCCAGAAGATAACCTTGCGCCGGGTTCATACAACGAGGTAGAGAAACTTGTACAAGGGCTGGGATTACCGTATGAGATGATAGATGTGTGCATCGACAACTGTATGATATATTGGCGAGAAGATGAATTCCGTCTGGTTTGCAAATTCTGTAAGAAGCCGCGCTATGAGGATACAGGGGGAAGAGCTAAGGTTCCGTTCAAGCGAATGTGGTATATGCCGTTAACCGATAGGCTTAGGCGCTTATACCAGTCGGAGCGAACTGCAGGGGAAATGAGATGGCATGCTGAGCATAGTAGAGGAGCAGAGATTGTACATCCGTCGGATGCTGAAGCGTGGCAACATTTTCAGAGAGTATATCCAGATTTTGCATACGAGCGACGTAACGTGTACCTCGGATTATGCACAGATGGTTTCAACCCGTTTGGAAGGCATGTGAGACAATATTCGTTGTGGCCAGTGATTCTGACTCCATATAACCTACCGCCGACTATGTGCATGCGTCGAGAGTTTCTTTTCCTCTCCGTACTCGTTCCCGGTCCTGAGCATCCGAGAAGAGCACTTGATGTATTCTTGCAGCCTCTAATACATGAGTTGCAAATGTTATGGCTGCCCGGTGTTGTAGCATACGATGTCTCATGCAAGGAAAATTTTCTGATGAGGGCTGCATTGATTGGACCATTAGCGATTTCCCGGCTTACGGTATGTTATCAGGATGGACAACGCACGGGAGGTTAGCATGTCCGTATTGTCAGGAAAAGACAGATGCATTCCAGTTGAAGAATGGACGCAAATCGTGTTGGTTTGATTGTCATAAAAGATTTCTACCGCATGATCATCCATACCGGAAAAACACTAAACTTTTTACGAAAAAGAGGAAAGTGTTTGATGATCCTATTCTCCAAGACGATGGGTCGACTACCTTGGGACTCTTAGAAGGATTTGGGGCATTAAGAAGTCGTGAGTGTGGTGGGAACGGGCATGAGAATATATATGGAGCTGGTGTAGTCCACAACTGGCACAAGCAAAGCATCTTCTGGGATTTACCATATTGGAAGGACCAGTTACGAAGGTATAATCTTGATGTCATGCACATTGAGAAAAATTTCTTTGATAACATTATGAACACTCTTCTCAACGTGCAAGGGAAGACGAAAGACATTGTGAAGTCTAGGCTTGATTTACCTGAAATTTGTGATCGGCCTGAACTTCATCTTCAGAATAACGGAAAACCGCCAATTCCAGCATATTGGGTAGACTCGAAGTCAAAGGAAGAGTTATTTAAGTGGATTATGCTACAAGTTAAATTCCCGGACGGGTATGCATCAAACTTGCGTAATTGTGTGGACACTGACGGAGGAAAGTTTATCGGAATGAAGAGTCATGATTGTCATGTGATGATGCAGCGACTCCTACCGTTTGCATTTGCTCATCTCCTTCCTCGTGATGTCCACAAAGCAATTGCAGCTGTTGGATCTTTTTTCAGGGATATATCCACATGGACACTCACTGCTGATGGGATCAGAAGTCTGGAGCAAAACATTCCAAAATCTTATGCAATCTGGAAAAGTTATTTCCACCGTCTTTCTTCGACGTCATGGAACATTTGCCTATCCATCTACCGGGTGAAGCTAGACTTGGTTGTCCGTTACAATATTGGTGGATGTATCCGTTCGAGCGCTATATGTTCCACCTTAAAAAAAGGTGAAGAATCCCGCTAAAGTGGAGGGCTCTATTGCCGCTCAATATAACAACGAAGAGACTGCGACCTTTGCTGGCTACTACTTCCCTTCGCAAGTACGCACAAGGAGCAGGCGCCCAGCTAGGAACGATGATAGGGGAGAGAGGCAAATTTATCGGTCAATTGTTCCTAACATTTTTCAACAGGTTGGGCGGTTAAGTGGGAAAGAAGGCAAGCGGCTATTAACACCTCAAGAGCATACACATCTCCACAAGTACATTCTAACCAACTGCGAGGAAGTATTTCAATATGAGAGGTATACATGTTAGATTTCTAATTTTGTATTGCACTTTCTTTACTTATTTATATTCTTTTAACTTTTTGTAGGATATATATGGAAGCTCTCAAGTTTCATCATCCAGAATTGAACGAGAGCGAACTTGAGGCTCGGAAACAAAAATACTTCAGCCATTGGTTATCCTTTTATGTAAGAATTAGTTTCTTGAATCATTTAAAACACTTAATTAAGATTTTGAGCAAAATATTTTTAACTTTGATGTGATCTTATTGTTAGGTCAAGGAGGAACTCAAAGCTGGACGCATCCCCGATGATTGTTAGTTGACATAGTAGAGGGCCTCCACTACACAGCAAAGTCTTATCCGAGAT
Source organism: Orychophragmus violaceus (assembly GCA_030180135.1). Taxonomy (NCBI): domain Eukaryota; kingdom Viridiplantae; phylum Streptophyta; class Magnoliopsida; order Brassicales; family Brassicaceae; genus Orychophragmus; species Orychophragmus violaceus. The sequence continues at coordinate 30,961,070 of CM058240.1, read as the reverse complement.
ATTGCACTAGGGGGTACGCATTTAAGGTGCATGTAGAAGGGTCAACAAAAATTACTGCCGATCATGGGGTATCATTTGCATCCGGAGAAGCTGACTACTATGGTATTCTTAAAGAAATACTAGAAGTTAAATACATAGGGAAGCTTGGAATGCGCTGTGTAGTTTTTCTATGCGACTGGTATAGCCCGATCCTAGGGCAAGGTGTTGTGATCGACGAGTTCGGTGTGACGTCGATTAATTCGAGCAGAAAACTGAGAAACTACGATCCTTTCATTATTGCTTCACAAGCAGATCAGATTAGTAATTGCAAAAGATTATGTTTGTAATTCAAAACTCCGATAAAATAAATTTCTTAATTAATATAACATTTACGCAGGTGTGTTACATTCCATACCCTCGTCTAACTTATAAAAATGATCCATGGATCACCGTTACAAAAATAAACCCTCGAGGGAAGGTGTACGGAGTCGAAGAACGCGAAGTAGAGCCCTTACAAACAAGTGGAAGTAATTACATTGCTCCAGTAGAAGAAGCGCTTGAAGTTAATTTAGTTGTCGACTTTAGTCAATTCGGGGACATTGTTCTTTATTCAGAATCAGAAGAAGAAAGAGGCGAATTTGATGATAGCGACTCAATTTCGTCCGACTACGATACACAGAGTGATGGAGAATAAAAATGTATTATGAATTTAATATTTATGATTGTTTTTAAATAAATAACATGTGTTTTGCTTTAAACATCTATAATATTTTTAAAGGAAGATTAAAGTTTTAGTGACGCTAACTTGATAAATTGTTTTTTATGATTATATTAATAAGATTGTATCAAAATTACAACGTACTTCTTAGATCAACTGGTCTGTAAACACTTATGTCACTTGTCATCTCCCGTGTTCGAACCTCGCTTGGTGCAAATTTAAATTTTGTTTAATAGAATTTTAATTTCCGACGGATTATCGTCGGTTTATTGTCGGTTTACCGTCGGTTTATCGTCGGTAAACCGTCGGTTGATCGTCGGTTTCTGTCGGTTTATCGTCGGTTTGTCGTCGGAAAATCGTCGGAAATACCGTCGGTCAACGCAGTAACTATCTACTCTGGCCTAGGCGACGTTCTGGTAAATGTCATTTCTGAATTAACTCGATTTCCGACGGAAATCCGTCGGTTTTACCGTCTAAAAATTTTGTATATATAGACGTCCCATGCATGAGTTTTTCATTCAAATCATAAACACATCATCTCACCAAATGGATTTCGTTTATTTCTCTCCCGAAGCCCGTGAATCTGCAATACGACAGCTCGGAATGCCGGGTCGGAGACAACTTCCTAATCTCGACCCAACCCGGCAGGCACACCGGGCGATTTGGTTCGGATACAACACGGTTATTATATCCGTGACCAGTGAGATCATTCAGACACGTTGGTCTGGCGGCTATCTGACGTACTACCAACTCCCGACGTCCTTCAAAGAAGCGTGGTTCAGTGACTTTCTCGTAAGTAATGTCCTATTCTTAGAAATTATTATAATGTAATTATATTTAAGTATTTATAAAATTACAGGAATACTTCACCTGCTCTACGGACAATTTGTTCCTCGTCTGGCGGGAATTCCACAGGACTGCTAGGCGGGTTTTCCAAACAAAAATGCGGCGGTTGAAGCTACTTTGGCAAAGAGGAGAAGGAAGACCTGCGTGGATTCCTGCGAGGTCTTGGAGGTTGATGGTGAACCAATGGCACGAGACGGACGTTGGAGATTGGTTTACTAACCAATTCCCGAACTACAATAGATTTTAAATTATGTTGTTTTAAATTTCTTGTAATGTTTTAAATTTCATGCCGTTTGTAAAATATATTTTTAATTAAAGTAATTAACCTATGTTATGTTTTTTTTTTTTTAAAAATCAAAACAAAAGCATAATTTCATATACGATTAATATGTAATCCTAAACGACTAGCACAAACTGGCTCAACTGGTCTAATGCGAAAGAACAATAGTTTTAGGTGGCGGGTTCGAAACGAGCCCGCCCCATTTTTTGTTTTTTTTTAAATTTAAATTTTGACGGATAACCGTCGATTTAAAATTATTCCGGCGGTAATCCGTCGCTATTTATTTTTCAGACGGTAATCCGTCGGTAATTATTGACGGATTTTCGACGGTTTAGGGTTTAGGGTTTTAGAATGATAAAAAAAATCGCAAACCCCGTCACTAGTCAATGTAATGTTAGAATATATTATAATTCTTTAGTATCTGATCTATTTGACATTTTTTGTTTGATTTGAAAAATTTAAAACACGTAGGACCAAAACATTTCGAATTGTACATTAACGTTTAAGAAGAAGTTTATGTCAAACACTATCTAACTATGATTTTCCTAATATTCCTCAAATTGAGACGTGTAATTATAAACCTCATGCTTAATGGTACATTAATGTGTTACTAGCAAAAAATGTCAAACCCTAAAACCTAATTGAAACCCTAAACCCTGTTCCCTCGGAATTCCGTCGGAAATTTCCGACGGTTATTCGTCGGTTTACCGTCGGTTTACTGCATTTATCGGTCAAAACCTAATTGAAACCCTAAACCCTGTTCCCTCGGAATTCCGTCGGAAATTTCCGACGGTTATTCGTCGGTTTACCGTCGGTTTACTGCATTTATCGGTCAAAATCTAAATTAACTCCCCTCTCTTCCCCATGCAACGCTTTGGTAAGTGTATAGTCAGTAATTAAAACTATAAATGCTGTCGAAAATTATTGTATAAATATGTACGTACTTGTCCTTGTTTTTTCAAACATTTCATCTAAGATTCTCTACCCAAAAAAAAAATGGATAACGTTTTTCTGACCCCGTCATGGCGTTCTTGGATAATTTCAGGGATATGATCTCAACCGGGACGAGAACATCTTCCTGTTCTGGATCCTTACCGACAAGACCGGACCATTTGGTTCGGTTACAATGCTGCAATTCCCGCTGTTATTAGCGACATAATAGAGGCTCGGTTTTTTGGAGGTTACCTAGCTTACTACAATATCCCGAGAAACGTTAAAGAGTTATGGTTCGAGGATTTTCTGGTAAATAATTTATATTTTTTGTCTTTTAGTTGCAAATTCTACAATTAATATTTATTCACTTATTAAATTGCAGGCTTATTTTAATTTTAATCCGCAAGTAATCTTCGCGGTTTGGGTGGAATTCCACGTGGTGGCTAGGCGTGTTTTCCAGACCAAAATGCGTCGGGCCAAACTGCGATGGTTTAGAGGACAAGGAAGACCGTCATGGATGTCGGAGGGGGATTGGAACCGCATGGTTCAGCTTTGGGAGGAGACTGACATCGGAGAATGGTTCGGGAACGATTCCCCAAATAATGACTGAACAATTTTATAAATATGCTATTTATTTTCATGTAATGTTTAATATATGTTATAAATTATGTTTTTAATATATGTTATGTTTTATTTATTTTTTTAATAATCAAAACAATAGCATAACAATAACTACAATTACCATGTAATCATAAATAACTAACACTAAATGGATCAACTGGTTAAGGGTACATAATACATAGTTCGAGGTGGGGGGTTCGAACAGAGCCTTCCACCGATTTTATGTTTTTTTTAAACGGTTATAGATATATAGAAGTACTATGTATCCATAAACAACTAACACTAAATGGATCAACTGGTTAAGGGTACACAATACATTGTTCGAGGTGGGGGGTTTGAACAGAGCCTTCCACCAATTACTTTTTTTAATTTCCGACGGATAACCGTCGGTTTTCAGATAACCGTCGGTTATCCGTCGCAATATTTTTGGCGCCTTAAACCCGAAATTTTTCGAGTTAACCACCAATTTTTGGCGAAAACAATTGGACCGCCTAAAATACCGACGGAAAACCGACGACAAATGATTTCCGACGGATTTCCGTCGAAAATCAATTCATATTCTCCCGATCAAACTTCTTCTTCTCCATTTCTCTGTAACTTCTCTCTCTCTAATCGCGACATCGGACCATCTCTCTACGATTCCGCCGGATTATCGCCGTTAATCCTCAAATCCGACCGCCACCAACACCACAAACATGTAAGTTATCCTTTTAACCGATTGATTTTGCATAATTTTGTTTTGATTTGTAGAAATGGTTGCATGTGTTGGATTAAAAGGTAGTATAGGTTGACTAATGGATTGAACAATATAATTACTAGGATTTAGGATTGTTTGGCTTAGATTGATTGTGAATTCCTTTTTTAAGTTTCTCCAAACTTTATAAACCTTTTTTTGGTGTAATTTTGGAATTTTTTTTTGGTTTTTTTAACGTTTTTAAAATTCTTATGAGTTCTAAAACGTTTTTTAATTTTTTAAAAATTTGAAACGTTTTTGTAATTTATTTTCAATTTTAAAACGTTTTAGAAAATTTTATTGTTGAGCTTTTTAAACGTTTCTAAATTTTTTTATGAGTTCTAAAACGTTTTTGATTTTTTTTAAAAATTTAAAATCGTTTTGTAATTTATTTTGAATTTTTTTTAAAGGTTTTAGAAAATTTTATTGTTGATTTTAAAACGTTTTTAAAATTTTTTATGAGTTCTAAAACGTTTTTGAATTTTTTAAAAACTTAAAAACGTTTTTGCAATTTATTTAGAATTTTGAAACGGTTTAGAAATTTTTATTGTTGATTTTAAAACGATTCTAATTTTTTTATGAGTTCTAAAACGTTTTTTATTTTTTTAAATCTTAAAAACGTTTTTGTAATGTATTGTGAAATTTAAAACGTTATAAAAGTTTATTTTGTTGATATTAGAACGTTTTTTATGAGTTCTAAATTTTTGATTGGTTTGTAGGGATACTTTTCTGACGTTTGAGGAAGTTATGGACGACATTCCACTCAATGAGGTGCATCAGGAACCGGTCCAACAACAACAACCGAGAGCCCGACGGTCTCGGTCGACTCAGGTGCGACCCACACCGGATCCGACACAGCCGGGAACGTCTGAGACTATGCCGGAGGCTAGTGGGAGTCATTCCGTGTCTCAGGTGCCCCATTATGTTTTGCCGTCAATTGCCGATGAGATATCGGCATTAGTCGATCAGCCGAGGCGAGAGATGCTCAAACGGCTCGACCCTTTCTACGAGACCAACCCGGGCACTTTCGGGTATAAAACTTATAACTTTAGATTCTCATTTACACTTTTTAGTATATACAATTTTTGTAAACCTTTGTTTTTCCTTGTCTTATTAGGTTTACGTTGACCGAGTCGAAGGTCACGAAGAGCATTTTGGGAATGATGTACAGCATGCTCAAGTACGGGTACCCGACGTACAGGGAGATGCCTTTATCCGAGAGGCATAACTGGTTCCGCCAGTTCGCGGTAATACCTCCTCGTTAACTTTGTTGTATATATATATATATATATTTTTTTTTTATTATTTTATATAATTTATTTTTAAAGTTTTTAATTCTAACAAATATTTATTTTTTGTTTTGAATAGCAAGAGTATACTTGGGATAGGAAGTATACGGTTATGGTGGAAGAGGAGTTCCACCAGAAGGCGTCGACGCATTACTCAAACGTCATCAACACTTGGAAACAGAAGTGGTGCCGTAATGAAGTTTCCAAGGGTATTAACAAAAAGAGCGATACTTGGCAGGGCTTCATCCGTCATTGGAGTAAGCCAGCAACCGCATCAATCTCTTCGACGAACTCCCAGAACCGTAACAGTGAGAGGGATGGTGCCGGTTCCGCAACTCATAATGCGGGAGCAAGAAGCACCGCATCAAGGAAGATAATCCTGGTAAGCAGTTCTTTTTTAAAAATTTTCAATATGTTAAGTTATTTTTAAATTTTAAGTTCAAAATTGTTTTTGCAGAAACAAAAGAAGGGGCGAGATCCGAATCATATTGAGCTCATCGAGGATGGCCACAAGAACAAGGAAACGGGCCAAATCCAAGATCCAATTGCTCGGAGGATTGTGGAGTCGACGAAGAGGCGTTTGGATGAGGTAGTTACCCAATCCGAAGGAATCGGTTCAACGGAAGAGATACATGACGAGCAGATCAACCAAGTCTTCCTCGCGGTAAATTTTAAAATTTTTAAAAATTTGAAATATGTTTAACCCTAAACACTAACTTAAAATTCATAATGTATTATTTACTTTACAGGAAACTGAGAAGAGAAGAGGACGCGTTTTTGGTTTGGGAAACTTGGCGGACAAAGTGTCGACACCGCATTCCCGTTTTCGTCCGGAAGGCGAGGACTATGCCCAGATCTTAAGGGAAAAGGATGCGGAGATCGAAGCGTTAAAGGCTAGTCATTCGCGGATGGAAGCCCGGATGGCAGAACAAGATGTAGCAAACGCAAAGAAGTTCGAAGAGATGAACCAACGGTTTGAGACCTTCATGCATTAAGCCAATCATCCAAATGTCGGACCGTCGACCAAGACCGGGGGGAAGGGCGGAAAGAAGTTGAGGAAGAGGGCGACGTGAGCGTGATCCGCTCCCGTTGAATGTAATTTTTTTTATGGACGAATGTAGTTTTTAAAACATGTTTTGAATATTTAATAAATTTCTTTTTTTGTTTTAATTAATAAATTTGCGAATATATATATATTTTTAAAAAAATTATTAATTATCCGTCGGTAAACCGTCGATAACCGATCGTCGGAAAACCGTCGGTAAAACGCCCTCGGAATGCCGTCGGTAATCTTCCGTCGGAAGACCGTCGGTATTATACGTCGGAATACCGTCGGTATTATACGTCGGAATACCGTCGGTATTATACGTCGGAATACCGTCGGTATTAAACGTCGGAATACCGTCGGTATAACTCGTCGGAATACCGTCGGTATTACTTGTCGGAATACCGTCGGTATGTCCGGTCGGTTTATGGTCGGTAAACCGTCAGAATGAACCGTCGGTTTACGGTCACAAAAGCGTCGGTAAAGGTGCGTCGATAAACCGTCGGAGATCCGTCGGTATTATATTCGTCGGTGATCCGTCGGTATTCCATCGGTTTTTATAGACGAAAAACCGACGGAATTGTTTTTCCGACGAAATAGAAATGACAGACTATTTTCGTCGGAAATCCGTCGGAATACGTCTTTTCCGACGGAAACCCGTCGATTTCATCCCTCGGTAATGGCCTGTTTTCTTGTAGTGCTAGTGTTATTACAGAGCCCTGCACAAGTATCTGATCGGTTAAATATGCCTTAGTTTATGTTAGGTTTTAAAAGGTGTGCTCGGTAAAATCTGTGAGTTTGAAGGGTTTTCTTATTGAAAGCAGACTAAGGTCGTCAAATGAACAAAAAGGGTGAGAGGTCGTCGGTAGACAAACTCTGTTACAATTTGGGTTGTGTTCGTCGCATTAAAGTGAGAGCTAAAATACACAATTCCCAAGAGGATGTCACTTATATATGAACAGTGATTGTCCTATTTATAGTAAATATACAGTCGTACTTTTGTACATGTCATTGACCCCTTGTCAAGCTGCGATGTTAGGCCGTACTGATCAGGTGAATAATTGGCCAGGCCGACCAAATCATGTCTTTTAGTCTAGCTCTATACAGAAGATGACAAGCCGAGCCGAGCAGTCTTGATTTCAAGCTGAGATGAGAAGGCTTTCATGTTGAAACTGGCCGATTGTTCATCGATTTGGGCCAATCAAACGTAGGGATCAGATTTGGGCCAGGCTTACTAATAGGTTCCTAACACATATCCAACAATAACCCCCCTCCCCCAAATTCGTCGATCTTGAGTTTGTTGAAGTCGGCGAATTTTGGTATTGTCTTGGTCGAAATTGTTCGTCGTATGTGATATGCTACGTCAAGCTTACAGTGGATTCAGTTTTCTTTTATGTCTTCTCATTTTTATTGATCCTTGTAACTGGTAACAAGGATTTTGCAATCCTTTGAGGTACCAATTCCTCAAGCTTATCGTGTAGCTTTGAGGTATCGAACCTTTTTGGGACGGATAAAACCAATAAGAACACACCAACCTCTAGAGTCAAATCACACAATTGATTTTTGTTCTAACAATCCTAACGAAAACAATTCAAATTGAAGTAAATAAAAACAAGTAAACAAGTGAATTCTTAACAATCAATGACAAAGATAAGGCCTAAAGGTTAAGGTCAACGGATAGGTGACTCGGGATGATCAAGGATCCTAATTCAAACTTCAAAGAAGCTAACCTCCTAGCAAGGAACACAACAAGTTGATCAATTTAATCTCTTAATACTAATCTCTTTACTTAATCCTAATCCAAGAACAAATTCTCATTTGTGAATTAAAATCAAGCAAGCATTCAAACAAGTTCCAAACAGCCAACAATCACTCTAAACATCCATTTTCATGTGCTAGAATATGAAAGTCCTATCAAAGCTAGAAACTAGAATTTCATCGAACACATGGTGAGCAAGAAATCCTAAACATCCTAATCAACGTGATCAAGGCTAATTAGGCACTAAACACACTTTGATAGATGAGGTTTTTGTTGGAATTGTGTCCAGTAATCTCGGTACTGTCTCTAGAAAGTAAGAGTATGTCAATGATCAGACATAAGTCATATAATACTGGGGGTCATGATGGCTTGCTAGAGTCCGCTCATGATCTATAAGTCTTGGACTTATTGCCTTTATTATATGATCCCATATGGGTCACACGCCTAAGCTAACAGGAAAATGTGTAGGAACGGCTTAGCAGAAGTACGGTAAAAGTGCCAGGCATTTGTCGTACTTAGAGAGAGATTAATGGGTCTGATTAAATCCAAGGGATTTAATCAGATTGGTATTTGGGCCCAAAAGCCCAAAAGGGAAAGAGAAGGGTTTTATAAACTAAAAGCCAAATCTCTTTCTCCTAAAAAACCCTAACCCAGCCGCGAACCTCCTCTCTCTCTGCGCCTCCCACAGCTTGGTCTAGCAGCCTCTCTTCCTGCAGTGTGCGTGTGTGAGCCTTTGGAGGATCCATCCCTAGGTGGTTCTGCTGATCTCTGACCTGTTCTCTCTTTCCACTGCATAAACAGGTAAAAGGTGAGATCCACTATTGTTTCTAATCAAGAGAACCTAGATCTGTATGTTTAGGACTGTTTAATCTGAAGAACTGAATCAGGATTAACACTAAACGATCCAACAGTGGTATCAGAGCCATTGGTTCTGTTAGGTTTTCTTGTTTAGATTCAATTTTTAGGTTGTTTAGAAGTGTTTTGAATCTGAGATTGATTGAATCTGATTTGTAAAACACTTAAGAAACAAATTAAAAACCTAAAAACCTAACTATGAAATCGCATGGACCAATCGGATTGGTATGCGTCCGAGAGAGAGCCGAGTGGATCGCTTGATGCACGGGCCGATCGTGAACCGATCGCGTGGTCATGCCGATCGCTTGATGCTCGCGGCGAGTGATGAACCGATCGGTGAGCCGATCGCATGCATTGATCACGGATCGATGGCATGGATCGATGCGATCGAGTCCAGCTCACGCCGCGTCTCGTCCCGTCCCGTGTCCCGTCCCGTCCCGATCGTAAGGCTTGCGGCTGTCTCGATCATCCACTCGCGGTGATGCTTGCGGCCGTGACCTAGATGGTCGGTTCGAGATGGTTCGGTTTAAGGTTCGGTTTAAGATTTTAAAACTTAAACGTCACGGTTTAATAAACAGATTTAATAATTTTATTAAGTTCTGGTTAAACCGGGATAAGAAATCCAAAGTCGAAAAATTGGATTTTGTGCCTAAACCAGGATTTTCTAATTTGATTTGGTTGGACCAAATAAATTGAGAAAATCCGGTTTAGTAAATAACCGGTTGACAATTGTGGTCATCGTAGTAATTAATTTTGGTTAAGACCAATTTTAATGAACCAGACCGGTTATGTCATTTAATTGGACAATTGGGTCATGTCTTGGACATGGACAAATTCTTGGGCCTCGGGCTAAGAAGTTAAAACAATTGGGCCAATTATTTGAGTTTTTTCTTCAGATTAATTTAAAATTTATTTTATAAAATTATATAAATCGATTTTAAATTAAAGTTTCCGAAATTTTGAAATTAGAAAGTTTCTTAAAATAGAAGTTTCTAGATTTGCATGTTTTGGATTTTAAGAAATTTCTAAAGTTAGAAAGTTTCCGGTTTTAGAAAGTTTCCAATTTTAGAAAGTTTCCAAAATTAGTAGGTTTCCCAAAATGGAAAGTTTTCCAAAATAGTAATCTTCTATTTTGGGAATGAAATTTTAAAATAAACCTACAAACCTCAAACAATATCAAGCGTTTGATGTCTTGTCCAGTCTATGTCAGCTGTCGAAGCCCATTCAATTGTATTCATGGCCTTACAGTGTGAGGGTGTCTACTTTTGCGTGGATAAGACGGTTTGTGATTCATAAATGTCATTGGGAGTCCCAGACATTAATGATTACATGACTGTATAGTCTGGTTTTCTTGACTAGGCCATCGGGAGTCCCGGGCCTTGAGACATCAGAGTGGATTGGGCCTCGGGCCCAGATTCACAACCAAGAGTTATATCACGGATATAATTAGCCGACATAGGGCTTACCGATATAAGCTAAGGTTGGGTGATGGCCAGTGGCCCACTTTGATCTTAGTTATATGTGGATCTTGGAATCATTATATTCTATTGAGGGTAACTTATGTTATTGAATATAATGCGTGATTAATCATATTAAATTTAATACGAGATTAATCATATTGAACATATTAACTAATAACCTTTTTATATTATATTTCAGCTATGACTACTACAAGCACTCAAAACACATTCTCAATCCGGTCTGTTCTCGAGAAGGAGAAGCTGACTGGAACGAACTTCCTGACGTGGTCAAGGAACTTGAGGCTGGTCCTCAAGCAGGAGAAGAAGGATTATGTCCTTCGTGATCCCCTCCCCGAGAGGCCTCCAGCCAATGCCGCCAGGACTCTGCATAATGCTTGGGAAAAGCATTCGTCAGATGAAAATGATGTCTATTGCCTGATGTTGGCGACAATGACTGCTGAGCTGCAAATGCAGTTCGAGAGTGTATTGTCACCCATCGAGATAATGGCAAGCCTGAAATCGCTTTTTCAGGAGCAAGCAAGGACTGAGAGGTTTCAGACAGTTAAGAACCTCTTAGACTGTAAGTTGGCTGCGAATGCGGCAGTGAGTCCTCATGTCTTGAAGATGATGGGTTATCTCGATCATCTTCAGAAACTCGACTGCCCTATCAGCCAGGAACTTGCTTGCGACATCATTCTGCAGTCATTACCTGCAAGCTATGATCAGTTCATTCTGAACTTTAACATGCATGGCTTGAGTAAGACATTGCCTGAGCTTCACGGAATGCTCAAGACTGCAGAGCCCAACTTGAGGAAAACCGCCAAGGACCCCAATGTGCTTATGGTGCAAAAGGGCAAGGGGTTTAAGAAATCCTCTGCTAGGATAAGGGAAAGGCCAAGGCTGTCCAAGTCGCGGACAAGGACACGCCAAAGCCCAAGCCCAAGTCCAAGGCTGGGCCAACTGACATATGCAGGTTCTGTAAAGAACCAGGGCATTGGAGGAGAGAATGTAAGAAATTCCAAGAAGGTCTAAAGGAATTGAAGAAGAAGACTCTCGAGACTTCTTCATCAGGTATTTTTGTTATAGAAGTTAATACAACTACTTCTGATAATACCTCATGGGTTATGGATACTGGTTGTGGGGCTCATATTTGTACTAATATGCAGGCACTCAGCAACAGTAGAAGGCTGAAGCAAGGACAAGTGGAGCTACGAGTTGGGAATGGAGCGAAAGTTCCAGCACTAGCTGTAGGCACATACTTGTTGTCTTTACCTTCGGGATTGGTTTTAGAACTCAATAATTGTTATTTTGTACCTGCTATAAGCAGGAATATTATTTCAATTTCTTTGTTGGATTTGGAAGGTTATGATTTTTCAGTTAAGAATAAATTATGTTCCTTCAATCGCAACAATTTGTTCTATGGTTCTGCCCCTCTTACGAATGGGCTTTACATACTCGATCAATCCGCGCCAATTTATAACATTAATACCAAACGGTTCAAACCTAATGAGGAGAACCGAACGTTTCTATGGCATTGTCGTTTAGGGCACATCAGCGAGAAACGCATCAAGAGGCTCCATTCGAATGGACTTCTTGGCTCATTTGACTTTGAGTCATGTGAGAAATGCGAATCCTGCATGATGGGCAAAATGACACGGGCCCCCTTTAATAAACCTAACGAGAGGGCCAGTGACTTATTGGGCCTGATACACACTGATGTGTGTGGCCCAATGTCCACAAATGCAAGAGGAAACTATCAGTACTTCATTACCTTCACTGATGATTTCAGTAGGTATGGATATGTTTATTTAATGAAACATAAGTCTGAATCTTTTGAGAAGTTCAGAGAATTCCAAAATGAAGTACAGAACCAACTTGGCAAAAGCATTAAGGCTCTTCGGTCCGACCGAGGAGGAGAATACTTAAGCCAAGAATTCAGTGATCATCTAAGAGAGTGTGGGATCGTATCCCAACTCACTCCTCCCGGAACACCTCAATGGAATGGTGTGTATGAGAGGAGAAATCGGACCTTATTGAATATGGTTCGATCTATGATGAGTCACACAGACCTTCCAATATCCCTTTGGGGATATGCTCTGCTAACAGCAGTGTTCACTCTAAATAGAGCGCCATCGAAAGCAGTAGCAAAGACACCATATGAATTATGGACTGGAGTGGCTCCAGTGCTGTCTTATCTTAGAATTTGGGGTTGTGAAGCATATGTCAAGAGATTAATCTCAGACAAGCTTACACCAAAGTCTGATAAATGCTACTTCATTGGTTATCCGAAGGAAACCAAGGCTTATTACTTCTATCTACGTTCCGAGAACAAGATCTTTGTTGCCCGGGATTGTAACTTTCTTGAGAGGGAGTTTCTCTCTAAGAAAGACAGTGGGAGTAAGGTACTGCTTGAAGAAATTCAAGATGAACATGATACTTCTCAACCTAATGAGGATGAGCAGCAGGAGGACCTACAAGAAATTGTAGAGCCTGAACCTGTAGTACCTGAAGTTCGAAGATCCGGGAGGATCCGTCACGAACCCGAGAGATATCAAGGATTCCTCGTGACTGACTGTCATGATCTTCTGATCATTGATGGTGATGAACCATCGAACTTCAATCAAGCCATGATGGGCCCAGATTCCTCTAAGTGGCGTAAGGCCACTGATTCCGAAATGGACTCCATGTCGGTCAACCAAGTGTTTTCGTTGGTTGACTTACCCGCTGGTGTAAAAGCCATCGAGTGCAAATGGATCTTCAAGAAGAAGATTGACGTGGATGGAAATGTCCAGATTTATAAAGCCAGGTTGGTGGCGAAAGGGTTCAGACAAGTTCACGGTGTGGATTACGATGAAACCTATTCCCCAGTGGCAATGATGAAATCTATTCAGATTCTACTAGCAACTGCAGCTTTTCATGATTATGAAATTTGGCAGATGGACGTAAAAACCGCCTTCCTGAATGGAATTCTGGAAGAGGATGTGTATATGACACAACCTGACGGTTACATAGATCCAAAGAATGCTGGGAAAGTATGCAAGCTTCATAAATCCATTTATGGATTGAAGCAAGCATCGAGGAGCTGGAATCTTCGTTTTGATGAAGCGATCAAGCAATTTGACTTCATCAGAAACGAAGAAGAACAATGCGTGTATAAGAAAACTAGTGGGAGCAAGATAGTATTTCTTATTCTTTATGTCGATGACATACTGCTTCTCGGAAACGACGTTCCAATGCTGAAGTCCGTAAAAGACTTGCTTGGAAGTTGTTTTTCCATGAAAGACATGGGTGAAGCCGCATACGTTCTTGGAATCAGGATCTACCGGGATAGATCTAGAAGGCTGATAGGCTTGTGTCAAGATTCATACATTGACAAAGTCCTACAAAGATTCAGCATGAAAGATTCCAAGAAGGGCTTCACGCCAATGGTACATGGCACAACGCTAAGCAAGAAGCAGAGCCCTACGACGGCTGCTGAGCTTGAGCGCATGAAGAATATTCCTTATGCATCTGCAATAGGATCTGTCATGTATGCCATGATCTGTACTCGTCCTGATGTTGCTTATGCATTAAGCATGACGAGTAGATACCAGTCAAATCCAGGTGAAAACCATTGGATTGCCGTCAAGAATATCCTGAAGTATCTAAGACATACTAAGGATAAGATCTTGGTATACGGTGGAAGTGATGTGCTTAAAGTCAGTGGATTCACGGACGCAAGTTTCCAGACAGACCAAGATGATTTCCGGTCACAGTCCGGTTATATCTTTTGTCTGAATGGCGGTGCAATCAGTTGGAGAAGCTCCAAGCAAGACACCGTTGCTGATTCCACTACAGAAGCTGAATATATCGCTGCTTCAGAAGCTGCGAAGGAAGCTGTTTGGATACGAAAGTTCATTATTGAACTAGGTGTGATACCAAATGCGGCTGAGCCTCTGGCACTGTTTTGTGATAACAATGGTGCTATTGCTCAGGCAAAGGAACCAAGATCACTCCAGAAATCCAAGCATGTTCTAAGAAGATTTCACTTGATACGTGACATCATTAATAGAAAGGAAGTCAAGATCAGCCGAGTTCAGACAGATGATAACGTCGCTGATCCGTTAACAAAGCCACTCCCAAGACCTAAGCTCGAGTTCCTGACTGAAGCTGTAGGCATTAGAGACATTGAAATGTAATCTAAATTTGAGTGGGAGTTTGAGGGCTTTATTTAGTTATTGATATGTTCTTGTAAAACATTTTCTTATGTTTAATGAAATTATTATTTCAAGATTATTTTAACTGTGATGAAATAATCGTTCCAAAATGATATGAACCATTTTATAGGTCATCGAAGTAAGTGACTTGATCTTGAGTTATCAAAGTCATTTAGCTTGATCATGAGACCCTATATTTGATAGATGGCCTATATCATTCAGTCCCTAGTCGAAGGTTGTTGAAATTGGAACACCAACAACCGTGTGAGACTAGATTGGTATGTGACTTATGACCAAGTTTCATGTGTCATAGATGCGCGGCATCAAAGTCAGTACATAGGTGTATGTTGGGAACATACGACCGGACAAGACCCGCTTATGAGAACTCTTCAGGATATTTATATCTGTGTCATAAGAGATTCTCACTACGACTATAGAGTATAGTCCTTAGACCTGAGTTCGCATGCATGTGACTACACATGGACTGATGCACTTTGATCATTGTCTAACGCTATCGTTCTGCGATAGTTATAAGGACCTTGTTTGGGTACATTATGAAATGAGTAGTTTACAGTGATGGAACAAGACGGGATTTGTCCCTCCAATATAAATGGAGTGAATATCTCTAGGCCAATCGGAGATTTGAATACTGGAAAATGCATGGCCATGCTCAAACGGACTGTCCCGAGTCGTTTGGATTGTCAGTATCGAATCAGAGTCCGATGAACAAGATTAGGCTTTATAAGGATGACACTAATCTTGCCTTATGACTAATCGAGATATTGAGACAAAAGGATTATGAATACAGAGATTCCAGTACAAGTGGGAGATTGTTGGAATTGTGTCCAGTAATCTCGGTACTGTCTCTAGAAAGTAAGAGTATGTCAATGATCAGACATAAGTCATATAATACTGGGGGTCATGATGGCTTGCTAGAGTCCGCTCATGATCTATAAGTCTTGGACTTATTGCCTTTATTATATGATCCCATATGGGTCACACGCCTAAGCTAACAGGAAA
Organism: Orychophragmus violaceus; assembly: GCA_030180135.1. Lineage (NCBI taxonomy): Eukaryota > Viridiplantae > Streptophyta > Magnoliopsida > Brassicales > Brassicaceae > Orychophragmus > Orychophragmus violaceus. The sequence continues at coordinate 30,945,336 of CM058240.1, read as the reverse complement.
ATGTGTAGGAACGGCTTAGCAGAAGTACGGTAAAAGTGCCAGGCATTTGTCGTACTTAGAGAGAGATTAATGGGTCTGATTAAATCCAAGGGATTTAATCAGATTGGTATTTGGGCCCAAAAGCCCAAAAGGGAAAGAGAAGGGTTTTATAAACTAAAAGCCAAATCTCTTTCTCCTAAAAAACCCTAACCCAGCCGCGAACCTCCTCTCTCTCTGCGCCTCCCACAGCTTGGTCTAGCAGCCTCTCTTCCTGCAGTGTGCGTGTGTGAGCCTTTGGAGGATCCATCCCTAGGTGGTTCTGCTGATCTCTGACATGTTCTCTCTTTCCGCTGCATAAACAGGTAAAAGGTGAGATCCACTATTGTTTCTAATCAAGAGAACCTAGATCTGTATGTTTAGGACTGTTTAATCTGAAGAACTGAATCAGGATTAACACTAAACGATCCAACAGTTTTAAACAATCAAACATTAGAAATCTATTGATCACCCCTAATCAACATAATCCTACATAACCCATAAGCCCTATGAAGAACTACTCACTAATAATCATGTGATTAAAAAAATTCATAGAAATAGTGTTAATCATAGGAGATTAGAGAAAGTGAGAAAGATTCAAGAGATAAATCACAAAGAAAAGAGTACTTGATTAATCAAAAATCAATCTTGTTCTTACAAAAGAGTTTTTGCAACAAAACAAGCTTAAGAAACCAATGAAAATAGGTTTTTGGCTTAAATAGTCAATATGGGGCGAACCGGGTCAACCCGGAACAAACCGGGTGTTGACCCGGATCCAGGACAGATTCTGGGTTCTGTATCGGCCAGCCAGACCGATATGCTGGCCGATACGAGCCCTCAGATTTTCTCGTCGAAGATGTGTATCGGTTGGCTAAACCGATACGCCAACTGATATGCTGGTACTGAAATTAATCCGAGAGGCTGTATCGGCTTATGGGTCGATATGCATCCCGATATGGTCTCCTGGGTTTTGGTCGAGGAACTGCATCGGCTTGCCTGGACGAGATTCACGCCGATATGAGTCCTCGGATTTTTCTCCGAGAGTGTGTATCGGCCACCCCAACCGATATGGTGGCCGATATGCCTTCCAGTTGCTTCTTCCTTAGTCCTTTGAGCTCTAGACTCCACTTCCAAGCTCACCAATGCTCCTAGACACCTCCAATCACCTGCAAAACACAAGAAACACTCCAAATGCAAGCCTAAAGTGCCTACTCCTAGTCCTAAACAACTCTATACTCTAGATGCAACAATGACTCGACAAAATGGTATGAATGATGGTGAAATGGAGTCAAAACAAGAACTATATACAAGTCTAAATGCATGAAAATGTATGAATATCAATTCCCCCAAACTTAAACCTTGCTTGTCCACAAGCAAGCATAAGATCATCAAGGCATGTTGGGAGAAATGTTTGAAGGTGGGAGCTCATATCCAAAGGTTCAATCAAGTTTCAAACTTAATTTCAAGTCTATACAACTAAAGTGCAACCGAGAAAATGCCTACTCCAAGGATATAGCCATACTCATCAAGACAATACTTTTAGCTTAATCTTCAACCTTCACAAGCATTCAAATCAACTAGCTCTTTGACATTGATTAAACATTTCAAGTGGATCTTACTCACAACAAAGTGTTCAAACTCATTTGGCAAGGGTTAAGGTTTTGAGATAAAGATGATCTCAATCAATAAGAGGGGTTTCTCCCTATGCATTTTGGTTCTCTCAAAAAGAAATGAATGAGCTCATAGTAAAAGGCTAAGAGTATAGAAGCAATTGGTGCATACTAGAATCGATTTCCGTCTACCCATTTCCCGATAACTTCTACTCTTACTCTAGCCCACCTAGTTTTGAGTCTACCCTTTTCCAAGGCTATTTTTGCCACATCCCTCTTTCTCAACCAAACACTTCCCAATAATACTCCCAAGGATCTTTCGAAACTTTTCAAAACAGTGGCAATTCTTTTCTTAGCTCAAATACTTCTTTCTTTAGCAATGGCCTCTTTTCATAAACTTCTTTTTAGTTGAGCACTTTGGATTCTTTTTATTTCAAACTTGAGGCACTTTTTTCTTTTAAAACACTTAAGAGTTTTTCTTTCAAAACACTTTTTCCAACAACCAAGAGATCCCAATCAAATTCCCTTTTGTTCTTTCCCTTTCAAAACCCTTCCACCAAACTTCAATCTTAGCCTAGTGCAAGCTAAAGGTGGTCAAGCTTGCGTCTACACGGAAATTTTCAACTAGTCGCCTCAAACTCAACACCATTTACTTAGCTCATTCCAAGAGGCCTACCTCTCAAAAGAGTGTTTATGGGCGGAAAGGAAGGTGGTTAAGGGCGTGGAAGCTATTCAAGCAAGCAAGTGCGGTAAAAAGGGAAAAACAATGCTTGAATATTTTGGAGGTATCCATGAGTTTAAAACACTAAGAAGGAGCAAGATAATTGCAAGTCAAGTTCAGGTTCTCACTTTAAATAGAGCTAGCATCAATTCACAACAAGTTTCAGCATCGAGTCAAGGTTCAAAGCAAGCTATCATTCTAGCTTTCAAGCATTTCTCGGGTTACAACCTTAGTGTGATCTATCTAGCATAGCTAGCGTATGAAACAAGTTTTACTCGCTTAAACTTTATGAGGAAATTAAATCATTGCTCCCTATGCAAAATCATCATATATGATGCAACTAGACTCGATCCTACAATGCTTTCTTTTTGTGAGATTTTTTCCAAAATGTTTTGATTTTTTTAGTTTTTCTATGACTTAGATGCAATGCGTGAGACTCAAAGACAAAAGAAATAAAATCAAAAGAAACATGATTAGCAACAGGTCTCTCCCCCAAACTTAAATCACACGGTCCCTTCTGTGATCTATGAAAGGAGAAGAGACCGAAAACACACAAAATCCAAACAAAGAAAAGAAAAGAAAAGAAGTATGTACAAAGATGGAGTGTTACCTGGCTAGTTGTGGAATGATGGAGGTGATGATTCCCCCATGGAGTATGTCGGGTTGGATGAAGAGCAGGATGGTGTCCTCATGGCTCTTCTCTTTCGCCTTCTGTCTTCGCGTGCGGAGTGGCGGTGAGGCTCGTAGTAGGAGTCGGCGGCCATGCGTGCAGCTCCTCCCGTCTCGTGTCCAGCAACTGAGTATCTTCCTTGCTCCAGCTCTGTCTGCTCAACCAGATCATCGGCTTCACCGATCACTTCCTCAGTCGCTGCCCGTAGCTCCACATCCAAACTAGTCTGAGCCTCTCGGGATGTGGAAGTCTGTCCCGTAGCATCACTCTTATCCTTATTTCCCGCGATCATCTTCATAACCTTGGTGACCTTCTTCAAGCAGGTGGCTAATTTCTTGATGTTCCTTCCATGCCATTTACTCTGCCTTTGAAGGTCCCTGTTCTGGTCTCTTAGTGCACTGACCATCTTGTTCGCGATCGGATCATCCAATGGCTCGATGTAGTACCTGTGCAGCCCATACACCCCAGCAAGTGCGTCAGAAGAATCAGAACCGGCTGCAGGCGCTCTCTGCGGTCCGCGAGGCTCGAATTGGTGCTCCATCGCCGGTAGAAACCTCATGTTGGCCCGGTTTTTTGCAAGGCTTGTGTTGGTGGGGTTCGGAAGCAGGTACTTCTCTTCAATTGGCGTATCTGAGCACATTCTATAGATTTGGCGACCCGGAGGCGATCTAGAACCGAGAAAGTGGGTTCTGATCAGCTGAGGCACGTCTAACCATCCCACCGGCGTAGGCTGTCCAAATGTCTTCTCCTCGAAACTTCCTTCCAGTTTAATCTTCTTTGCCTTAAGTAAAGGCGTGATTAACCCACCCATGGTGAACTTGGGGTCAGAATCCTTGACAGACGTTTCCCAATCTCGGTGAATCCAAAACTGCTCTACTAGAATGGCTATGAAGCTCGGTGGGCGCTCAACGGGTGGTATCGTCGTACCGTTGGGGAACGTGCGGAGAAGTGGCTGTAATCCGATGTACAGAAGCTTCATCTCCAGTTCAGTGACTTGGCCTGTCTCCTTTCTAGCAAACAGAGTGTGGGCTAATGCCTTGTGCACGTACCGAATAGCCGGGTGTCGGATCCTTGCAGATTTCATGGCCCCCAACTTGAATGTTCCATCGGCTATCATGTGCCACAATCCCGCGAGGTCTTCCTTATCAATGGGAATGGAAGAGCCTAGCTGAGCACCATTCTCCTCAAAACCGAAGATTGAACTTATCTCCTCAAATGTCATAGTGTACTTCTTCCTACCCATCGTGAATTCTATCTTTTCACGGCTCACTTCTCCTCTCAAGGCTGCCTTTCTCAGGTTGATTGTTGCTTTCATAGTTGCAAGGAACTGGCAGGCTGAGCTCTGATAACCATCACTGGAGACGATGAAGAAGGTATTGAGCCCCATGTTTTCCACAATCTGATCGTAGTCTTCTAACAGTCCAAGAGCTGTAAGGGTCGGGACGTGAGGATACCGTGTTGGCAAAAACTGTATCTTCTCCAGCTTGTCATTGATCTCAGAAGCAGAATATTGCATTGGTGACGCATGAATCACCTTCCCTGTGACCTCTGGTGCTTCTTCCTCAACAGCTATCCCCTTTCCTTTCGAGGAAGTTCCCACATCTTGTCTCAGAGCTTTTGCCTTTGGTTGCGGGTTGGCGCGTGATTTAGTCATTGTCCTACAAAAGACAACTCAAAGAAAGAGTGAGCACATATCACAATCTACCAACGCAAACAATAAGAGCTTGAAACATCCATGATCAACAATTGAAAGCTTAACAATTGCATAAATTTTCGATTTCAATGGAGTAAACAAGCTAAAACCAACTCAGCCATTCTCAATTCAAGCTCATCATAAGCATAATTCATCAACAAGTCAATCACATTCAATGGAATCTCACATTCTCATCAACAAGGCTTTCAACATGCATTTTGAAAATTTTGTGAAACAAAACTCAATTAAATCGAGTAGTCTCACAAACTCAAGCTTCTAACAACCTATTGCAGCTAAAGGAATCATCAACTCAAGTTTCCCCCAATATTTCCGAAATTCCAATTTTTCAAGAACCCTAATTCACCAAAAATCAAATTCCTTCAATTCTAGGGCGAAATCGGCTATGGGCATTTATGCAAACACATATTGGGAAAGATTTCAAGCAATATCAATCATCAACAACCGAAAAATTCAAGTTCAAAATTTCTGGGTTTTTCAATCCGAAAATCTTGAGAGAGTTTGAGAGTTTTACCTTGGCTTATGATGAAGGATGGTGGTAGAGAGTGAAAGCAAGTGAAAAAGCTAATAGAATCGTGAGTTTAGAGCTTGGAATCACTGAAAACCGAGTTGAATTGAGAGAGAAAGGGAGTTTCAAAGTTTTGTGTACTTGAGAGAAAAGAATGGATTTGGGAAGATGAAAACATGAAGAATCGCGATGGGGAGGAGAAAACAAGGGAGAAAATCGGTCCCAACCGTTTTAGTTCGGTTCATTAAATCAATTTTGGTCAAAATCCGGTTTGAAATCGGTTTGGAGTCAAGAGAACTTACCTGGGCGAAGAGGGCGTATCGGCTTGGCCAACAGATACGCAAGCCGATATCAACTCTCGGATTTAAAATTCGCAACCTGTATCGTTCTGGCCAACCGATACAGTGACCGATACCACTTCTTCCCGAGAGTCCGTATCGGCCTGGCCAACCGATACGGACGTCGATATCGACTCTCGGATTTTCTTCTCAAAATTCCGTATCGGCCTGGCCAGCCGATACAGACACCGATATTGGGTCTCGGATTTTCTCTCAAAATTCCGTATCGGCCTGGCCAGCCGATACGGATGCCGATATTGGGTCCATGTATCATTTTCCTCCATTCCCGTGGCCTTTACTTAACACCAACTTGTCCACAACCTCACCTTAAGACCAAAACCTGATAAAACTCAAAGCAAAACATCAAAAATAACAAGCAAAACATCATATGTACAGGGATAAACATGGGAATGTCTCCCAAGTGCACTTTTGTTTAAAGTCGTTAAGCTCGACTTTTGCAAACCGTGATTTTAAGCTGAGGGAGGGCTAGAGAGTGGAATCGAAGTCCCTTCCTCTATAGATTCTAAGACGGCGTAATGCTTGAGTCTCTGGCCATTGACCGTGAACTCTTCATCAGATTTGCCCCAAAGTACTACTGCTCCATACGGTCTCACCTCCTTCACTCTAAACGGTCCTGACCATCTAGACTTGAGCTTCCCGGGAAAGAGTTTAAACCGGGAGTTAAAGAGCAACACAAGATCTCCTTCTTTAAACTCCTTCTTCTGGATCAGCTTATCATGAAAAAGCTATGTCCTCTCCTTATAGATCTTTGAGCTCTCAAAAGCCTCAAGCCTTATCTCGTCAAGTTCGTTCAGCTGAATCAATCTCTTCTCAGTCGCGGTCTTGATGTCGAAATTCAGCAACTTGACAGCCCACATAGCCTTGTATTCCACCTCCACCGGTAAGTGACATGACTTCCCATACAGCATGGTGAACGGTGTAGTGCCCAACGGAGTCTTGAAAGCAATCCTATACGCCCACAGTGCGTCATCAAGTTTTCTAGACCAATCTTTCCTTGAGGCTCCAACAGTCTTCTCCAAGATAGCCTTGATTTTCCTATTGGACACTTCAACTTGCCCGCTTGTTTGAGGATGATATGGTGTTGCAACCTTATGCTTTACTCCATACTTCTTCAAAAGACTCTCCAAGAGTTTGTTGATGAAGTGCGACCCTCCATCACTAATCACAACCCTTGGGATTCCAAACCTTGGGAAGATGATGCTCTTGAATAGCTTTATCACAACCTTGGAGTCATTCGTCGGACTCGCCACTGCTTCTACCCATTTGGAAACATAATCCACAGCCACTAAGATGTAGCTGTTCCCATAAGAAGATGGGAAAGGTCCCATGAAATCAATGCCCCACACATCAAACACTTCAACTTCAAGAATGGGGTTTTGAGGCATCTCATTCCTCCTGTTGATGTTCCCTTTTCTTTGACAGGGATCACACTTAGTTATGAACTCTTGGGCATCTTTAAACATTGTAGGCCACCAAAACCCGGCTTGTAGATCTTTTTGAACCGTCTTGAAGGTAGCAAAGTGACCACCATAAACTGACCCATGACAATGTAGGAGAATACCTCCTACTTCTTCATCAGCTATGTACCTTCTATAGAGTTGGTCCTTACACAAAGTGTAGAGGTAAGGCTCGTCCCAATAGTACCGATTGACATCTCTAAAGAACTTCTTCCTTTGGTAGCTATCAAGGCTTGGTGGTTCCTTCCCAACAGCTAGGAAATTGACTATGTCTGCATACCACGGTTCCTTGTCTTTAATAGAACTGACCTCTTCAATCCTCATTCTTGTATCATGAGCATCTTTGACAACCTTGCAAGCCATTAGCTGTTCTTCAGGGAGAGAGTCATCTAGAGGAATACCATCCTCAATTCTCAGTCTCGACAAGTGATCTGCTACTCCATTCTCAATACCTTTCTTATCCTTGATCTCCAAATCAAACTCTTGTAGCAGCAGGATCCATCTTAGAAGCCTTGGCTTGGCATCTTTCTTGGCAAGTAGATATCTCAACGCATCATGATCCGTGTACACCACAAGCTTAGATCCAACCAAGTATGATATGAACTTCTCAAAGGCAAACACCACAGCTAGAAGCTCTTTCTCAGTTGTTGCATACCTCACTTGAGCATCATCCAATGTCCTACTAGCATAGTATATGACATGGAGTTTCTTGTCTTTCCTTTGTCAAAGGACTGCTCCCACTGCGTAGTCACTCGCATCACACATAATCTCGAAAGGTAATTCCCAGTCGGGAGCCTGGACAATCGGAACACTAATCAAAGCTTCCTTAATCCTGTGAAACGCAGTCAAACACTCCTCATCAAACACAAAGTATGTCTCCTTACACAGTAGACGTGTGAGTGGTCTAGCGATCTTAGAGAAGTCCTTCATAAACCGTCTGTAAAATCACGCATGTCCCAAGAAGCTTCGGATCCCTTTCACTGAGTTCGGTGGCTGAAGACTTGTCATCACCTCTATCTTAGCCTTATCCACTTCAATGCCATTCTCTGAAATCTTGTGACCCAACACAATCCCTTCTGTTACCATGAAGTGGCATTTTTCCCAATTGAGCACGAGGTTCGTCTCTTCACATCTCCTTAAGACCCTGCACAAGTTCAGCAAACAAGAAGAGAAGGAAGAGCCATACACAGAGAAATCATCAATGAAAACTTCTACGATATCCTCGATAAGATCCGAGAAAATAGACATCATGTACCGCTGAAAGGTAGCCGGTGCATTACACAAGCCAAATGGCATCCTTCGATAAGCAAAGGTACCATAAGGACAAGTGAATGTCGTTTTCTCCTGATCATTTGGATGTATCGGGATCTGAAAGAACCCACTGTATCCGTCGAGAAAGCAATAAAAAGGATGGTTAGCAAGGCGCTCAAGCATTTGATCAATGAATGGCAATGGGAAGTGATATTTCCTAGATGCGGCATTTAGCTTTCTATAATCGATACACATCCTATGCCCGGTGATAGTCCTAGTGGGAATCAATTCATTATTTTCATTTTTAACCACAGTAATCCCCCTTTTCTTCGGGACACAGTGCACGGGAGAAACCCAAGTGCTGTCCGAGATAGGGTAGATTATCCCTGCATCAAGCAATTTAAGAATCTCTTTCTTTACTACCTCCTTAAGATTAGGATTCAATATTCTTTGATGCTCAATAGAAGACATAGATTCATTTTCAAGGTGGATCCTATGAGTACACAAGCTAGGTGACAATCCTTTTATATCATCAAGCGAGTATCTTATTGCTTTTCTAAAGTTTTTCAATTCAGTGGTTAAAGCAATCAATTCATCATCACTCAGCAACTCATTCACAATGACATGATAAGTAGAGTTAGGGCCAAGAAATGCATACCGAAGCCCCCGCGGAAGGGGCTGTAACTCTACCTTTGGCGCTTTGAGCTCGCTCCAATCATCAGCTACAAGCTGCTCCTTGCACAGCTCAGCTTCGTTGGCGCCATCAGCATCTATATCCACAGCAAAGACCTCTAGCTCCTTACCCATTGAATCTGATCCCATCTCAATGAATTCAACCTCTCCTAGCAAAGGCTTGTGCGAATCAAGCGCTCTCATATAAGCCCAGCTTTCCTCTTGAAGGTACCCATACTCCCCACATTCCTTGGTCAAAGTCACCTCCAACGGATCATCCATGTTTAACTCCTCAAGGAGTTCATCAGCTAGCTCCTCCATAGTCTCAATATAGAACATCTGACCTTGTATGGTTGGCTTCTTCATCACCTTGTTGATGTCAAATTTGAGCACTATGTCTTTACCAAAGTTGAGATCTATCTTCCCTCTCCTGACGTCTATGATTGCACCAGCTGTGGCAAGAAAAGGCCTCCCAAGGATTAGAGGATCCTTTGGTTCTTCATCCATCTCCAATACAATAAAATCTGTCGGGACTTCAAATCCTCCTACTTTCACCGGAAGATCTTCAAGGAGACCAATTGGGTATCTCACTGATCTATCTGCTAGCACCAAGGAGATCCTACAAGCCTTGTAGGTAGAGAAGCCTGGCCTTTTAGCTACTGAGAAAGGCATCAAACTTGCGCTTGCTCCAAGATCACATAAACAACCCTCAAATCGAAAAGGACCGACAGCACATGGAAGAGTAAAACTGCCCGGATCTTCCAGCTTCCTTGGTACAATGCTCATTTGGATGAATGCACTACACTCATGAGACAACATAACCATACCTTGCACTTCCTTGGTTCTTTCTTTGATTGCATCCTTGAGAAACTTGCTATATTGAGGAACTAGCAAGAAGGCATCAATCAAAGGCATGGTTAACTCAACATTCTTCATTTGCTTTTCAAAGAGAGCTTTGTACTTCTCTAGGAGTTGCTTCTTGAATCTGCCCGGAAAGGGTAGCTTTGGCTCATAAGGTGGTGGCACGAACACACCATCCTTCTTCTTGAGTGTATCCTTCACTGCTTCTTCAACTACAACCTTTCCTTTCCTCTTAGCCATCTCACTATCACTCTCTTTGTTGAGAGCAGAATTTTCAGAATTCTCCTCCCCTTCTTGAACTTCAATGTACTCATTGAGTGAAGAAATTTGTCTAGGCGTGGGGACTTGACGTTGTTGCAGCTCCTTACCACTTCTCAATGTGATAGCGTTGATGTAATCCTTCGGGTTTTGCTCAGATTTTTCGGGTAATGTACCTTGAGTTCGGGATGTAGAGGCATTCTTCTTTTCCATGTTTGTGACCCTTGAAGTCAAGTTCTGAAGCTCACTTTTGAGATCCCGTACTTCCATAGCTCCTGAAGCTTGCCCTTGGAGAAGTTGCTGCATCATACTCTTGAGCTCATTATCCAATCCTGAGGAAGAAGAAGCTTGTGGCTGCTGTTGCCCAAAACCGGGTGGGTATTGTTGCTTGGGAGCATAGCCTTGTTGACCTTGAAACTGAGGCTTATTGCCAAACCCTTATTGGTTAGTGTAAGGGATAAATGGCTTTTGTTGCTGAGCTTGTGGAAAGCCTTGTTGCCCTTGTTGAGTAGCTTGTCCTTGAGATGGGGCTTGAGGATAGACTTGGTCCTGAGGATTGGCTACATTGGGGTTTCGGTATGAAAAGTTTGGGTGGTTTCTATAGTTTTGGTTGAAGCCCTTGTTGAAACCACCTTGGCCCGCAATGAAGTTAATCTCCACTTGTGTCATATCTTCTTCCACACTGTAGAGGAGTGGCTTAGAATCTTCATAGTTGCCCACAAAGCTGATTTGCTTTTGGCTTGAAGAGATCATCTTGTCTAGCTTCTCATTTAAGGACTTGATTTCCTTCTCAAACTTCTCATCTGTAGAAGATGATCCTCTATTAGTCCGCTCGTAATCCTCATTGTAGTTCCCATCGCTTGTAGCAAGATTTTCAATTAACTCCATAGCCTCATCAACTGCCTTGCCTAGGAAGTGTCCCTTGCTAGAAGAGTCTAGCATCGCCCTCATTCTAGGAAGCACTCCGCGATAGAGGTTACTGAGTAGTGTCTCCTTAGTGAAACCGTGGTGGGGGCACTGAGTAGTTAGCCTATTGAACCTCTCCCAAGCTTTAGCAAAGCTCTCATTGTTGCGTTTCACAAAGCCGGATAGCTCATTGCGAAAACAGGTGATATACCATGGATTTTAGGGCTTTTAACCATGGTATATGTGTTATTTATCGAGTCTTTTACTACGTTTTAGAGTCTTTTCAGGTGTTTATTAGGTACAAGCACATTTGGAGTATATTTGGTGATTTAGACACTTTCTGGAGCTAATTGGAGTATTTGGCCGAGAGATGAAGTTCACTGTTGATATTTCCGAGTTGCATCGACCGACACACTTGTGGCAACGATCGATGCACCAGCGAGATGGGCCAAAAGACGGTTTAATAAAGAATGATGAAACTGCAGTCCTGCCCAGAAGTTCCTAATATTTACAAAGAAGCCCCAAAACGTGTTTTAGGTTATAAATAGAGTTTTTAAGCCAATGTTTAGGCTACGCTTTTGGATACGCTTTACTTTAGTTCTATTTTTATTTCAGAAAGCCTGAGGGGCTGATCCTGATCTCGAAAGAGACTTGATTTGGAACCCCAGTTCTTATTTGATTTTATGATATTTGGTTTTTCTACTTATGATATCTTCTGTCTCGATGAACATGTCTGAGTAGATTACCTGTTAGGTTGAAGGATTCTCATTAGGGATTTCAGAGAATTATAGTTTAATTAATCTGTAGAGATTCATATCTACTAGTTCTTTATCTAAGTTGATCTTAATGCTTAATCTGAAGTAGCTAATCAGAGTTATGATGTTAGGTTGATTAATTCAGCGGAAGTTGGTTAATTTAACTAGAAAGAATTTAGATAAGCAATTAAACTGTTCGCAAACGAAAGTTTGGTTCAGGTTAATTGTGAACATATCAAACTTGGAATTAATGCTAGTTTAATCTGTTAGTTCTCGCAAACGGAAGTTTGGTTTGCTGCACTTAGACTTAGAGAATTATCGCAAAGGAATTTGGTTAATTCTATATCAATGATTGAGTTCTAGAATAGTTATTGATTGGATCTAGATAGATTGATTGCTTGCGTTCCTGATTTCCTGAGAACTCCTGAAACCTAACGCTTCGCCTTCTTGCTCGCAAACTCACTTGATTTACTTTGCTATTTCGTTTACTGTTTTCACATCTGCTTTGCTTAATTAAATCTGAACTGCTATTAATCTATTGTGTGACTGAGAGTCCTCGTGGGATTCGATACCTTTTATACTACGATTGCATTAACTGTGCACTTGCAGTAGAATAGGGAAAACTATACAACCTATCAAGTTTTTGGCGCCGTTGCCGGGGACTCTTTGAGTTCACCTATAGATTTAGTACTAGGATTTAGACTAAGCATTCTTTTTAATTTTCTTGTTTACTCACGTTTTTGATTTTTGGATTCGCAGGGATTCGCACTGCATCGATCGTTGCTCACCTTGCATCGATCGACACAAGGCGAGAACAGCGATGCTGAGATCTGAGACGTTCAATAGGTTCCGCGCCATGGAACCTGTGATTATGATTCGCGGTGAAAACGACGTTCTACGAGACCAAGAGGGTCACATATGCAACGCAAAAGGTCAGAAAATAGATGGGGAAGGAAATCCCATCTTACCAGATTACCATGTATTGGTTGGGCAAGTAGCTGAGATGCAGAGTAAGATAGATGACATCCATGACATCTTACTTAGGGAGAGACAGTTCCGAGCAGAGGCAAAAACTGATAAATTTACAGAGGTACATTATATGACTGGAGCCGACTCTTATGGACATACATTGGGACATCAACACAGACAAGGTTCTAGGCATGCTCATGGATCAAGAGACCAGAACTATACTTCCTATCTAGCGCCTCCTACACAAAGGAGCAAACTAGAGATGATGATAGAACAATCGATTGAAAAGCAACAGCAGAACACAGATTCTTTCAGCTCGAAGCTGGAGAACCTGTACACTAATCTGAATGAGAAGTTTGAATCCTTGAGCACTCGTATGAAGCAGCTGGACATACAGATGGATCATGGATCATGTCTAGCAGTTAAGGCTGTTGAATTTGTGGAAGACAGTGGGGAATTTGATGTTGAATTGCCTGAGTTTGAAAGCTTCAATGCACCCGACTCAACAGAGATTGACATGGATCTCTTGACTTGGATAGTTCAGATCGAAGTGGGACCAAGCCAAGAAGAGAAATTCGAGTCTGAGATGGCTGGAATGGATCAAGAAGCGGATAAACCCGAGACCATAGTTGAAACACGAGCTGAGATGACAGCATCGATCGATGCTCCACACGCACCGATCGTTGCACCCCGAGAGGAACCAGTTTCACTCATATCTCAAGGACCTGCTAAGGAAAGAACCTATAAACCTCCATTGCCATTTCCGAAAGCTCCCGTTACGTCTAAAGATGTGGTTCAGTGCACAGTGGTGGTTGACAAGAAGATAGTGGTTCCACAAGAGCCTATTCTAACATCTTCAAGGCCTAAAGCTACTCATAAACAAAAGGCCCCGAACATCAAAACTTTGCCAAAGGAAAAGCATAAATCCTCTAAGTTTAAACCTCCTGACTCCACTGTTTTGAATGCAGGAAAGAGGGTTAAAACACCCAAGTATCAATTTCACCCTACATTCATCCCGACGTTCCTTGGACGACATCATGCTACTACTGCTTACACACCACCATGGATGATAAGGCATTCACAGAGACACTCAAAGTCTCTGTTGAAACCTCCATGAGTTTGACCTCTTTCCAAAAGTCAAGCTAATGACTTAAAACAAGCGCTGAGTGGGAGGCAACCCACTGTTAGGTTTAATTATTTTTCTTTCTCATTTTTGGTGTTTTTCTTAGGATTTCACGTTTTTATTGTTTTTGTTAGTTATTAGATACAAAACACAAGTCTGGAGATGTGTGACGATCGTTGCTCTCATGTGCAACGGTCGTTGCAATTGGTTTAAATCGAAAATTAAGGTACGTTGAGCTAAACCGGAATCAATCTGGTTCAACCAGCATCGATCGTTGCCCCTAAAGCAACGATCGTTTCACCCACGACCAGGTAAGTCACCTTAAACCCTATTTTCTCTTCTTCTTCCCCATATCCGTTGGTCGACACACCGAGAACCTCCACCCAAAATCTACATTTCTTTGCCAAATTTCTTGTTTCTAAGCACTATTTTACTCATTTTTACGCTCCCAATCCATTTCCCCAACCCATATCTCAAGAAATCAAGGTAATGTTCTTCAATTTTCGAATTTTCGGATTGGATTTTTAGGGTTTTAGGGTTGTTGATTTTTGGACCAAAAACTGATGATGCATGCGTAATTTAGACGATTTAGGGCGATGGATGATGATTTTGAACTGATTTGAGACAATGTTGTTTGGATTTGACTGATTTTTGATGAATTGTTTGCGGCAAAATCGCCCTGCAACGGTCGTTGCTCTCGAGCAGCGGTCGTTGCATTGCGATTTTGGGAAATGTTCGATAACGCGAAATCGCCTTGCAATGATCGATGCCTTAGATGCAACGATCGATACTTCGCGATTTCACAGTGAAATTTTGCCGAGACTTATGAATGTTTGAACTTTGTTTTTGCAGATGGCGTCTCAAAGGCAACCCCGCAAGAAGCGAGCCACAGCGTCCACAGCAACAAGACACTACACCCCACCGCCTCAGTGGTTTAACAGGGAATCAGAGTCACCCGCACCATACAACAGATATGGGCTACCAATCGCTTTACCTTGGCCCAGAGAAGACGCCACACCATTTCAGACGACCAGACAGTGGTCGGAGGACCTCATACGTTTCTTAAGGTCCGCGGAGTTCACAGAGCGGCCATTGCTCTCTTCATGGGACGAGTATGACTCGCTTCTCTACAGTGGTTGGTGTGGGATGATCATCAAGCCGACCAAGTTCGCGGACTACTCCACCTGCAGGATTCTGGGGATCGATGAGCAGGTGATGGCTGTGTGCAGAGGCATTGGTCTAAGGACAATGCCGATGCGACACTATGACCTCTATCCTGAGCTGGTCAGGCAGCTATTGGCCACTTGCAGAGTGGTTTACTCGGATCCCGACCACAGGAGCGCTACAGGGGGTGCTTTCACCTTCATGAGTTGGGGAGTCAGGTATCGGATTCCTCTACTTGATCTCTGCATGATCTACGGGTTCAGTACTGCGCCGAGGCGCATAGCCATGCCACTCGAGTGGGATCCGGTGGAGGCTCGCACATTCTGGGAGAGTATTGGCAGCGGTCGATACAACTCCAGGACCACACCAGTAGTGCAGATGAGACATCCGGTGCTGCGATATGTCTCGCGTATCTTGTGCTGGAGCTTGCTTTGCAAGTTTGAGGCCAACAAGATGCGCAAACTTGAGATGGAGTTGCTGTTTATGGGGCTGAGAGATCAGTTTAGAGATTCTGGCGTGAGAGATCCGACTGCGGGTCTCAACTTGGGAGCCATTTTCGCACAGCATTTGGTTGATTTGCAGCTGAAGCCGTTTGATGGAGCTGGTACAGAGACGGTAGGGAGTTTACTTACTCCCATCTTTGAGTATTGTGGGATTCCTCTTCATGGCACAGAGCGTGATACGGCTCGCGAGTTCCTGGATCTCAGTCATCTACAGAGCGCGCATTTGGGTTTACACTGATCCATCCACTGGGAGGACTGGTATCGAGCTTCCCGCTGCCAGATGGACACAGATTGACACATTAGAGGCACTGAGATTCCAGCCTCCTGAGTCTGCGCAGCGTGGGATTCCGACCATGGCTCATCCGCTGGGAGAGCCTTCCTCACGAGCTTCGACATCTTCTGCCCCTGCTCCTGCGCCCGCGCCTGCCCCTGTCGACATTGTGGGTCCCTTTCCTGAGCCTGCGATGGCTTACGGTGCATATTCTGAGGCAGAGTGGAGAGAGAGATCTGATGGTATGTTTCGAGTTCTTTGGAACTTCATGCGTACTTGCAGCTGCAGGAGGCCACCACAGATCCATCAGCCCGTACCTGACCGACGTCGTCGACAGCGATCTCCGACTGATACCGATCCCGCACCCGAGGCAGCCGATGATGATGCACTGTATGGTGGGATAGATGATGTTAGCGAGTGAGATCAGTCTCCATGTTCAGTCTTTCGGTTCTGTATTCTGACTTTTTCTTTTCTTTTGCACTTTTCTTCTTTGATTTTTAGGATTCTACTATGTTTAGATGATTTGCACTTTATTTGGTACATCTTTTGCTTCGGTTTTACTCTGTTTCTAGTGTTCTCAGCTTGCAGGGATCAAAATTGACAAAAACAGATGGACTAACCTGCTAACTTGATGACTGTTCGTGAAAACGCAGTGCGTCGATCGATACACCATTGTGTCGATCGTTACAATACGAAAGAATCGCGCAGCAACGGTCGGTGCACTTAGTGCAACGATCGATGCTTGTGCGACAGAGGTAAAACCCGACAGAACTAAAACATCCATTTACAATTTTTCTTTCTTTTTACCGATCCTTCGTTGGACACTTCTGGGGACAGTGTGTCTTAAGTGTGGGGGAGGTGTTACTGACTTTTGTTTTCTGTTTTCTTAAGAGTCAGTCCGTTTTTCAAAAAATTTTGTTTTATTGAGTCAAAATTGTTTAAGTAAGAAACTATGATTTTCTGAGAAGATTTACAAGACTTGCAGGAACTTAAGTAACCATTGGGATGAAGTTGCAGGATCTATCTATGACTATTAGAAAACCCCATCACAGATCAACCTACTGGGAACACCCACATCACTTCAGGTATCAGAGGATCCTTTACTGACTTCAACCTTAATACTGACTTAGATTTCTCACTTAAGGGCTTGGTATACTTTGTGTCGGATTCCCTTGTTAGTTCTGACACAGCCTGTAAACCTATCCTATTTAGTTCCCTTCTCCCCTTCTGTAAAGTAAAAAAAAAAAAAATAATAAACTGAGGATGAGTTAGTAACTCCGAAGTGGTCATGGGAATAGTAGCAAACACTATTATCTCTCATGTGTACCATGGAATGTGTCCAAAGTACACCCATAACGGGAAGAACACTGATAAAAAAAATAAAATGATACCCAGTGGGGAAAAATCAGTTGTTAAAGAAGGGAAAGAGAAGAAAGGGACTAGAGAAAGATAGTATGGTGGTCTAGAGTTGATAAGGTAAGAATCCATGTGCCCTTTGATCGATACTCCTTAGGTGAGACCGCACTTAAATACTTGCAGAAGTCAGTAGGGAGAATTTGAATGCTTGAATGTGATTGTGGAGTTTACCTAGGACAGTTGCTAAGTGTGGGGGAAGTACATTGTGGTCTTGATATCCTATGATTGATTCTTGCAGTGGTTTACTAAGGGGAATCTGAGTATTGTAGCTTCTAGGATGAAATGAGTTTCTGAAGAGTTTTCAAACCTCTTATCTACATTTAGTTCTTTGTCTTGCTTGAGGGCAAGCAAGAGCTAAGTGTGGGGGAGTTGATATACCATGGATTTTAGGGCTTTTAACCATGGTATATGTGTTATTTATCGAGTCTTTTACTACGTTTTAGAGTCTTTTCAGGTGTTTATTAGGTACAAGCACATTTGGAGCATATTTGGTGATTTAGACACTTTCTGGAGCTAATTCGAGTATTTGGCCGAGAGATGAAGTTCACTGTTGATATTTCCGAGTTGCATCGACCGACACACTTGTGGCAACGATCGATGCACCAGCGAGATGGGCCAAAAGACGGTTTAATAAAGAATGATGAAACTGCAGTCCTGCCCAGAAGTTCCTAATATTTACAAAGAAGCCCCAAAACGTGTTTTAGGTTATAAATAGAGTTTTTAAGCCAATGTTTAGGCTACGCTTTTGGATACGCTTTACTTTAGTTCTATTTTTATTTCAGAAAGCCTGAGGGGCTGATCCTGATCTCGAAAGAGACTTGATTTGGAACCCCAGTTCTTATTTGATTTTATGATATTTGGTTTTTCTACTTATGATATCTTCTGTCTCGATGAACATGTCTGAGTAGATTACCTGTTAGGTTGAAGGATTCTCATTAGGGATTTCAGAGAATTATAGTTTAATTAATCTGTAGAGATTCATATCTACTAGTTCTTTATCTAAGTTGATCTTAATGCTTAATCTGAAGTAGCTAATCAGAGTTATGATGTTAGGTTGATTAATTCAGCGGAAGTTGGTTAATTTAACTAGAAAGAATTTAGATAAGCAATTAAACTGTTCGCAAACGAAAGTTTGGTTCAGGTTAATTGTGAACATATCAAACTTGGAATTAATGCTAGTTTAATCTGTTAGTTCTCGCAAACGGAAGTTTGGTTTGCTGCACTTAGACTTAGAGAATTATCGCAAAGGAATTTGGTTAATTCTATATCAGTGTTTGAGTTCTAGAATAGTTATTGATTGGATCTAGATAGATTGATTGCTTGCGTTCCTGATTTCCTGAGAACTCCTGAAACCTAACGCTTCGCCTTCTTGCTCGCAAACTCACTTGATTTACTTTGCTATTTCGTTTACTGTTTTCACATCTGCTTTGCTTAATTAAATCTGAACTGCTATTAATCTATTGTGTGACTGAGAGTCCTCGTGGGATTCAATACCTTTTATACTACGATTGCATTAACTGTGCACTTGCAGTAGAATAGGGAAAACTATACAACCTATCAACAGGCAGTCCTAGTAGCTGAGAAGAACTTCTTCAAGAAAGCCTTCTTAAGGTCTCCCCAAGTAGTAATGGATCCCGGAGGGATGGTGCTTTCCCAATCCTTAGCTCTATCCGCCAAAGAGAAGAAGAAGAGACGCATCTTCAAACCATCATCAGTTACACCATTAAGCCTTGTAGTAGCACAAATCTTGTCAAATGTATCCAAGTGCTGCAATGGATCCTCAGATGCAAGCCCATGAAACTGGTTGTTTTTCACCATGTTCATCACCATAGCCCGGATCTCGAAGTTGTTGTTGTTGACCGGTGGTGGAATGATCCCTTGCCGGTTTGCATTTGTATCTGGTGCATCTCCATCACCAATGGCCCTAGCTGGCCGTTTTTGCTCTTGCTGCTGTTGTTGATCCTGATTATTATCCATAACCGGCTGCTCAACACCCACAAAGTCTTGTAGAACCTCAACAGTTAGTTCCAACCCAAGTCTCTCTAAGTGAATAGCTCCTCTCGTGTGCTTTGATGTCCTCAACTCTTGCAACTAAGTTTGTTGTCCCTTGGCTGCGCAAGTTCATAAACCTAACATCAAAAAGAGAGAAAGTAGCAAAGTTAGTAACAAAGACTTGAACTAAAAAGGAATAGAAATCGAATTGATATATCAAGAATCCCAAAACGGCAACGGCGCCAAATTGGTAACAACGATTTTGCAATCATTTGAGGTACCAATTCCTCAAGCTTATCGTGTAGCTTTGAGGTATCGAACCTTTTCGGACGGATAAAACCAATAAGAACACACCAACCTCTAGAGTCAAATCACACAATTGATTTTTGTTCTAACAATCCTAACGAAAACAATTCAAATTGAAGTAAATAAAAACAAGTAAACAAGTGAATTCTTAACAATCAATGACAAAGATAAGGCCTAAATGTTAAGGTCAACGGATAGGTGACTCGGGATGATCAAGGATCCTAATTCAAACTTCAAAGAAGCTAACCTCTTAGCAAGGAACACAACAAGTTGATCAATTTAATCTCTTAATACTAATCTCTTTACTTAATCCTAATCCAAGAACAAATTCTCATTTGTGAATTAAAATCAAGCAAGCATTCAAACAAGTTCCAAACAGCCAACAATCACTCTAAACATCCATTTTCATGTGCTAGAATGTGAAAGTCCTATCAAAGCTAGAAACTAGAATTTCATCGAACACATGGTGAGCAAGAAATCCTAAACATCCTAATCAACGTGATCAAGGCTAATTAGGCACTAAACACACTTTGATAGACGAGGTTTTAAACAATCAAACATTAGAAATCTATTGATCACCCCTAATCAACCTAATCCTACCTAACCCATAAGCCATATGAAGAACTACTCACTAATCATCTTGTGATTAACAAAATTCATAGAAATAGTGTTAATCATAGGAGATTAGAGAAAGTGAGAAAGATTCAAGAGATAAATCACAAAGAAAAGAGTACTTGATTAATCAAAAATCATTCTTGTTCTTACAAAAGAGTTTTGCAACAAAACAAGCTTAATAAACCAATGAAAATAGGTTTTTGGCTTAAATAGTCAATATGGGGCGAACCGGGTCAACCCGGAATAAACCGGGTGTTGACCCGGATCCAGGACAGATTATGGGTTCTGTATCGGCCAGCCAGACCGATATTCTGGCCGATACGAGCCCTCGGATTTTCTCGTCGAAGATGTGTATCGGTTGGCTAAACCGATACGCCAACCGATATGCTGGTACTGAAATTAATCCGAGAGGCTGTATCGGCTTATGGGTCGATATGCATCCCGATATGGTCTCCAGGGTTTTGGTCGAGGAACTGTATCGGCTTGCCTGGCCGATATTCACGCCGATATGAGTCCTCGGATTTTCTTCCGAGAGTGTGTATCGGCCACCCCAACCGATAAGGTGGCCGATATGCCTTCCAGCTGCTTCTTCCTTAGTCCTTTGAGCTCTAGACTCCACTTCCAAGCTCACCAATGCTCCTAGACACCTCCAATCACCTGCAAAACACAAGAAACACTCCAAATGCAAGCCTAAAGTGCCTACTCCTAGTCCTAAACAACTCTATACTCTAGATGCAACAACGACTCGACAAAATGGTATGAATGATGGTGAAATGGAGTCAAAACAAGAACTATATACAAGTCTAAATGCATGAAAATGTATGAATTTCAGTAACATAAACGGGCAGCCTGATCGTGCCGATCGTCGTGATGGTATCCCCCGAAAACCGTTCAAACACTTCTCCGATTGTTTCATTTTGTGATCGTTAAGTTCCATTCGGTGCAGGGGTTTCCTTAAAGATGAGATCTACTGAGATTCAGGTGTCGATCAGAATCTTTGTTACTTTGCAATCGCCTATGCGTAGTTCGGTGACCAGTGGGTCATTATGTGGCTTATCTAGGCCTTCTTCATCTTGCTCAGTGAGCACCCTTCCTACCTTCAACTCATCGTCAATATTTCTTTTCCACTGCTGATGCACAACTGCTCGCCGTTCATACTCTTTAATTGATCGTATTGAGTTGTCGCATGCTGGCAGTCCTCCCATAATTACATTTATGTGTCTCCTTGGTGGAGGCGTTCCCTTTTTGTCATACTCGTCGTTGGCTCGATTTGGAAGTTCCATGTCTGTGTTTCTCTATTCTACTTCCCTTGTCGGTGTTTCTTGTCTTATTTTTCCTTCGTGAGCGAGTTTGTAATGTTCGCCTTCATTTCTTGGATTTCGAGGAGCTTCTTGAAGCTCGAATTTTGTGGTAGACGGATTGCGGCTTACCACTTTCTTATTTTCCTTTTAGTATTCAGAGAATAACACAGATTGCAAGTTTCAACATTCAGATGTGTCGTGTCCTATCCGCTGATGATAGTCGCAGAAAAGCTTGTCTTGATCGATGTTCCGATTGTACTTGCTCCATGGTGTGTTCTGCTGCTGGCGATCTTGCTGATAATTTTGTGATGGGCGATCTTGTTCTTGGTATGGTTATGGGTTGCTATTCTCCTCTTTGTAATTTTTATAATCATGGTCGTAGTGTTGACGCGGTTACCAGTGTTCAGCGGATGACTTTTCAAAATCTTCCTTTGTGACCAAACTTGGCGGTGCGAACTTTTTAGCTAGTACTTCCTTCTCTTTTCGAGCTCTATGAATATAGCTGCTCGGTTAAGGGCATTTTCTAGTGTGCTCGGTTTCTTTTTCTTCAGCTCCTCGAGAAAAATCGATTTATACCATAAACCATTGTGGCAAGCCTTCACTATTGGTGACATAGATTTTTGAAATGATGCTCTTTAAACGATCATTGTAAAACCAAAGAGACTCCTTTGGTCCTTGAGGGACCGTCCCGAGGTCCGCATTCGATTCTCTCTCATGAATATATAGCAAATAGTGTTTGAGGAAAGCGACTAATAGTTGTTGATAACTATCGATGGAGTCTGCCTCTAGGCAAGACAAACCATTTGAGCGTGGCTCCGCTCAAATTTTCAACGAACAATTGACAATATCCAGAATCACGTTCTTCCAAGGAGAATTATATTCGTCCCATGGCAATAGTGAAAGCTGTTAGAAATTTCTTGGGTACGAGTTGCCTTCATAAGTTGGTAACTTGATCTTTCATATATGCTGAACCGGGATGCTTGGGATGCGTACAATGAAGGGAGTGTTGTGTGTTTCTTCAAGCATTCTGTCGATCTCACGTGTGGAACTAATTGCTTGATGGACTTTTTATGTCATGCTCCAAATTTAGCCTTCTAAGTCTTTGATCTCGATATCCATGTGGGCATCTGCCGAGTAATTGTTTGAAGGTCCAGCGATGAAGGGCTGGTGGTGCACTTCTCTTCTGGTCGTCACAGACGCAGATTGAATGGGAACTCGTATGTTCGGTTCGGTGTTTGGTGTAGGTGAACCGTCGAAGAGAGCTCCATGGGGACGTGGTATGGAATAGACCACTTTCGGTCCCTTCGCTTGATGCTCGGATGATTGAAGGTTGCTAATCTTCTGTTGGCATACAGCTTGAGCGGTTGTTAACTGATCGAACCGAGCACTCTCCCACGAGAGAGTTTTTAAACTTGTTTCATCTTGGCGTTTAGTAAGAAGGAGACATTGTTCTGCTCATCTGGCTTATCAATCGTGGTTTGTTGGGTTTGCTCGGCCTCAAGATGCGTTTCTGTTTTCAGAGCCTGATCGATCATGTTGATGGTTTTTTAAACCTGGTGAACCTTGTCGAGCCGCATGATTGGTTGAGAGGTTGATCCTGGGTCTGGATTACCGGAGAGGCGATGTTATCTTTGTTTGAGATTGTCCTGTCATCGTCAACCTTGTATGTAGTGAAGAAAAAACCTTAGTCCTTATAGACGGCGCCAATTTTTATTACCGAGATCCATACGAGTACCTGATCAATTAAATCAGCCTTAGTTTCTGTTAGATTTAAAAATGTGTGCTCGGTAAAATCTGTGAATTCGAAGGTTTTCTTATTGAAAGCAGATTAAGGTCAGCAAATGAACAAAAAGGGTGATAGGTTATTGGTAGACGAACTCTCTTACAATTTGAAATGTGTTCGTCGCAATAAAGTGAAAGCTAAAGTACACAATTCCCCAGAAGATGATGTTAATAAACAGTGAATGTCCTATTTATAGTAAATACGGTTGCACTTTTTTACAAGACATTGACCACTAGTCGAGCTACGTTACTGGTTCGTACTGATCATATGAATAATGATCCAAACCAACCACGTCATATATTTTACCCAAACCGAACAGAGAAGATGACAAGCCGAGTCGTGCAGTCTTGATTTCGAGTCGAGTCGAGCCGAGAATGCTTTCACGTTAAAACTGGGCAGACTGTTCGTCGATTTAGACCGATCAAGTGTAAAGAACATATATATGATGGACTTACTGATAGATACCTAACCCATATCCAACAACTAGTAAAATAACATCCATCGTTTGAATGAACTTTATTTAGTGTTCCTTATATGTAAGAACTTTTTTATATAATATATTATAGATGTATGGACTTCATATATATGGGTTTAAGATCACGAATCCTGGAATCAAATTTGCCAGGAATTATGATACCGTAAATGACAAATTTGTATTCAAGATAAAATCTCCAATCCTGAACATTTTTTTCATCACTATACTTTGTCAAAGAAGAATAGTTAATGTCAAACAAAAAGGTCTAATGTTTTTCTTAAAAAGAAAATTATAAGTTATTATCTGTTTTAGTCAAACTTTTTTTTGACTAACCAGTTTGTCAACTTAAGTAAAAGAAGTGAAATTAATACTTTTTTAACTTTACATATAAATATATATAGTTTATTCGGATACACAAACGAAAGTCTAAAATCAAGAAGATAGGGCGATGGGAAAGGAAATTTCTACGAAAATGGGTGTGTTAATTGTGATTCTTTTCTTTGCCCCCTCCTTTCCTACACAGAGTCAGCTCTTCCTTCTTTTCAAATTTCATTGTTTGATATGAGTTTAGCACACATCCATAAGTCCATTAAAAATCTGTCATCTCATCTAAAACATTTTATCATAATGATCAAGTCCGCCTAGAAATCAAATGGACAAATAAGAAGCCATTTATTTCACGTTATAAAGAGACCTTTCACTTTATTTTCACGCATCATATAATTTGTAAAGATTCCGAACTACACTTATAAAGTGACGAGCCCGAGCAACATCGACAGACTCTCACCTCGTAAATCATGTTCATTGTTCGGTTTCGGCCTAATCATCAATATAGAACAATTTCCGACCCTACTTAAAGTTTATTCTTATCTTCTTAGTTCAGACGCCTTTGATCGTAACTCTGGCCCTTTGAACTAGATTAAAATTTTGTAACAACAATTGGCGCCGTCAATAGAGACGGAAAACTTGATCTACACTTTAAGACGAAGCCGAAAGGACATGACCACTCTCAGTCAATGACAACCCTGAGTCATCAGAACAGACTCCGAGCCCACTACCTCCGAACCTGATTAACGGAACACGTTCACCAAACATATCGATCAACAATCCAGCTAACCACACTAGGGTAACTAGCATCCACCAAGAAGTTGAGCTGACAAACCAGACATCAGACAATCAAAACCCGAATCCTCACGCTCCTTCCAATGTCGCTGAGCCCAACGTTGTGCTAACCCGCACAAAGATGTCGACGGTCAATAGCCCATTCAATCAAGCCAGGCTAACTGACACCCATGAGGACGTCGAACCTAAAATTAGAGGATGCAGGTCGACGAGTTGACCTGGTGCAACAACACCTGCTTCGAACAACTAGCGAGCGCCCAAAGTATATGTCGAGAACAAATTGACAATCTCCAGGCAACCGAACACCGGACATCTCAGGGAACGGAAGACCTGGCCCGGCGACTCTAAAGGACCATGTTCAATGCGTCACAAGCCCCATTCCCCGGGTCGGGCAGACGACCACCCATACCTCTCGCATCATTACTAATCGGACCAGGAGCGAACCAAACAACGTTCATCGAACCAACACAACACCAAGCATAAACGAGCCACAACAGCGAAATCGAACTATTGAGAACGCAACTGGACTGCATCATGTCGAAAGTCCACAAAGCAACTAGCTCGGCCCCCGAGATTGACTGAGTTCTCATGGAAACGCAAAATATGCCATTCACAAGCAAGATAACGGACACATCGATCATACACCCCGAAAATATAAAGTTGTCAACCTACGAGGGAAGCTCGGATCCTTGACAAAACCTGACAGCTTTCAGCATTGCAATGGCACGAACCTAGTTCTCTCCTGAGGAGCGTGAAGCCGGTTTCTGCCAACTCTTTGTCAAAAATTTGAGCGGCACCGCCCTTAACTGGTTCTCACATCTGGAGGCACACTCCATCGATAACTATCAGCAGCTGTCAACCACCTTCCTCAGGCACTATTCCATGTTCATTCAAGAAGGGGCCTCAGACGCCGAACTTTGGGCGGTAAGCCAAAGGCCGAAGGAATCTCTCAGGTCGCACATTGACAGGTTCAAGGTTATCATCTCCAAAATCTGGGTGACCGATAACGAAGGACTCCCAGTACTACAAAACGGACTATGGTACGAATCACCATTTCACAACAAATTTTCCCTTAAACAAACCGCAAACTCTCGAAGATGCCCTTCATCGAGCGGTCGTCTTCGCCGAGATAGACGAAGAAAGATAATTGTTCACTAAAAAATTCGGACTGCAAAGTCTTCAAAAAGGGAATAATCGACACCAGAATATATCGAGCCACGCCAACATTACAGTCAGGAGTACCAAAACACAAAGAAAGAAGGCAAGAGAATGACGACCTACTACGTCAGCGAGAGCACGACCAGTCGAGTAATCCACAGAATCGGACATGAAACTAAAACGCTAATACAATCGACAAAGAAAAGTCTTTTTGCACATATCACAAAAGGTCGGGACATGATACCAAGGATTGCTGCCAGTTGCAAAACCTTTTGCTCGGGGAAAACCAAAAAGGGAACACGAATATAACAAATTAAAATATGCAAGCAACTCATGTCGAAAACCAAGCAACACAACACCAATCAAAGAACGACGGCAATCGAGTCCGACTTGTCAGAGAAAAAAGAAAGAAGCAAGGAAAAGTGCACCGGGCAGAACAAAACAACGCTGAACCGGAATCACAAGAACTAGCTCGAGACGACGATAAGGAAGGAACTCCTCCCCATCAAGGAAATCCGTCAACATGATAATGGGCGGATTTCCTGACCATAAAAACTTAACACACTCAATTACGACATATAGCCAAAAAAACAGATGTGCAGCCAAAATGGAAAAAGATATCACATATACGAACCGAGTAACGAAGGCGAAATCACTTTCACTGCAGAACACGAAGAAGAGCTGGGTAACCCATGCAACGATCAACTCGTTGTTAAGTTACGGATAGGCAAATACGAAGTGACTAAAGTCTTGATCGACACCGGAAGCTCGGTCAACCTCATCTTCAAAGAAATCTTACAAAGAATGAAACTCAAAAACCATGTGGTAAAGCGGTCGAAAAAAACCATCACTAGCTTTGTCAGCGACACGACGACCACAATCGGAACGATCAAACTGCCGGTACGCATTGGGCGTATTACTAAAATTATCACGTTCATCGTCATATATCAACCTGCGACCAACAATGCGATCATAAGAACCCCTGGATCCACACAATGAAGGCAGCCACTTCGACTTATCATCAATGCATGAAGTTTCCTGTCCCAGAAGGAACCTTTACGATCTTAGGAAGTCAGGGGACCTCAAAAAACAACTCCTCAATAGAGAGAGAGAGAGAGAGAGAGAGAGAGAGAGAGAGAGAGAGAGAGAGAGAGAGAGAGAGAGAGAGAGAGAGAGAGAGAGAGAGAGAGAGAGAGAGAGAGAGAGAGAGAGAGAGAGAGAGAGAGAGAGAGAGAGAGAGAGAGAGCTTATGAATCTCTTAAGATGGATGCATGGGTATGAGGGTTCTTAGGTGAACTTCAAGGGAGAAAAGCCCATAGGTTTTTCTCTTTTATCCACAGAACAATTTGTAATGGCATCTAAAGATACCCTTCAGGTATGTATGCTTCTCCTCACTGTTAAATCGTTATCTTTTATTTTTTTACTTTATGACATATATTGTTTTCTGGCATGTATAATCTAATGTTTGATGTTGAGTCAAATTCTTTAATACATACAGAGTTGGGCAAGAAGAATCAATTTGTTAAAAGAGGTTAGTTCTACTTTTATGACACAAACCGTTTGTTCTACTACTATTACTTCTGGTAGCAGCTCAATTTGCTTAAAAAATTTATGTGCTTCTTATTTTTCCAATTGTTGAAAAATTGAATGGTGCTTTGTTTATGAATATGCATGGGTATGAATATGCATATGCTTTGTTGGGTATGAATATGCTTTGTTTCATTTGTTTTATAAATGACGAGAGAAAAACTATTTGAAATTTGAATGGTGAAATATGTTCAACAAAATTTGAGTCATCTTGAGTTTAGCGAGAGTGAATCTATTCTAAATTTGAGTCATCTTGCAAAACTATTTGAGAGGAATCATATGTTTAGCCAAACTTGAGTCATCTTGAGTGAATCTATTTGAAATTTGAATGGTGAATTTTTGGTATTCTAAGTGCATACTTGGACCGGATTTTAAGCTCGTGGAGGTTGCAATCACTGCAAAATTATCTACTGTAGTGGAGAATGATCTCTGACGGTAAACATATGATTCCAGTGCAAATTGGATTTATGGATCGTGATCAGAGGTATTGATAGAGAGCAGAAGCTTAAGTCGCATGTAAATCAAAGACTCGAGGTGAGGCTGTTATTTACAGAGACAAAAGGGATCATAGTTAGAAGAGAAACGAGATCAAAGGGCAAGTACTCCTTTTAGTGCTTAGAAAACTCTTTGTAAATCTGATTGTGATTAATGACAATGGACCTTCGTCTAAAGCTTGACGAGAATATAACTACATGAAATCTTAACACCTAAGGAATCTAACTATAAAGATATCAGAACACCAAATGTAAATAACCCCAAAAAGCCTAACAATCAATTGTATGTTGCATCAGGTCTCTCCGGGTGGGAGAGGCTTCGTCCACGAAGAAAGCTCGTCATTATCACCTCAGAAAGGTGTCAAGTGTTTGACGTTAAAGACGTCTAGTGTCCGAAGATGGGAAGGAAGCTTCACATGGTATGCATTTGGGTTAATGCGCTTAAGAACCTCCACAGAGCCAATTTTCTAGACTTCAATTTTTGGTATTTATGTTAAGATAGCCGGTCTTTAGGCAAGTAAACCCATAGGAGATCACCCGGTTGAAATAGAACTTCCTTGCGTTTGACACCGCATCCGCCTTATACTTAGCTGCAACTGCTTCTAAGTTAGTCTTAGCATTATGATGTATGGATTGGAGCTCATTGATGAAGTCCACAACATCTCCATGAAGGCGGAAGCAATCTTGGACAATGGTGAGGTCCAAGGGGCAACGCGGAATTAGGCCATAGACGACCCGAAATGGACATGTTCTGAGACTGCGATTGAGGGTGTGATTAGACGCAAATTCAGCCTGACCAAGCTTAGCATCCCACGACTTGATATTGTCTCCGACAAGACAACGAAGCATGTTCCCCAATGCCCTGTTCGTAACCTCTGTTTGACCATCTGACTGTGGATGATACGAAGTACTCATATCCAAGCTCGTACCCAAAATCTTCCACAAAGACCTCCAAAAGTGACTAAGAAATCTTGTGCCATGGTTCGAGACAATCGACAGAGGGAGACCATGTAAATGATATATCTTTCGAAAGAAAAGAACAGCGACACTAATGGTGTTCGTGGTCTTCTTACATGGCACAAAATGTGCCATGTTGGAGAAGCGATCAACAACCACAAAGATGGAGTCATGACCACGCTGCGTTCTAGTCAATCCCAGAAAAAAACTAATATTGATATCAGACCATGGTTGAGTCGAATAGTGGGAAGGTATAAACCTGCATTGGAAGCCTTTCCCTTGGAACATTGGCAGATTCGACAATGCTCGACAAATCGCTCGACATCGCGTCGCAATGATGGCTAGAAATATGACAGAGTGAGAAGCTGTAACGTACGATCTCGCCCCACATGACCTTCATTATGGAGTTCACTCACAATTTTTAGGTGCAAGCTACACTCCGGAACACAAAGACGTGTACCCCGAAACAAAAACCCATCAACCAGGGTATAGTCGAAATTTGTCCCCGTGTTGCGTCCTCCAGTACCTTAGCAAATAAACGATGTAGGTACAACTCAGCGAACGAGGCGAATCCAGGAACAGAAGTCGACATGGTCGTAAGAAGCCTGTGTTTACGGCTTAAAGCATCGGAACCTTGTTCGTTTTCCCTGATAAGTGGTGAATGGAGAATGTAAACTATTACAAGTAAGATAACCAGGATGCATGCCGAGAATAAACCTTGGTTTTGCTGTCGAGGTGACGAAGCGCATCATGATCAGTTAAGAGGATGAAATCACGATGACCCAAGTAATGTCTCCAGTGTTTAATGGCCTGAATAATAGCATAGAACTCCACGTCATAGGTGCTGTATAGAACGCGTGCTCCACTAAGTTTATCGCTATAATAAGCCACCAGACATCCACTTTGACTCAGTACTGCGCCAATACCCTGCTTAGAAGCATCTCAATGCAGCTCAAAGGTAATAGAAAAATCGGGTAGAACCAAGATTGGTGCCAACGTTAACTTGTCTTTGATCACTGCAAAGGCTTTGTCTGCGTCTGTAGTCCATTTAAATTTTCCCTCCTTCATGCATTCCATAATAGGAGCAACAATTGAGCTGAAATGGTCGATAAAACGGCGATAGAAAGATGCCAATTCATGAGAGCTGCGCACCTCAGTCACGGTTTTAGGCACTGGCCACGACCTCACTGCTTCAATTTTTGATTGGTCAACTGCAAGGCCTTTACCCGAAACCACATACCCTAAAAATAGGACTTCAGAGACCCCAAACTCACACTTCTTCTGAGCTGCGTAAAACTGCTCACAGTGAAGAATCAACAGAACATGTTGAATGTGATCAGCGTTTTCCTCCAATGACGGACTGAAGATTAAAATGCCGTCGAAGTAGATGACGATGAACTTACCAATAAGCGGACGTAACAATTGGTTCATAATCCACATAAAGGTACTAGGGGCATTTGATAATCCAAAAGGCATACAAGCCATTCGAATAATTCTTCTTGTGTCTTGAAAGCGGTCTTCCATTCATCTCGTAGACGAATTCGTATTTGGTGGTAGCCACTTTTTAAATCAATCTTCGAGAAAATCTGTGCTGATCCAATTTGATCCAACAAGTTATCAAGCCGAGGTATCAGAAATCTATAACGCACAATGATTTTATTGATGGCGCGACTATCTAACGCTCATCCGCCATGACCCATGTTTCTTGGGTATCAATAATGCTGGAACCGCGCAAGAAGACATACTTTCGCAAATGTGTCCCTTGCGTAAGAGATCCTCGACATGTCGCCTCAATTCCTCATGTTTGTGGGGACTCATACGATAGTGTGGACGATTCGGCAGAGCTACACCCGGGACGAGGTCAATGTAATGCTGAATATCACGAAGTGGTGGCAACGCGGTTGGTAGTTCAACCGGAAACACGTCTGCGAACTCGGCTAAGACTGAAGAGAAAGACAGATTAGAGTTATGAGGACTCGTAATCGTCAAAGACGAAGACATCAGGCAACATCCAAGCCTTACTTGCAAAATTCCGAGATGAATCTAGCATATGAGCAAAACAATGATGGATGTTTAATTGTCGGATCACGCATCGAGATGGTACCAAGAGGATTAGGTGTGTTTCCTAAATGAAACTATACGTATTCCGAGCTCCATCATGTATGACCTTACGATCAAACTCCCATGGATGTCCCAGCAGTAGGTGACTGACATCCATTAGTACTATGTCACTGTACGTTCTCTCGCGATAAAATTCGCCGATAGAGAAGGCGACCAAGGCACGTTCTGTGATACGAATACTTGCAGATTCTTTGACACAACCCAAGGTAAGAGGAGCAGGGTGTCTCTCGCGTGTCAAACCGAGCATGTCCACAGCATCGTCGGCAATAACATTCTGACAACTACCTGAGTACATGATGAAGATAAACACTCGGCCCCGAATTGTGCAAGACGAGCGAAAATGTTGGTACGCAACCTTTGCTCATCTTGACGTTGAGGAATCATACAAGAGCGATAAAGGACTAACATTCACCCACAGTTGGCTTTATCTCCACATTGTCATGGCGGTCCCCTTCGTCGCAGGAATCTTAGACATCCTCCTCTTTGACTGTTCGTTCCTCAATTATCAATCCTCGACGTGTTTGATGTGGACACGCCGTCTGTCTATGATCAGGTTCACTGCAACTATAACAACGACGAGCGTTAGGATGCGTTGAACAACGGAGTTTCTGATCACGTTGACATCTGGCTGGCGATTTACCGGTTCAGCCGTACCAGTGTCCTTCGATGGTGGTGTCTGCGTGACAGTGTCCTGGCGAGAACACATATTTTTCTACTCTATGAGATGTTACATTGTTGTTGTTCAAAAGATGTTTCACATCGATGAGCTTAGCTTACAGAAGACGGATCAAATTGCGACATTGCATTCTGCAGCTGAGGCGTAGTACTCCAATAAAGCGAGAGACGAGCTGGATTGGACTGTCATACAACTCATTTTGGGTCAGCAGTAGAGAGAACTCTTCAGCATAATCATCAATACTATGCGAACCTTGCCTCAGATTCTGGAGTCGATTGTACATAATACGATCATAATTGTGAGGTAGAAACGTTTTGCTTAAACGTTTCTTGAGTTTCTGATATATCATGGTTTTTACTAGTTTTAGACCATGATATAAGTGTGTTTTAGTGTCTTTTTGTGTTCTTTTAGAGGCTTTTACAGGTATAATCAGGTTTGGAGCATATTTGGTGATTATGGCACTTTTTGGACATTTTTGGAGTGTTTGGCCGAGAGATAGAGTTCACTGTCCGAAACAGAGAAATGCGTCGATCGTTGCACCAGCGAGATGGGCCGAAACTCGGCGGTTTATGAAGAGTCAAGATATTGCACTCTGATCCAGAAGTTCCTGATATTTACAAAAAGCCCCTGGCCGAGATTAGACCTATATAATTAAGTTTTTGGTGTTTTATTTACTTACGCTTTCAATAATTAAGAGCAGAGGATTTTTAGAGCTTTTGGGGCTGATCTGAACCTTTACTTCATCTGTATTTGGAGAAGATTTCGAACCCCTTTAATTCTTTATCTTTTATGCAATTTATTCTTCATATGATTATGTTTTCATTATCTATGTCTGAGTAGATTCCTAGTTAGATTTAGGGCTTCTCACATAGGATTTCATGACTTGCTAGACTTGTTTAATTCAGTTAAGGATTCATAACTATATCTGTTCTTCAATCTAATTGTGCTTAAACCTAGTTCTAACCTGATCAATTAGAATCTAGATCTTAGGTTGCTAAATACGACACAAAAGTGTGGTTTAGGAATCTGAACTAATTAGGTTGAGCAATTAAACTTCTCGCAAACGAAAGTTTGGTTTAGGATAATTGTGAACATATCAAACTTGGAATTAATGTTAGTTTAATCTGTTAGTTCTCGCAAACGAAAGTTTGGTTTGCTGCACTTAGACTTAGAGAATTATCGCAAAGGAATTTGGTTAATTCTATATCTGTGTTTTGAGTTCTAGAACTGTGCTTAATTAGATCCTTGCTGAATGAACTGTCTGCTTGTCTGATTTCCTGAGAACGCCCTAGACTTAGCGCTCTTAATAACTTGTTTTCACAACCAACAATCTCTGCTTTCTGTTTACTTTCTCGCATTGCTTTTAATTCAATCACATTGCTTTCTTCCTAGTTTAATTTCCTGTTCTTGAGCTATTGAATACCGGAGTCCCTGTGGATTCGATACCTATATACTACAACTACTGAACTGTGTACTTGCAGTTAGATATAGGATTAAAACCTGACACCTACCAAGTTTTTGGCGCCGTTGCCGGGGACTCGTAGAGTCTTCGATAGCTTAGAACCTAGGGTTCTACTAGGATTTTTCGTTTTCTTTTTGTACTTGTTTTTATTTTTTTAGTTACTGATTTTCTCTGTTTTCTCTCTGTCGCAGGTACCGATTTCGCACTGCGTCGATCGTTGCAGCCTTGCATCGATCGTCACTAGGCGATTCAGAGATTGAAGCGATCGTTGCACTAATAGCATCGATCGTTGCTGGACGATTACAGACAGTTTATGCAGACGCAGAAAACTAGAAGTAATCCGAACTCGAGCTTAGTTAATCTCGGACTTGAAGAACTTGGACGTCTAGAGAGAACCAACAGAAGAGAGAGAAGATAAAGGATGGTGCGTGAGCGTTTGATTCTGGTACGTGATGCTGAAGGTACCCTGAGGGACCGAGATAACAACCCATACAATGCTGCTTGGCAAAGGGTTGATGCTGAAGGGAATGTCATCCCCGATCCTCTTGAGCAACAGCAACAGGAGCAGAACCAGGGTCGAGGACAGGCCCAAGGTAGAGAGATGGTTGTACGTGAGAGGACTTTAGCTGACTACAACAGACCGGATGAGTTTCATGCAAACCTGTCAGCTTTAGTGCTTCCTGCTTTTGAAAGAAATGATTTTGAGATCAAAACCATCTACTACTCGCTGATGAGACAGAATGCATTTCATGGTTACCCAACGGAGCAGCCTATGGATCACATTGATTCGTTTGAGGACATAGTCACTGGCATGAAGTATGATGGAGTCTGCTCGGACTATCTGTTCCTTAAGCTCTTTCCGCACAGTCTTGCTGGAGACGCTAGTGCATGGCTAAAGCAGCTGGCACCTGCTCAGTATACTACTTGGGCAGCCCTGAAGAGTGAGTTCCTGCGTCACTTCTATGATGATGCGCGTTCAGACCAGTCCAGACAGGACATACTTACCTTTTCTCAAGGAGCTGTGGAGCCTTTAAAGACTGCCTGGATGAGATTTAAGCAGTATCAGTGTGACTGCCCACACCATGGATTCACTGAGGTTCAGTTGATTGGCATTTTCTTCAGAGGCATAGATCTTCCATATCAGTCTGCACTGGATAATTCCAGTAATGCTAACTTCAACACCAGGACTCCAACACAGGCTAAGCAGTTGATTGAGAATCTGATAGGCAGCAACAGCTGCAAGACTATGGATGAGAGGAGGAAGAAATACTGTGGAAGTGTAGAGAATTGTGATATAGCTGATATTAGATCTAGGCTGGACACAGTTTGCAATCTCCTAGCAGGTAAGAAATCTGTCCACTTTGCCCAAGATGTAGAGGTAATTCAAAATGAGGAGGACACTCAGGAGGAAGATGTGAATTACATAGGAGGTTCTGGATTCCAAGGTAATAGATTTGGTAATCAACAGGGAAACAGATTCTTCAATGGAGGACAGAAAAGTGCTTTCAACAGCAACTCATCTAATTCTGGACAGACTAGTGGTTTTCATAAGACCTTTGGACAAGGTACTCAGAGAACCTATGGATCTTCATCTTATCAGACTCCTCCTGCACCTACAGCTCATGAGAGTAGAATGGAAGCTATGATGGAACAACTAATGGAGAGTCAGACCAAGATTTCTGTGGACTGCAACAAGAAGTTAGATGCTGTCTATGAAGACCTCAATGGGAAGTTTGAGTCCCTGAACACTCACATGAAGCAGTTGGATACTCAGGTGAACCAGATTTCCAGCTCAATAAAGGGAAAAGGACTAGCATACACTCATATTAAGGCCTGGTCTGTGTACGTTAATGATGGATCTCACCTAGGTGAAAAATTTGAGCTAAGTACAGCTGAATTGGTGAAGGAAGAAGAAATCCCGGATTTTGGTGAAAAACTCTCGGGTGGAAATTGCAGCATTGCAACGATCGACACACACTTAGTGTCGATCGATGCACGTCGTGAACAGACAGATTCGCTGAGTGATGATGGTATTGATGCAGATTTAGAGCTTGATGGCTTATTCTCTGGAGTCTCTGAGATCTCTCAACAGGAGATTTATGCGCAGATTGTTAGACAACACTCCTCAGTGTCTGAAGTGATTAAACAGGAAATTGAAGAGCTTAAGAAGCTAGAGGAGATTGGTGAAGAATTGGAAGAAATTCCATCTTTTGATGATCCACCTTATCATCCATGTGTGCAGAGGTATTTGAACAAGATGCTGCCTCTAGATGAAGAGCTGAGAGACTTGGTGATTATAGTTCCTCAGCATATTAGTGATGTTCTGTTGACCAAGATCCCGAAGAAGCTGCCTGATCCTGGAGTCTTTGTGCTTGATTGTTCTATCTTTGAGGATAGTTTCAGGCGTTCTCTGTGTGACTTAGGAGCTCCTGGAAGTTTGATGCCATACTCTGTGGCAGAGAAGCTGGGTATGCTAGATTTTACTCCTACTAGGACCTCTCTTGTCCTAGCTGATCAGTCCATACGAGTTCCTGAAGGACTCCTTATGGACATCCCGGTGAGAGTTGGAAACTATTTAGTTCCAACAGACTTCCTAGTGCTGAAATATGACTGTGATCCGGATGAAGCATTGCTGCTTGGAAGACCATTTTTGGCTACAGCAGGAGCGGTGATAGATGTTAGGAACAGCCTGATAGACCTCCATCTGGGAGATGAGCCGCTGCGTTATGAGATGGATAAGCTGCGAAGACCACTGATAGATGGGCATACATTCACCATAAGGGATGCAGACGATGAGCACCCTGATGACACTGTGATTTTAGATCCTGGAGCACATTTTACTCCATATTTTCTTGGACATGAGCATTCTGCAACAGCCTACTCGCCACCTTGGATGAGGAGACTTGGACAGAGACAGAAAAAGTCTCTGTCATGATCTCCTGGTGCCTGAAAAATCTTGTCCGTCCGGTCAAGCTATTGACCTTAAACAAGCGCTGGGTGGGAGGCAACCCACCATTAG
Source organism: Orychophragmus violaceus (assembly GCA_030180135.1). Lineage (NCBI taxonomy): Eukaryota > Viridiplantae > Streptophyta > Magnoliopsida > Brassicales > Brassicaceae > Orychophragmus > Orychophragmus violaceus. Next base: position 30,909,068 of record CM058240.1, on the reverse strand, counting down.
GTACTGGTGTTTTTCTACTTAATTTTTGGTGTTTTTGTTAGGATTTTACGTTTGTTTTTGTTTCTGGTGAGTTTATGATTGCAGGTCTCGAACAGATTCGCAGTGCGTCGATCGACGCACTTCTGTGTCGATCGTCACAACACGATCGGAATCGCATTGCAGCGATCGTTGCATTACTGAGCAACGATCGACCATACACGAAAATCGCCAAGTAACGGTCGATGCACTTAGTGCAACGATCGATGCCTGAACGACAGAGGTAACCCGACAGAACTCAACAGAACTTTAACAATTTTTATTTCTTTTTACCGATCCTTCGCTTGACACTACTGGGGACAGTGTGTCTTAATTGTGGGGGAGGTGCTACTGACTTATATCTTTCTGTTTTCTTAAGAGTCAGTCCATTTTTCAAAATTTTTGTTTTATTGAGTCAAAATTGTTTAAGTAAGAAACTATGATTTTCTGAGAAGATTTACAAGACTTGCAGGAACTTAAGTAACCATTGGGATGAAGTTGCAGGATCTATCTCTGACTATTAGAAAACCCAGACACAGATCAACCTACTGGGAACACCCACATCACTTCAGGTATTAGAGGATCCTTTTATTGACTTCAATTTAATACTGACTTAGATTTCTCACCTAAGGGCTCGGTATACTTTGTGTCGGATTCCCTTGTTAGTTCTGACACAGCCTGTCAACCTATCCTATTTAGTTCCCTTCTCCCCTTCTATAAAGTAAAAAAAAAAAAAGATAATAAACTGAGGATGAGTTAGTAACTCCGAAGTGGTCACAGGAGTGGTAGAGACCCCTATTATCTCATGTGCTATCCATGGAATGTGTCCAAAGTACACCCCATAACAGGAAGAACACTGATAAAAAAATAAAATGATACCCAATGTGGGAAAAATCAGTTGTTAAGGAAGGGAAAGAGAAGAAAGAGACTAGAGAAAGATAGTATGGTGGTCTAGAGCTGATAAGGTAAGAATCCATGTGCCCTTTGATCGATACTCCTTAGGTGAGACCGCACTTAAATACTTGCAGAAGTCAGTAGGGAGAATTTGAATGCTTGAATGTGATTGTGGAGTTTACTTAGGACAGTTGCTAAGTGTGGGGGAAGTACATGTTGGTCTTGATATCCTGTGATTGATTCTTTCAGTGGTTTACTAAGGGGAATCTGAGTATTGTAGCTTCTAGGATGAAATGAGTTTCTGAAGAGTTTTCAAACCTCTTCACCAAGCTTTAGTTCTCTGTTTTGCTTGAGGGCAAGCAAAGGCTAAGTGTGGGGGAGTTGATATATCATGGTTTTTACTAGTTTTAGACCATGATATAAGTGTGTTTTAGTGTCTTTTGTGTTCTTTTAGAGTCTTTTACAGGTATAATCAGGTTTGGAGCATATTTGGTGATTATGGCACTTTTTGGAGATTTTTGGAGTGTTTGGCCGAGAGATAGAGTTCACTGTCTTAAACAGAGAAATGCGTCGATCGTTGCACACTTGCACCGATCGTTGCACCAGCGAGATGGGCCGAAACTCGGCGGTTTATGAAGAGTCAAGATATTGCACTCTGATCCAGAAGTTCCTGATATTTACAAAGAAGCCTCTGGCCGAGATTAGACCTATATAATTAAGTTTTTGGTGTTTTATTTACTTACGCTTTCAATAATTAAGAGCAGAGGATTTTTAGAGCTTTTGGGGCTGATCTGAACCTTTACTTCATCTGTATTTGGAGAAGATTTCGAACCCCTTTAATTCTTTATCTTTTATGCAATTTATTCTTCATATGATTATGTTTTCATTATCTATGTCTGAGTAGATTCCTAGTTAGGTTTAGGGCTTCTCACATAGGATTTCATGACTTGCTAGACTTGTTTAATTCAGTTAAGGATTCATAACTATATCTGTTCTTCAATCTAATTGTGCTTAAAGCTAGTTCTAACCTGATCAATTAGAATCTAGATCCTAGGTTGCTAAATACGACACGGAAGTGTGGTTTAGGAATCTGAACTAATTAGGTTGAGCAATTAAACTTCTCGCAAACGAAAGTTTGGTTTAGGATAATTGTGAACATATCAAACTTGGAATTAATGCTAGTTTAATCTGTTAGTTCTCGCAAACGAAAGTTTGGTTTGCTGCACTTAGACTTAGAGAATTATCGCAAAGGCATTTGGTTAATTCTATATCTGTGTTTTGAGTTCTAGAATTGTGCTTAATTAGATCCTTGTTGAATGAACTGTCTGCTTGTCTGATTTCCTGAGAACGCCCTAGACTTAGCGCTCTTAATAACTTGTTTTCACAACCAACAATCTCTGCTTTCTGTTTACTTTCTCGCATTGCTTTTAATTCAATCACATTGCTTTCTTCCTAGTTTAATTTCCTGTTCTTGAGCTATTGAATACCGGAGTCCCTGTGGATTCGATACCTATATACTACAACTACTGAACTGTGCACTTGCAGTTAGATATAGGATTAAAACCTGACACCTATCAGTTTCTCCCACGAAATCGGTTCTTTACTGGTTCGGATCCGAGATTTCAATTGTTTCCACCACGATGAAGCATGTCCACGAAAAGTACGCTTTTCCTTGTGAACATGTCGAGTGTCACCAAACTCAAAACTCAAAATTATCTTAAGTGGGGGCGTCAGGTTCGTGCGTTGTTTGAAGGTCATGAACTACAACAGTTCATTGATGGTGTTTCATCTCCAAATCCGTCTTATGCAGCGTGAAGGCGCCAAGATCAACTCCTTTATAGCACCATGATCGGGGCAGTTTTGCTTCCTATCCAATCGGTGGTATCCAGCGCTAATATAACCAAGGAAGTCTGGGACACTCTCACGGAGACATTCGGCAAACCTTCAATTAGATCATATCCAACAACTGAAGTATCAAATAAGAACATATTTCAAAGGTACAAAAACAATAAGCGAGTACTTGCACCTTATCAAACCGGAAATTGATGCTGTTAATGGTCGCGATAATCCAATTTTATTCTCGAAACTGCATGAACGGCTCCTAAACCGTGAAGCAATGATTTTTTGCACGGTCTCTCCTCCAGTTTCTCCAATCGTCGCTCTTGCCACTGACACTCGCCCACGAAAGCAAAAAAAAAATCAGAATCGCATGTAACACAACTATTAGAACCGTTTTGATTCTCAGAATCATCAACAAAATTTATTCTCCAGACCCTACCTCGGTCGTTGTCAAGAGTGTGTTGTCCATGGCCACAGTGTCAATTTTTCCCAGATTTTCATATCATAAAAGGCTCAGCTTCTTCTGCACCTTGGTCATCTTCCCCAGCACAGACTCTCATGGCAGAATCCGTCACAATACCAACAATGGCAGCCGCTAGTAAATTCAACAATGATGTTAGATCAGCCAACTTGATTATCCGACAGTGGTGCATCTCACCATATGACATCAGATTTGTCCAATCTCTCTCTTCACAACTCTTACACCGGAGGTGATGAAGTTCTCTTAGGCGATGGATATGCCTTATAGCTCTCGCATACTAGTTCAATCTCTTTTCCCTCATACACTAAACCTTTCTTTCTCAATAATGTTCTTTGTGTTCCTTCTCTCGACAAGAATTTAATATATGTTTTTCAATTGTGCAAAATTAATGATGCTGCTGTTCTCTTTACACTGACATATTTCCAGGTGAGAGACCTTCAAAAGGGAGCTCTTCGTCTTGAAGGCAAAATTGAAATGGCACTTATGAGTGGCCGAAAACCACCAATGCCACACCACCTTATCTTGTTTTGCGTCTGTTGTTAAAACTAGCCCTTCGGATTGGCACTCTCATTTAGGCCATCCCGTTTTTTCTATTCTTCAAGAATTTGTTTCTGATTTTGATTTACCTATTACATCAAAAAGCTTACTAGCTCATCCTTGTTATGTTTGTTCTATTTATAAAATATACATGTTGCCTTTCAAAACTTCCACTTTAAAGTCTTCTCATCTTTGGATATCGTTTTCTCCACTCTTTGGACATCTCCAATACATTCGGTTGATGGTTTTAAATATTATGTAATTTTTGTTGATCATTTTACTCGATATACTTGGCTATCTACACTATTAAAGTAGAAGTACAAAATAGAAAATGTCCAAATTTTTCAATTATTTATAGAGAATGCCACTTCTTTCTTTTGTTATATTTTGATTTCATTAAGGGCTTCTAAGTCTTTATATATTTATATCACTCGCGGCCATATTGTGTTTTTCAAACCGATCTATATGCTGGCCTAAAAAAATAAAACCAATCAATAACCAACAAATTGGTAACATAAAAAAACCGGTAACTTAATCCTTGACAACACATTCCAGACCCTACCCTCTAAATCGATTTATTTAGCTTGATACAGTTTGATAATGATTGCTCCTCTGCTTGATAACTTAATCCTTGGTACTACTAGATGTTTTATGGAACTCTTTGCTCTACCCTCCAAACCGATTTCTTGAGCTTGATTTCATTTGGTTTTCTTGCACCAAACCCTGACATTATGTATCAATATCAGTATGAAATCACACAATAAAAATTCATCCAACAATTAATATCGGTTTACTAATCAGTGAACTAAGTATATATCATATGTGTTAAATAAATCAAATGGAATTGATCATATGACAACCCAGACCAGACCATACCCACTAAATTGATTTATTGAGCATGATTCTATTTGGTTTTGCATTCAACCTTTAACATTTAATCAAATGGAATAAACCAACAAAATCAACTCATTACGTATGATCAACTATAAAATCTGTTTGCCTAATCTTAACTAACTAATTCCTTTTACTAACAAATTTAACTAATTTCCTTAAAAAAAAAGTCAATTGGCACTTCAAATAAAAATCTCAACATACCTTAAACACATTTTTACAAATCTCGCAAATAAAAATTACAAATATCGGAAAGCATAATACTGATTTCCAAAACCGATTTTTACAGAACATATTCAAACTCTATTCGATTTCTTAAACTAAATATCTTTATAATAAGATTTTGTATTGATCTTAACGAATGTTACCATAAGTCTCGCCAAGTGTAGTTAACTAATATGACAAATATAAATGTATCAAGACACAGTCTCAATAACAGTACATAATTGGTGAATAACTAACATATATATTAACAAACAGTCCAAGATATGCATTCATTGCCGATTTGGTACACAAAATCTTAACTATATTTTGATATAACTTACCTTCCATTTATTTTAACTTGACTAACAAGCCTTTATAACCGATTTTCTTAAACAAATCTAATAGGTATATTCGAAAATATTCATACCTAGATCGGAATTTCCCTATAAATAAACTTGCACTAAACACGTTTTCTTTCATTCATCACCTTCAAACACATTTCTCTTTTCCTTAAAAAAATGTTGTTTGTGAGTAAAATACCATTGGTTTTACTAACCTTCCAAGTGTCAAGCCTTTCAAAATCGGCTGGCGAATCCGTCTCAAGGGTCTTCACTTTTAGAAACAATACACCGTCCAGTCTGGAGAGACATTGGAAATCATTTTAGCATATGATATTGTAAGTTAACCACTAACAAAAAAATCATATGGCTTCGGTTTATAAATATGTTGATTTGATAACTTTAGTTGTTTTCATTCTTAGATAACTTTTAGCAATGAAATAAAAATTTCATAAGATTTATAACAAACTATATCAATCATAATGTTCACACAACTTAACATGTTCCAGTCTCTACATACACGTCTAATAATGCATCTCAGATTCACCTTCAACCTAACGAGTTCTATTTTTCTATAAAGCGTTATAGTAGATTCCTAATCTGTTTTTTTTTTGCCATGTGTGGGCAATGAAATTATGGCTCCGAGATGCTTTTATATATTTAACCTACATAAACAGAAAGTATTATTTTGTTAGTTTGTTTTGCAATTTTTGAAATTACATTCATGTATTAGAAAAGACATATATGAATTTATCTTCTCATATCAGTCGTAATTTTTGTGTTTTGAGATAGTCAAGGTAGTTCCTATTACGTAATAAAAAATTGTTAGTTTTGTTCTCCTTTATTGCCCACGTATAAATTATTTTAAAGAGAGAGAAAAAACTGTTCCTTTAGGAGTTTAAGATAGCAATTATCAAGACCAAGAATTGTGATTTAGATTGATTTCTTACTTTTTATGAATGGTGATTTAGACTGAATTGATCTGTTTAAAAAACAACAGAAAAAATATTAGAGTAAGTGATTTCACTCTTTGGACTGTTTTTTTTTCTCTGCAAACAGTAAAAACAAAACAATTAAAAAGACTACAAAAAGATCATCCTTTTCAATGACTAGGAAAAAAAAAAGAAATCGTTCTAGATAAAACAAAAAGAAGAAATCATTCTTGAAAAGGAGACAGCTGTTGTGATAAACAAAGTATATTTTTGGTAATTTATCCTTATACCAGCAAAATTACATAGTATAACAGGGGAAGAGAAGCTATGATACTGAATCTATACATTAACCATTTATCACCCAATAACGTTTTATTGTAAATAATTTTTTTTTTAAATGTAGTGGAACTATATCATTAACGTAATCCAGAAAAAAAAAAAAACAGATCTTGACATCTAAAAATTGTTTCATACCAACTTAAGAGAAATAAAAAACATTAAGGATCATTTTTTGAAACAGTCGTTTGGTTAAAGGTTAATGATATATCATGGTTTTCTAAGTTTTCAACCATGATATATTGTGTATATTGAGTCTTTAACCTGGTTTTTCGAGTCAATTGAGTCTTCTACAGGTAGGCTTGTGTTTGGAGCAAAGAAAAGGATTATAGGACGTTTCTGGTGATTTGTGCAATGAGCTGAAGTTGGTGTCTCGGCCACGACTGGATGTCGACCGACACTGACCTTGGCATCGGTCGACACTGAGCGCGAGAGAAGCTATACGTCGAGTTTAGACAAGTTTTGAAAATTTGCATAAAGACCCCAAAATTTCCCCAAATTCTAATCTAGCCCCAAAATGAGTTTAGGAGTTTTAATTAGGTTTTCAGACTCATTATTCAGTTGATCTTGTTCTTACATTTTTCTTGCTTTTGGAGATTGAGAGATTTGCTAAGGGGCTGATTCTTGCTACTTGTAACCTTTGAGAGAAGGATTTTGAACCCCTTTACCTTATCTATTCAGTCTTTTGGTTTTCTATTCATGATGTGTTGTTTAATTGATAATATGTCTGAGTAGTAACCTAGTTAGATTTAGGGATTTTCATAAGGGTTTTATGCATGTTTAGATAACTGATTTATTAGGATTCACAATCGGTTCGTTCATCACCTAAGTTGCGTTTATTACTGAATTCTAGACTGATCACCTAGGATTTAGATCTGAGATAATTAACTTAGCACGAGAGTGTGAGTTACAATCTGAATAAACTTAGTGTGAGCAATTTGACTAGATACAAAGAGATTTGGTCTAGAATAATTGTGAACCGATATAACATGTTCTTAATGCTTGTTTAGAAATCTAGGATCACAAAGAGATTTGGATCACTAGGTTGCCAGATATAGAAACAATCTCAGCGAGAGTTGGATTGTTTAGCATTGTGTTTCTAGTTCTTGAACCTGTGTTTAATCTGAATCTGATTAGTTAAGTATCTGACATTTCATAATTCCCGAGAACTTCCTAAGTCTGACGCCTTTCCCTTATTGCAAACACTTCTTTGTTTACTTGCTTTCATTTACTATCTTCCTTCCGATTGATTTAGCTTAGCTTGAGAACATACAATCTATCGTGTGAGCCGTGAGTCTTTGTGGATTCGATACCCTAAGTACTACATTTGCATCACTGTGCACTTGCAGTAGAATAGGATAAAACTCTTGAGCCTATCAAGTTTTTGGCACCGTTTCCGGAGACTCAACTGAGTTCGCCGATAGATTTTGTTTTAGAGTTTAGTCTAAGTCGTTTTTATTTCTTTGTTACTGATTTTTCTCAGTTTGGCTTGTTTTGTTGCTGCAGGAATCGACATTTGCATCCAGTGTCGACCGACACCCTCCTTTATGTCGCCCGACATCGACCTCGAGACAGTGTTTTGAAGTTTGTGTATGCTTAATCGTCACACCCGAAGCAACCAGAGAGAAGAACTTTTGAACCTCAGACTTGAGGAGCTTGCTAAACTTGAGACAACGAACAGAAAGGGTCAAAGAACAAGAATGATGAACAACCATTTTATTTTGAGACCAGATGCTGAAGGAGTTCTGAGAGACCAACAGAACAACCCCTACAATGATTAGGGGCAAAGGATTGATGCTGAGGGACATGTGATCCCTGAACCTGAGCACCCTCAAGGTGAGGGGTGGATGGTCAATGCTGGAGGTAATGGACAGCAACCTAATCCTCCTGCTGCTGAGAGGACTCTTGCTGATTACAACCGACCGTATGAGTTTTACAGCAATTGTACCTCCTCCTTTTGAGAGGAATGATTTTGAGGTCAAGACTGTCTACTATACACTCCTGAGGCAGAATCCTTTCCATGGTCTTCCCAATGAGCAACCCATGGACCACATTGAGGATTTTGAAGTCTTCGTCACTGGGATGAAGCACAATGGAGTGGGTTATGATTTCCTATACCTTAAGCTTTTCCCATACTCTCTTGCTGGAGAAGCTGCAGCTTGGCTTAAACAACTTCCACCTGGAAAGTTGACTACTTGGGATGCAGTGAAGAGAGAGTTCCTGCAACATTTCTAAGATGATGCTCGCTCGGATCAGCTCAGACAGGATCTTCTGACATTCACTCAGGGACCTACAGAGCCATTTAAGTCTGCTTGGGTGAGGTTTAAAAGGTACCAACGAGATTGTCCTCATCATGGATTCTCTGAAGTTCAGCTGCTGGGCATTTTCTTCAGAGGTGTGGATCTTTGGTACCAGTTTGCGTTAGATGCTGCCAGCAATGACAACTTCACCACAAAGACTCCTGAACAAGCTAGAGTGTTGATTGAGAACTTGGTGAGCAGCAACAGTGCTACGACTGCAGATCAGAGACGGAAAGAGTCTGGTGGAAAGATGGATCATCTACAGATGGCTGAGATGCAGAACAAGTTGGATTCTTCTCACAACTTAATGACTAGTAAGAAGCATGTCCATTTTGCTCAGGGTGTTGAAGAGTTTGGACCTGAAGAAGGCTGCACATAAGAGGATGTGAACTACATTAGTGGTTCTGGATTTCAAGGGAACATGTTTGGAAACCAGCAGAACAACAAGTTCTTTAATGGTGGACAGAAGAGTGCTTTCACAAGCAATCAAAACTCTTCTGGATATGGTTAGAATGCTGGCTACCAGAAGCCTTTTCAGCAGAACAACTCTTATCAGAGGACATATAGATCATCTTCCTATCAAGCACTTCTTGCTACTAATGCTCGTGAGAGCAAGCTGGAAGCTATGATGGAACAGCTGCTAGAGGGTCAGACAAAAACCACTGTGGATTTCAACAAGAAGTTTGATGTTGTGTATGAAGATCTGAATGGGAAGTTTGAATCTTTGAGTACTCACATGAAGCAACTGGACACACAAGTGAATCAGATTTCAAGCTCAGTTAAAGGGAAGAATGTCATAGACACCCACATCAATGCTTGGTCAGTTCAGATTGATGATGGGTCGAATCAAGGAGAAAATTTTGAGATTAAGACTGCTGAACCCGTCGAAGATAGTCAAAAATCCGAGATTGTAGCCCCCCAATGTCGACCAACACTGCCATTGACGTCGGTCGACATCCATGTTAAACGGAGATTTCGATTTCTCATGACGAACTGAAATCGACCTTAACCGATTTTGGAGTCGACATCGAAGGAGAACCAAAGAATGTCGACCGACATCAGCTTACCGTCGTTCGACATCCTGGGCGTGAGGGACCAATTTCACCAACACCTCGTGGCATTGCTGAAGAGAAGGCTCCTAAGCCTCCTATACCTTTCCCTGAGGTGTCTGTGAAGTCTCACCAAGAGCTTGATGAAGCCAGACACCTGGAAGTGATGGAAAAGAAGTTGAAAGAGGATCCACAAGCTGATACTTTGCCCTATCATCCTTGTATACAGAGATACTTGGAGAAGATGCTACCTATGGACGAGGAATTGAAAGAATGGGTGGTAGTAATCCCTAAACGAGTCAGTGACGTGTTGCTCAATCAAGTCCCCAAGAAGCTATCAGATCGTGGTGTATTTGTGTTGAGTTGTTCCATCTTTGAGAATGGCTTCAAGCGTTCCTTGTGTGATTTAGGAGCTGTTGGGAATCTCATGCCATACTTTGTGGCGAAGAGATTGGGGATGACAGATTTTTCACACAGTAGGATCTCTCTAGTCCTAGCTGATCAGTCAAGAAGGATTCCGGAAGGAGTTCTTGAGGATGTCCCAATCAGAGTTGGAAACTATTTAGTTCCAACAGACTTTGTGGTGCTAAGGTACGATAATGAGCCGGATGATCCTCTGATACTGGGAAGTCCTTTCTTGGCCACAGCTGGAGCAAAGATTGATGTGAGGAATGGTTTGATCGATCTTCACCTGGGAGATGAGCCTCTACACTTTGAGATGGATATGCTGCGCAGGCCCAAGATTGACGGTCAAACCTTTAGCATTGAGTTGGAGCAAGAAGCTCAGATCAGTGAGACTTCAGTGTCTGATACTGGAGAAAGGAAGATGGTGGTTTCTCAAGACTCTACCCTAGCATCTTCAGAGCTTGCAAATTCTCATAAGCAGAAAGCTCCACACCGTAGAGCTCCACCCAAGCTAAGGTATGCACCTCCCAAACACAAATCTGCTAACTCCATTGCTGTGAATGCAGGGAAACGCTCTGATGCACCAAAGCTTCACTCCGATCCTAATCCTTCGTTCCTTGGACGATCTCACGCTGACACTGCTTACTCTCCACCTTGGATGAGGAGACTTTTGCAGAGGCACTCGCAGCCTCTGTTGAAACTACCGGGAGTCGAATCTCCCATCAAAGTCAAGCTAACGACTTTAAACAAGCGATGAGTGGGAGGCAACCCACTGTAGGTTAGTTTTCGTTTCTTTTTTGAGTCTTTGTCCTTGATTCTTTTGATTTTTCTGGTTTTTGTGTGTCAGAGCCGTAAGAAAACAGATTGCAGACATTAGTGTCGGTCGACATCAACATTGATGTCGGTCGACACCAAACGCGAAACACGAGTAAATTGATGTTGACCAAAGGCTAATGTCTCCCGACATAGTCTGTGTGTCGGTCGACATCGACTGTGACAACATGTAAGATTTCTGTTTCTCAAGTTCTCGGTTACTCATACCCTGATTTCTCCCGATCTCATACTTCAATTGCACTGGGGACAGTGCAGTCTAAGTATGGGGGAGGTGGCTACTGACATTGTGTTTTGTTTTCTTAGAGTCAGTCCCTTGTTTTCAGTTGTTTTCAAAATTGTTTTACTGAGTCAAAATGTGTATGAAACTATGATTTTTCGAGGAATTTTTTCGCTGGAACAGGAACTAAGAGACCATTGGACAGACTTGCAGTAATTCTATGACTATTAGAAAACCCCAAACGGATCAACTTACCAAGGACACCCATATCTAACCAGGTATTAAGAGGATCCATCACTAACTTCACCTCTAAACTTAACTTGATTTTCTTACTTAGGGGCTTGAGATCTCTGGATCAGATTCCTCTGATGTACTTGACCCAGCCTATGATCATGTTTGAGTATGGTTTCTGAATTTCCCCTCCCTTGAAAGTAATAAAAAAAAAGAGATTAAGATCGAGGATAAGCGAGTAGCTTCGAAGTGGTCACGGGAGTGGTAGAGACCCCTATTACCTCCGGTGTATCCATGGAAAGATCCAAAGTTACACCCCGAAGAAAAAGGGAAGAGCACTGATAAAAAAAATGATACCCAGTGGGGAAAAATCAGTTGCTAAGGGAGAAAGGGAAAAAAAAGGAACCAGAAACCGACAGTTTGGTGGTCACTACTGAGTGAGTTGAGTCCATGTGTTCTCTGATCAATACTCCCTTTATAAAACCGCACCTAATTGTATACAGAGGTTAGTGTGGTGAACTTGAATATCCTAACTTGATTGTGGAGTTTACTTGGGACAGTTGCTAAGTGTGGGGGAAGTATATTGTGGTCTTGACATCTGCAGGAAAGTTTTCAGTGGCTTACTAAGTGAATGTGAATGCGAAAGTTCCTAGGACGAAATGAGTTTCTGAGTTTTCAAACCTATTTCTTATGCTTTAGTTACTTGCTTGAGGGCAAGCAAGTGCTAAGTGTGGGGGAGTTGATAAATCATGGTTTTTCTAGGTTTTCAACCATGATATAGTTGTGTATATTGAGTCTTTAACCTTGTTTTTCGAGTCTATTGAGTCTTCTACATGTAGGTTTGTGTTTGGAGCAAAGAGAAGGATTATAGGACGTTTCTGGTGATTTGTGCAACGAGCTGAAGTTGGTGTCTCGGCCACGACTGGATGTCGACCAACACTGACCTTGGTGTCGGTCGACACTGAGCGCGAGAGAAGCTATACACCGAGTTTAGACAAGTTTTGAAGATTTGCATAAAGATCCCGAAGTTTCCCCAAAACGAGTTTAGGAGTTTTAATTAGGTTTTCAGACTCATTATTCAGTTGATCTTGTTCTTACTTTGTTCTTGCTTTTGGAGATTGAGAGATTTGCTAAGGGGCTGATTCTTGCTACTTGTAACCTTAGAGAGAAGGATTTCGAACCCCTTTGCCTTATCTATTCAGTCTTTTGGTTTTCTATTCATGATTGGTTGTTTAATTGATAATATGTCTGAGTAGTAACCTAGTTAGATTTAGGGATTCTCATAAAGGTTTTATGCATGTTTAGATAACTGATTTATTAGGATTCACAATCTGTTCGTTCATCACCTAAGTTGCGTTTAATACTGAATTCTGGACTGATCACCTAGGATTTAGATCTGAGATAATTAACTTAGCACGAGAGCGTGAGTTATAATCTGAATAAACTTAGTGTGAGCAATTTGACTAGATACAAAGAGATTTGGTCCAGAAGAATTATGAACTGATGGAACATGTTCTTAATGCTTGTTTAAAATTCTTGGATCACAAAGAGATTTGGATCACGAGGTTGCTAGATATAGAAACAATCTCAGCGAGAGCTGGATTCTTTAGCATTGTGTTTCTAGTTCTTGAACCTGTGTTTAATCTGAATCCGGTTAGTTAAGTATCTGACATTGCATAATTCCCGAGAACTTCCTAAGTCCGACGCCTTTCTCTTATTGAAAACACTTCTTTGTTTACTTGCTTTCATTTACTGTCTTCCTTCTGATTGATTTAGCTTAGCTTGAGAACATACAATCTATCGTGTGAGCCGTGAGTCCTTGTGGATTTGATTCCCTAAGTACTACATTCGCATCACTGTGCACTTGCAGTAGAATAGGATAAAACTCTGAGCCTATCAGTTGACTAAAGATACATACCGAAGACTAATCATGAGAACAACAAATATTCTTAGTATAGCTATTTTGTTGAAACCAGACCTTAGATTCACACCTCTTCGAAACGTTCAGCTCAAATAAGAGTATACAAACATAGCCAATCCTAGATAAGAAACTGTAAAATCCTGTTAAAGTCAAGTTGGATTTTTTTTATGTTTAAAACTACTAAACAAAGCAGTTACCTTATACTTGGCCATTGACGAACATAACAATAACATGTCCAACTGATAGAGCTGTAAGAGTCAGCTAAAAAAAGGGATAGAGAGTTAACATCAAATGGTATACCATGGGGTGTCTGTGATGAAGTAAACCAGAACCTTGACCAGTTCTTGATGTATAGTATTTCCATACGTCATCCATTTGTAGCTATAAGAAGAGTAAACCAGAGTCACGTAAGAGTAGCTTCAAATAAACTACAGCTACATTAAGCCAACAAATTAATAATATACGTAATTAGTAAGTTAGCAGCTTACTATCCAACTGATTTGTTGACCCCAGCGTGAGTGTTTTAGATACCTTAATCTCGAAAATTATAAGTAGAATCTATCAACTTTTATTACAAAAACTTTTTCAAACTAAGGAAAAAGACAGTGATTTTCTTTGGTTTGTCAGAGACGATTTTGAAGTCGTTGTTCTTGAAAGAAAAAAATCTGGATCGGATAAGGTATCTAAAAGGATAAGGAAGAGTAAAGTGATTTTTAACTTTTTTTTTGCTTTCGATAATTTAATTGGGAAATAATTTTTGGGCCATAAGTTATTTTGAGGGTAATTGCAAAGGATTTAATTTTGGGCCTTACTTAAATTAATACGGGCTGAAAATTTTGATTTGTGTTAATTATTTATATTGAAAACATATTTAAAAAAATGGCGGATCCTGAGCTACATAAGGAAGAGTAAACCCAACATACTCTTTATCGGTACTCATAGAAAGAATAAGAAAATCCCATATTTTAATGGATTACTTCGGTATCATAGCTCAAACCTAAGGTCGAAGCAAACAAGATATTATTCAAAGACTGTTTAGAACCGGCTCCGTCATGAACAACAGAGCTCATATTTTCTTCTTCTAATTTATAGATTAGCTTTTTCTTTAAATTCATACTTCCTCTTCTGTAGTTCAAACACAAAGAGTTTTATGTAGTTAAAACACAAAAATTTCATGTAGCTAAAAACAAATTTATAAACACAACAGTTTTTCAAAGACTGTTTAGAACCGGCTCCGTCATGAACAACAGTTTCTTCTATGGAAACATTAACGTAGAAATATCCAAAATAAAATTATGAACATGTATAGATTCACGTTTATATCAAAATCAAATAAGGAAATCAATTGATTACCCCAAATCAACAACTCTTTTTTTTTTGCATCAAAGAAAACGAGTTTACTGTATGAACTATATCTATTTTCTCTTCCTACCATATCTATCAAATTTGCGATGAATATTTTTGAAGCTACATCTCTGGAAGATAACGAAAACAGGCGATATATATCGATTAGGTGTCAATTCGCAGAAAAAAAGGAAAGATAATCACTTGGATCTCTTACCCTAATTTCCATCGATTTTTTTTTATTACTTGTATTTTCCGTTTTTGTGTGTGAATGTAGTTAGAATATAATCGTGTATGAGGCTAACAACTGGGCCCATTTGTATTTTAGTTAATTTTTATTATTCTGGGCCGTGATTATAGTATAGTACCAAAATTTCTTTTTGTTTGTGTATCAAAAAGAAATTTTTGTTGTCGTAATGATTTTTTTGTGTATGGTTATTGGGCTAACTAAATTACTTTAACGTTGGCTGGTTTTGTTTTGGTTTGGTTAGTTGGGCTAACTAAACCAAAAATAATTTTGTTTTACATAAATCTTATTTCTTTTCTTTTTTATCAAATACGTTAACACATATAGTCTCCCAACCTAATATTGGCCAATAAAATTAATTAATTTGGGAAACTAGGCTAATAGTATATATAGTTGTATGATCTAATACATCATTTTTATTAGTAGATACGAAAACCCTAACACTAAATAGGAAATTATATAACATATAAAGAAAATTATAAACATAATACTAAAAAAAATATATGATGATATATAAAAAATAGATGACTATAAAAACCAAATAACAATCTCACCATTATTAATCTAAAAACCATATAATTTACATGTCTACAAAACAAGATAAAATATGTTAAAAGCTTAAATAACATAAAATGAATAGTATGATAATATCGATAAAATAATCTAAAATAAAAATATATAAAAAATAATTTATAATTAATAAAATACTAAATAATATCCCGTGCTTAGCGCGGATCAAAATCTATTATTCTTTAAAAAAACACAAATTTTTGAAGTTTTCACCAAAATTAATGATTTGGTAGAAACTCGTTTTTCACAAAAGCTTTGCATTCTTTATACTGATAATGGCGGAGAATTTATAGGTCTTTTAAAAAATTTTCTACTCATAGCATTTCGCATATGACAAGTCATCCACATACACTTGAGCACAATGGCATTGTGGAGCTGCATCACAGACATATAGTCGTAACCAGCCTTGCTCTTGTGTCTCATGCATCTGTGCCCAAGTCATATTGAACTTTTGCATTTGCCATGGCTGTGTATCTTATCAATAGGATGCCAACAGCAAACTTATCTTTTCAAACTCCTTTTCAACTACTAACGGGAACGGTCCCAAATTTTCAAAAACTTTGAATATTTGGGTGTCTATGCTTTCCATGGATACGACCATATGCATCTTACAAGTTGGATGCCTGATCGACACCATGTGTTTTTGAAGGAATTTCTAGCAGTTCCTAATTCAATTAGGCAACCCTAGGTCTGAATTCCATAGCCTAGGATCTAGGGTTCAGGTATATTGAATCAATAGATCTCAGAATTACCTGGTGATTAGCAGCGGAAGATGAACAAATAATCCAGATCCTAAAGCGCCTCAAGTGCTGAGCCTCTACTGGTATCCACACGCACACAAACTGGAACGGACGGGATGCTAGTGCCGTTAGAGATCAGATCTCTCAGGAGGTTTTCAGTTTCTTTCTGGTGGCTGTGTATTAGGTTAGATCTGTGTAAAAGTCGCACATATATCTTATATATGTTGACTTATACCGTGACCTGATTAACCAAGGATTAACCGAAATTAATTAAGTCATTCGCGATCTGTGTCGATCGATGCACTTGTTGTGTCGATCGATGCACTTGTTGTGTCGATCGACACTGCCTCAAAAACTCGATATTGAATGCATATCAAATATGCATTTACCAGATCATTACATTAATGATCAACCTCATATTCTATGTCCAGTTTGCTTATGTGTGTGACCCTGTAGGATCATATAACACTAGCAATGAGTTCTAAACTCATTGATCATAAGTGGCTTCTAGCAAAGCATTATGATTGCCCAGCGTTATATGACTGTCTCATCTCGACAATACAACTTTCACTTAGAGTGAGTACAATAGATTTAAGGACATTTCCAACAATCTCCCACTTGTACTGAAATCATCTATTCCTATAATCCCTTTGTAGCTATATCTCGATCTGGCATAAGACAAGAACAGTGTCATCCATATTAAGCTAGATCATGTTTATCGAACTCTGATTTATACTGATAAGAAAACGACTGACAATCACCTCGTTTGAGCGCGGCCACGCATTTCCAGTATCAAATCTTCGATAGGCCCTTAGATATTTATCTCATGTTATATAGGAGGTACAAATCCCATCTTGTTCCATCCATGTCCCTTTCACATTTCATGATACGCCCAATCAGTGTCTTTATAGTCACCAGTTACGGCTGACGTTTGACAAAGTCAAGATGGACCAATCCATATGTAAGAAATCATAATGAACTCAGGTCTAAGGACTATACTCTATAGTCGTAATGAAAAACTCTTATGACACTAATATAACCATCTTGTAGAGTTCTCATCAACGGGTCAAATCCGATCATGTGTTCTCCAACACATATCTATGTGATTGACTTTAATACTCTTATTAATGACTCCATGAAACTTAGTCATCAGTCACCTCACATACTAGTCTCACGCGGTTGTTAATGTCCCACTTTAACAACCTCGACCAGGGACCAATATAATTTATGACATTTATTGCTTATAGGGTTTCATGATCAAGTCACATACTTGATGACCTATAATATTGTCATAAATTACTTTGGGACAATTATTTAGTAACACAATTAAATAATACTGATGTCAGAATTCATTAACATATTCAAATTATGTTTACATGAACATCATATATTAACTAAAATCAACAACAACAACTCCCACTAAAATTAAGATCACATCTTAAGACATCCAATGCCTTTAGTAGTAGTCTGACCCTCATTCGCTCTCGCTCAGCATGTGTCGAAGGACACTGTGTCTTGCTAAGACTAATGCCAAGAGTCATTGGCATGAAGCCCTTCTTGGAATCCTGCATACTGGACCTGTGCAAGACCTTATCAAATATAAGTATCTTGACACAATCCAATTAGCTTGTCCAATCTATCTCTATAGATTCTTATTCCAAGAATGTATACGGCTTCTCCCATGCTTTTATCGAAAAACAACTTTCGAGTCAAGTCTTAACAGACTGAAACAATGGAACTTCATTTCCGAGAAGCAGTATGTTATCAACATACAATGCGAGAAATGCAATTGCGCTCCCACTAGTTATCTTGTAAACACACAGCTCCCTTTTCGTTTCTGATGAAGTCAAACCTTTTGACTTTTTCATCAAAACGAAGATTCCAACTCCGAGATGCTTGCTTCAATCCATAAATGGATCGATGAAGCTTGCATACCTTCCTAGCAGCATTAGGATCAATGAAAACTTCAGGTTGTGTCACGTACACATCCTTTTCCAGAATTCCATCAAGGAAAGCTGTTTTCACATCCATTTGCCAGATCTCATAATCCTAATGAGCGGCAATTGCTAGGAGAATCCGACTGGACTTAAGCATAGTGACTGGGGAATAGGTTTCTTCATAGTCAATACTAGGAATTTGCTTGAAACCTTTTGCCACCAACCTAGCTTTGTATATCTGAATATAACCATCAACGTCAATTTTCTTCTTGAAAATCCATTTATTCTCAATGGCTTTTACACCATCGGGTAAATCAACCTAAGTCATACTTGGTTCCGTGACATGGATCTCATTTCGGATTTAGCGGCTTTCAGCCATTTTCGGAGTCAGGGCCCATCATTGCTTCTTCAAAATTTGCAGGCTCGTCACTTTCAATGATCAACAGATCACGGCAATTGGTTACGAGAAATCCACATTTCTCGGGTTCGTGACGGATCCTTTCGGATCTGCGAGCTTCAGGTTTGTGTAAAAGTCATGCACATATCTCATATATAGACTTTTACCACGACCTAATTAACCCAGATTTAAACTGTAGTTAATTAAGTCATAAACCAAAATCGCTATTTTGGTCCGCGATCTGTGTCGATCGATACACCTTTGTGTCGATCGACACTTCCTCAGAAACTCACCATTCGAATGTATATCGAATATACATTCATTAGATCCTTTGCAAACTTCAGGCACCACAAGTGCAGGTTCTACAACTCTTTGTAGATCCAACTGCTGCTCTTCCTCATCAGGTTGAGCAGTCTCCTGTGATTCTCGAATTTCTTCGAGTTGTACTTTACTCCCACTGTTCTTCCTGGAAAGAAAATCTTTCTCAAGAAAAACATAGTTCCGACCAACAAGCAATTTGTTCTCAGACCGGTTGTAAAAGTAATATGCCTTGGTTTCGTTAAGATAACCAACGAAGTAGCACTTATCGGATTTGGGTGTGAGCTTATCAGAGATTTCAACGTTTAATATAAGCCTCACAACCCCAAATCTTCATGAAAGACAAATTAGGAATATTTCCATTCCACATCTTATGTGGTGTCTTTGTAACTGATTTTGATGGAACCCTATTTAGTGTAAACGCATACGTTTCTAGAGCGTATCTCTAGAAGGATAATGGAAGATCTAAGTGACTCATCATTGATCGAACCATATCTAATAAAGTCCGATTCATGAGGAGTGAGTCGTGAAACAATTCCACAATCTCTCAGATGGTCACTAAATTCTTGACTTAAGTATTCACCTCCACGATCTCATCGTAGAGATTTGATACTTTTGCCATGTTGATTTTGTACTTCATTCTGGAACTTCTTTGAACTTTTCAAAAGATTATGACTTATGTCTCATTGATTATACATAACCGTACCTACTGAAAATATCAGTAAAGGTAATGAAGTACAGAAAGTTTCCTCTAGCACTAGTGCTCATCGGGTCATACACATTCGTATGTATAAAGCCCAATAAGCCTCTGGCCCTTTCATTTTGTTCGTTCGCAACCTGTGTCGATCGATACACATCTTGTGTCGATCGACACTACCTTTGTTGAAAGGGGGCCTTTGTCGTTTTACCTAATAAACAAGGTTCGCATTTCTCACATGATTCATAATCAAATGAGTCCAAAAGTCCATCACTATGGAGCTTCTGAATCCGCTCTCATTTATGTGGCCCAAACGACAATGTCAGAGAAAAGCTTGATTCGTATCATTTGATTTGAATCTCTTGGTACTAATGTTATAGTTAGGCACGTTTTGGTTTAGAACATAAGGTCCATTCTCTAATGGATTGCTACTATAAAACATATCATTGTAATCAAATGAATAACACTTATTCATAATTTGAAAACTGATATCCTTCCATATCCAAACAAGGAATAGAAATAATATTTCTGCTTATAGCAGGTACATAGTAGTAGTTCTTAAGTTCAAAAACATGCCAGAAGATAAAGACAAATAAAATGTTCCTACAGCTAATGCAGCAACTCTTGCTCCATTTCCACTACGCAGGTCCACTTGTCCTTTCTCCATAGTCCTACTGTTGCTTAGGCCCTGCATATTTTCAGAAAATATGAGTACCACAGCCGGTATCCAATACCCAATAAGTAGAACCATAAGAAGTAACATTTACTTCTATAACATAAATACCTGAAGAAGAAGTCTCGTACGTCTTCTTCAGCTTCTCATAATCTTCCAGGAATTTATTGCAGTTTCTTTTCAAATGCCCATAACCATTACAATAATGGCACTTATCATCTTTAGAAGGACCAGGCTTAACCTTAGGAGCATGGTTAGACTCGCTTGGATTCACAATCGAGCTCGTCTTGCCATCACCTTTGGTCTTACCAAGTTTCTTAAACTTTTTACCCTTTTGTACCATAAGGACATTTGGGGTGTCCTTCTTGATGTTAGGTTCAGCAGTTTTGAGCATCCCATGCAACTCAGTCAAAGTCTTTGTCAAGTTGTTCATGTTATAGTTCATAACAAACTCATCATAGCTTGACGGCAGTGACTGCAGAATGATGTCAGTAGCCAACTCTTGCCTAATGGGACAATCTAGTTTCCTCAGGTTATCAATATAACCCATCATCTTAATGACATAAGGACTAACTGGTTCGTCCTTTGGTAGCTTGCACTCAATCAGAGACTTAACCGTCTGGTATCTCTGAGTTCGTGCCTGCTCCTGAAACATACTTTTCAGGCCATTGATCATCTCTATTGGCGACTCCACGTACTCATATTGCTTTTGCAAGTCCGAGTTCATGGTAGCGAACATGAGACAACACACATCGACCACATCATTGGAATGCTTATCCCAAGCATCCTTATCTGACTGCCATGCATTGGCTCGATACTTTTTGGGGAGAACTTTCTCAAGTACATAGTCCTTCTTCTCATGTTTGAGAACAATTCTCAAGTTCCGATACCATTCAAGAAAGTTGGATCCATTTAACTTGTCCTTCTCAAGGACGGATCGCAGGGAGAAATTGTTATGATGGTTTGTGCTAGACATAGCTGAAAACAAGAGAGGTTTGGTTATGATGTTCAAGAAATGATAACTATTAAGAAAACTCGCATTATATTCAAAATAATGTTTCCTCAAGTGAATATAATGATCCAAGACCCATACTTCACTAAACTTGAGTGAGCCACTGGCTATCACCCAAATTGTAGCTATCTAGGTAAGCAACAACTTTGCTAGTTATATCCAATATAACTCTTTGTTGTGTATTGACATCTCATGTCCAATCCACCTGATGTCTCTGAGCCCAAAACGATTTTGATGGCCCAGTCAAGTAAACCAATCTCTTAAGTCATGTAATTGTTGATACCTTGCACTGCAAGCCTATCAACACGTTTACCTCTTGCCTTACTCATGTAATTGTGGACACCTTGCACTGCAAATCTATCGCACAATGAAACGAGTCTTGACAGTTGACAAGATCGGGAAGACATCAAGGATTACTTGATATTTAGTTTGAGGAACGGAAATGTTTTAAAACGTTTAATCTTATTATGTTTTAATTATTCTAATAAAGGATTTATCTTGGTTTGGTTCTGTGATTTCAGGTTCAATAACCGAAACCAGCGGACCCTGTGTCGACCGGTACTACTATAGTGTCGATCGATACAGATTTACCAAAACCAATTGGCGATATCCGATCAATCCAATTGATCCGGTTTTGATAACCGGTCAGTGTCGATCAACACTACATTGGTGTCGGTCGATACCAACCTTATAAAAATAATCACAATAAACCATTTTAGCGGTTTAACCAATTTTAACCAAGCTCGATAACCGGTCCAATCCAATTGAACCGATTATCCTAATCGCAAGGTCTGTGTCGACCGACACAACTCTTGTTTCGATCGTCACAAGTAGGTTAAACCTGAATTTTATTCGGGTTATCATTATGTGTCGATCGACACCGGATTGGTATCGATCGACACAGTGCGATAAACCATATATCGTTTTCAAACAAAAAACCTAAACTAGATTACTTCGATCAAAACGAATTTTAGCATGCTTGTATCAACAATACAGAGATCCAGATTCAACTAATCTAATCAACATGCTACTGATTCAATAGAACCCTAAGGCTATGATACCACTGAAGGAATTTCTAGCAGTTCCTAATCCAATTAGGCAACCCTAGGTCTGAATTCCATAGCCTAGGATCTAGGGTTCAGGTATATTGAATCATTAGATCTCGGAATTACCTGGTGATTAGCAGCGGAAGATGAACAAATAATCGAGATCTTAAAGCGCCTCAAGTGCTGCGCCTCTACTGGTATCCACACGCACACAAACTGGAACGGACGGGATGCTAGTGCCGTTAGAGATCAGATCTCTCAGGAGGTTTTCAGTTTCTTTCTGGTGGTTGTGTATTAGGTTAGATCTGTGTAAAAGTCGCACATATATCTTATATATGTTGACTTATATCGTGACCTGATTAACCAAGGATTAACCGAAATTAATTAAGTCATTCACGATCTGTGTCGATCGATGCACTTGTTGTGTCGATCGACACTGCCTCAGAAACTCGATATTGAATGCATATCAAATATGCATTTACCAGATCATTACATTAATGATCAACCTCATATTCTATGTCCAGTTTCCTTAGGTGTGTGACCCTGTAGGATCATATAACACTAGCAATGAGTTCTAAACTCATTGATCATAAGTGGCTTCTAGCAAAGCATTATGATTGCCCAGCGTTATATGACTGTCTCATCTCGACAATACAACTTTCACTTAGAGTGAGTACAATAGATTTCAAGACATTCCCAACAGTTTTCTTAGGCACTCTAACAATCGAAGTGCATATCTTTGTTTTGATCGAGTTACATCTCGCATTTATACATCTAGGCATGTTGTGTTCCATGAGTTTTTGTTTCCATTTTCTAGTCCAACTAAAGCCCATGAAGAACTAGAGGAATTGGACTCGCCAGCATAATCTTACCCTCTTATCTCTGTTATTAGACTAGCTCCAATTTCTCAGATTATTCGGGTGGAGAGTTCCTTTGTTGAAGTGGAGCCGCCAGTCTTAACACAAGTTGAGCCATCATCATCTTCACCAACCAAAACATTAGTGGTTGTACAGACGGAGAATGCTACTGATTCTCCAAATGCAGCAGCAGTTTTAGCTCCACCGCCACCACCTGCCCCAACACGTGCAAGCACTCGTCAACGTAAACCTGTTCAGAATTTGAACCTTCACACCTTTGTCGCTCATCCTCCTACCACTAAACCAAAAACAGTTGCAAAAGCTCTTAAATCACCTTATGGGCGCAAAGCCATGAGTGAAGAAATTGATTCTCAAATCACACAACATACATGGGATCTCACTAACACTACTCATGCTTCTAATGTTTTAGGTTGTCGATGGATCTTTACAATCAAACGAAAGGCTGATGGTAGCATCGAGAGATATAAAGCTCGTTTAGTCGCCAAAGGATACACTCAAATACCAAGCATCGACTACCAAGACACATTCAGCCTTATGGTTAAGCCAGCGACAATACGGGTTGTTCTCAGCACTGCTATGACTCGTCAATGGCCCATGTGACAATAATATGTTACAACGGCCTTTCTTCAAGGTCATTTAAGTGAGGAGGTCTCCGTGGTCCAACCGCCATGATTTATTTATGCAGACAATCCAACCGAAGTTTGTAAGCTTTGCAAGGCCATTTACGGACTGAGACAGTCTCCGTGAGCATGGTACAACGAACTCAGGAACTTCTTGCTAAGCACAGGATTCATGAACTCTCTTATAGATGCATCACTCTTTATCTACAACATATACAACATTCTTCCCTACATATTGGTCTACGTGGATGACATCCTCATTATTGGGAACAACACAGCTCATATAAACCGGTTTATCGACAGTTCGACACCCTTTCTCGACATTTTTCAAATAAAGACTTAGGCGATTTATCATATTTCCTTGGTATTGAAGTGACTCGTACATCTCATGGTTTACATCTCACTCAAAACTGTTATATTGCATATTTGTTAAAACGTACAAGAATGACGAATGTGAAGCCGATATCAACACCGATGTGTCCCAAAAAAACTCTTTCACTGATATCTGGAATATCACTCGACAATCCTACTGAGTATCATGCCATAGTAAGGATCTTGCAATACCTCTCCCTCACACGTCAATACATTTCATTCTCTATCAACAAGCTTTCTTAGTTTATGCACCGACCGACGAAAGAACATTTGACTGCAGCTAAACGCATTTTGCGCTATCTTGCGGGCACGATGAATCAAGTGATATACTTCTCAACTACCAATCCACCGATATTACACGCATACAACAACGCTGACTGGGCTGGGAACAAAGACGACTACACCTCCACTGACGCTTACATAGTATATTTGGGACGTCAACCCATTGCTTAATCTTCAAAGAAACAAACTCGTGTGGCCAGATCATCAACCGAGGCAGAATACCCTTATGTCCTTCAACTGCTGCGGAGCTATGTTGGATATGATCACTCATAATCGAACTACATCTCACTATTCCGCAGACACATGTGATCTATTGTGACAACATAGGAACTACATACTTAGTTGCAAATCCGGTCTTCCAATTTAGGATGAAGCACATTGCACTCGACTACCACTTCGTTCGTGATCAGGTCCAAACTGACCTTGTTCGTGTCTCCCATGTCTCCACACATGATTAATTGGCAGATGCGCTTACCAAAGAACTTCCTCGACCACACTATGAAACCTTACGATTCAAGACTGGTCTCTCATCCGGTCATTCATCATGAGGGGGCGTATTATCATATATATCACTAACGGTTCTATTAGAATCTCTCTTATTTAATCATCGTAATAATTGTATATACTCTTACCTTTCTTGTACACATGAATCTGTATTTAACAGAGCTCTTACCACAATAGAAATCAACAATTCCTTTTACAATAATAGGAAAGTCCGTCGATTGTATCAAATTTCCATTAATACAGCTGCATCTGGTCAATCTGCACCTCTCCTAAAATACTCCATTTTATATGGAGAACAGCTACTAATGTCCTCCTAGTAGGGTGCTTACTCAGTTTTAGAGGAGTTCAAGGTGTTCTTCGTTGAAAAAGATTTGGAGGCTTGGGCTTTGACAAAAAAATGTGCAAAAGATGTGGAGGCTTGGGCTTTGACAAAAAAAAAAAAAAGATGTGGAGGCTTGGAAAGCATTGAACACATATTATTCTCTTCATCTCGAATTCACTGCTTAAGCCATGCTTTATCTCCTTCATCTCATCCATATGTTTAGCTGCGATTAGCATATCGTCAACATATAAAAGGAGATAAACAAAACCATCTGACCTTGCTTTCTTCACATAAACACAAGGATCCCTTTCACTCCTGTTGAAACCTTGTAATGTCATGAATTGGTTGAATCTTTTGTTCCATTGGCGAGGTGACTGTTTAAGTCCATACAAGGACTTCTTTAGCAAACAGACACGGTCCACATGCTTAGGGTCTTCATAGCCTTCATGTTGGAACATGTACAGATCCTCATCAAGATCACCATGCAGAAAAGCCATTTTGACATCCATCTGCTCCAGTTCTAAATCCAAATTTACAGCTATTGACAGCAAGGTCCTTATAGACACATGTTTCACAACAGGTGAAAACACTTCACTGTAATCTATGCCCTTGATATTCATACATTTTCATGCATCTAGGCTTGTATATAGTTCTTGTTTTGACTTCATTTCACCATCATTCTTACCATTTTGTCGAGTCATTGTCGCATATAGAGTATAGAGTTGTCTAGGACTAGGAGTAGGCACTTTAGGCTTGCATTTGGAGTGTTTCATGTGTTTTGCAGGTGATTGGAGATGTCTAGAAGCATTGGTGAGCTTGGAAGTGGAGTCTAGAGCTCGAAGGACTAAGGAGGAAGCAGCTGGAAGGCATATCGGTTGGGGTGGCCGATACACACTCTCGGAAGTAAATCCGAGGACTCATATCGGCTTGGATATCGGCCAGCTGGGTCGATACAGTTCCTCGACCAAAAACCCAGAAGACCGTATCGGCTTGCATATCGACTGGCAGACCGATACAGGTTCTCGGATTAAATTTTGCACACCCATATCGGCTTTGATATCGACCAGCTGGGTCGATACGCTTCTAACCCAGAAAATCCGAGAGCTCATATCGGTCGGTATATCGACCGATCGAACCGATACGCGTCCCAGAAGTTGTTTCGGATCCGGGTCAACACCCGGTTTGTTCCGGGTTGACCCGGTTCGCACCATATTGACTATTTAAGCAAAAAACCTATTTTCATTTGTTCCTTAAGCTTTAGTTTATGTTCTAAACACTTTGTAAGAACAAGTTTGATTTCTTGATTAATCTAGTACTATTTTCTTGTGATTTCTCTCTTTGAGTATCCAATTAATCTCTAATCTTCAATGAACAACACTATTTCTATGAATTTTGTTGTTCACATGATGATTAGTGAGTAGTTCTTCATAGGGCTTATGGGTTAGGTAGGATTAGGTTGATTAGGGGTGATCAATGGATTTTTAGTGTTTGATTGTTTAAAACCTCGTCTATCAAAGTGTGTTTAGTGCCTAATTAGCCTTGATCACGTTGATTAGGATGTTTAGGATTTCTTGCTCACCATGTGTTCGATGAAATTCCAGTTTCTAGCTTTGATAGGACTTTCACATTCTAGCACATGAAAATGTATGTTTAGAGTGATTGTTGGTTGTTTGGAACTCGTTTAAATACTTGCTCGATTTTAATTCACAAATGAAAATTTGTTCTTGGATTAGGATTGAGTAAAGAGGTTAGTATTAAGAGATTAAACTGATCGACTTGTTGTGTTCCATGCTAGGAGGTTAGCTTCTATGAAGTTTGAATTAGGATCCTTGATCATCCCGAGTCACATATCCGTTGACCTTGACCCTTAGGCCTTATCTTTGTCATTGATTGAATCCACTTGTTTACTTGCTTTTATTCATTTCTATTTGAATTGTTTCGTTAGGACTGTTAGAACAAAAACTCAATTGTCTGATTTGACTCTAGAGGTTTAGTTTGTGCTTATTGGTTTTATCCGCCCCAAAAAGGTTCGATACCTCAAGACTACACGATAAGCTTGAGGAATTGATACCTCAAAGGATTGCAAAATCCTTGTTATCAGCCCTCTTTCTGTGTGAACCCTCTGGCCACGAGCCTGGCCTTGTACCTCTGGGGTTCATCACTAACACCTGGCTTTATTTTGAACAACCACCTGCAGCTTATGATCTTGCGGTCCTTAGGCTTGTCTACCAGAAGCCAGGTCTTGTTCTTGATCAAGGATTCCATCTCCTCATCTGCAGCTGCTTTCCAGAGGTTCCAGTCATCACTTTCAGTAGCATCCTTGAAATCATCAAGAACTTCTGTATTCATTGTCTCTGAGATGTACAGGGCAAACGCAATTTCTTCATCTCCACAGTCATAGTCTTGCAGTCTCACAGGGAGCTTAGTGATCCTCTTTGGTCTGTCTTTAACCAACTGATAGTTCCTTAGACTTGACTTAGGAGAGCTTACTGACTTCTCTGCAGGGCTTGGACTTTCCTGAGGGTTCTGAGAGCTGATAACTTGAGTAGCTCCACCTTGGATTGAAGACTCTGTGGATTCTGAATCATCTTCAGGCAAGAGTTCATCACGATCTTCCTCATTTGATTCAATGGAGATGGGAACTCTGGAGTTTGGAACTGAACCCTTCTCTAATGTGTTTTTGTAAACCTGTTCTTCATTGAACTTTACGTTTCTGCTGACCACACATTTATCCCCTTCCAGTAACCATACCTTATAGCCTTTTGTACCTGGTGGATAACCGATGAAAACACCTTTTACTGCTCTAGGTTTCAGTTTTCCTTGGCCTGAGAACACATAAGCAATAGAACCAAACTTCTTCATATGTTTGTACCCTGGCTTTTTACCAAGCCAGACTTCTTCAGGTGTCTTGAATCCAATGGAGGCAGTTGGGGATCTGTTTATCACATAGACTGAAGTAGCAGCTGCATCAGCCCAAAACTGTTCACTTAAACCACTTTCATTTAGGAGACACCTTACCTTTTCCATGATAGTGCGGTTCATCCTCTCAGCAACCCCATTTTGCTGAGGGGTGTATGTATACG
The DNA here is from genome assembly GCA_030180135.1 of Orychophragmus violaceus. Classification (NCBI taxonomy): domain Eukaryota; kingdom Viridiplantae; phylum Streptophyta; class Magnoliopsida; order Brassicales; family Brassicaceae; genus Orychophragmus; species Orychophragmus violaceus. Next base: position 30,880,602 of record CM058240.1, on the reverse strand, counting down.
TCCTGTGTCTAGCTATACCATGCTTCTTACAGAAACTGTTGAAAGCTTGATTACAAAATTCAAGACCGTTGTCAGTCCTGAGACATTTGATCTTCCTGTCAACTTGGTTTTCAACTAACTGTTTCCATTCACAGAACTTCTGAAATGTTTCATCTTTTGTCTTTAAGAAACATATCCAAACCTTTCTGCTATGATCGTCTATCAATGACAGGAAATACTGGCTGCCTGAGAGTGATGTGTGGACGTTTGGTGACCCCCAGAGATCAGCATGGATGTAGTCCAACACATTCTTAGTGTTGTGTTTTCCAGTTTCAAAACTGACCCGTTTAGCTTTACCCACAACGCAATGCTCACAGAAGACCTCCTTTCCTATCTCTTTCTTCTTGAGAATACCATCTCTTACCAAGATTTGAAGGTTCTTGTGGCTCATACGGCCGAGTCTGCTATGCCATATGGAGGAATTCTTCTTAGAAACTTCAGCATTACTGGATTCCTGCTTCTGAGTTTCTCCATCCAATATGTACAATCCATTCTTTAAGGTTCCCTGAAGCGCCAACTTGCTGTTCTTGAAGAACTGAATCTTACCTTTCCCACCTGTGTGAGTGAAACCGAACTTGTCTAGCACACTGGTTGAGATCAGATTCCTTCTCAAGCTTGGCACATACCTGACATTGGTTAGAGTCTTGACTGAGCCACCAAGGGAATTGATGTTGATAGTTCATGTACCCACTGTATCCACAGAGTGATAGTCACCAAGCAGGATCTTACTGGAGTCCTTTACTTGGAAATCCACAAACCAATCACGTTTGGATGTCATGTGATGAGTACATCCTGAGTCTATGACCCAGTCATCATTTGAGTCATTTGCAGAAACACTCAGGGCATCCATGTTTTCAATGGGCTCAATGGCTACTGCAGATTCACCATCCCCATCATTCTCAAGCATTCTTTTCCTGGAGTAGCAGTCTTTCTTGACGTGGCCCTCCTTTTTGCAGTACCAGCATGTCAGCTTTCTTCCTTTTGACTTGCGGCGGCTCTTACCTCTGGATTCCTTTGAGTCTCTTTTATGAGATCTACCTCGGTCATTCGAGTACAAAACAGTTGTTGATTCTTTTTCTAGTCTGTTTTCATCAGATATCTCTCTTTGTTTTGATCTTGCAGCAGCTATGACTTCTTCCAGAGTTAAGGATTCTTTACCGTACTTCAGAGTGTGCTTGAGATGGTCATAGCTCATTGGCAAAGAATTCAAGAAGACTATTGCCTGAATTTCATCTGACACCACCACATTCAGACTACCCATTTCTGCTACAATCTTGAGGAAATCATCGACGTTTATGTCTATGGACTTAGAGCCATCACACTTGTATGTGTAGAACTGAGACTGAACGTGTATACGATTTGGCAAAGATTTGGACATGTAAAGCCTATCAAGAAGAGTCCACATTGACGCAGCAGTAGTACATTGCTTAACTTTCCTTAGCACTTGATCTCCTATGTTTACTATGATCATATCTTTAGCACGTTCGTCTTTCTCAAGTTTAATCGGATCGAGAGTTACCTTCTTCTTAGATCCAGCCAGCTCTTCTCCGGTGTCAACGCCTTTCTTTTCTTCGATCTTTGATTCCTCTCCAGCGATCTCGAAATTGTCACTTAAGATCACTTCCTTTAATCCCGATACTCCGAAATGAGCCATCATTCGGATAGTCCACATGGATAAATCTCCAGTTCCGTCGAACCGCTCCACCTGAGCAGTCGTATTCGACATCGTCGGTCCCACCATCGCAAAGATCGAGCTCAACGAAGCTCTGATACCAATTCTTGCAACACGAATCAAAGAATCGATACTCAATGAATCGAATTTGAACCTCACAACTCACTCTCGCTCTCTGATCAATGAAAGAACAAAACAGAAAGTAAGACGAGAAAGAGAGACACGGGATTTTGGTAACCCAGAGTTCACCCTCGATGTGAAGAGCTACGTCTCTGGGGCTAGAACTCAGTCCAGAAAACTCCACTAGAACGAAGAACTTGTTTTCACAACCGAGAAGCAAGAAGAGTCAAAAGAAGAAGACGACCGAAGACTGAAATCAGCTAACAGTCTTCAATCATACTCTGTTCCCCTTTATAAACCAGGGGATTACAAACCGAAAATAACCAGAGTGCTTTAATCAAATGATTTAGCCACTTAACCGGACTTAAACCAGATCAATGAAACACTCTAGCCCCGACAAAGTATTACCTATACTTAGGCTGAGAAACACTTATGATCAATGCACAATAAACTCCACCCTTATCATGAGTATCAGCCTATTACACGAACAAAAACTTGAAACAAAAAACATCTTCATTCTCTACTATGGAGTTTACCTTCTGGACTTATACCTTCTAGCTGGCGTGGAGCTTTATCAAGAAGGTAAACTCCATAGTAGAGAATGAAGATGTTTTTTGTTTCAAGTTTTTGTTCGTGTAATAGGCTGATACTCATGATAAGGGTGGAGTTTATTGTGCATTGATCATAAGTGTTTCTCAGCCTAAGTATAGGTAATACTTTGTCGGGGCTAGAGTGTTTCATTGATCTGGTTTAAGTCCGGTTAAGTGGCTAAATCATTTGATTAAAGCACTCTGGTTATTTTCGGTTTGTAATCCCCTGGTTTATAAAGGGGAACAGAGTATGATTGAAGACTGTTAGCTGATTTCAGTCTTCGGTCGTCTTCTTCTTTTGACTCTTCTTGCTTCTCGGTTGTGAAAACAAGTTCTTCGTTCTAGTGGAGTTTTCTGGACTGAGTTCTAGCCCCAGAGACGTAGCTCTTCACATCGAGGGTGAACTCTGGGTTACCAAAATCCCGTGTCTCTCTTTCTCGTCTTACTTTCTGTTTTGTTCTTTCATTGATCAGAGAGCGAGAGTGAGTTGTGAGGTTCAAATTCGATTCATTGAGTATCGATTCTTTGATTCGTGTTGCAAGATATTCGCCTGCAATTTTGCAGCCTCGGTTTGAGAAAAAGCTCCTATCAACAAACATCCTTCGGCATCACGAACGAGCTTCCACGGGAGTTCAATCTCTGCTCTCTGGCTGCAAAAAAAAATCGCTCTCTTCCTCTCATTGGTCTCTCATGATCTACACCTCTATATCCCTGGTTAATTTGGAATCTATGGACTTCAAGGAACAAAATGATTTTTAATGACAAATTTGCCACTGCTGAAGAAGTGATCATGAAATGAGGCAAAAGAATGGGAAGGAGCAGTGTTCCTTCTCCAACATCACTCCCTTGTTCATAGTCTTCCTCCGCCAGGTAGAGATTCAAATCTCCCCCTCTGTTTTTTTTTTTCAGATGACGTGTGGAAAGCAGAATCTATCGAGGGAGGTATGGGTTGAATTGTTTATGGTGCCACGGGTAATGTTTTGGTGAATCAGTCAGCTGCTGTTGGGAATCAAAGCTGCCCATTAAGCAGGCCTTCACCAACTTTAAATTTGTTTGAATTCTGAAATCCTCGTTAATGCTCTCTCAGTAGGGACCGAGTTAGTAGATATTGCAAGCATTTTAAATGATATTAGAGGCCTTGTACCACTCTTCACTTTTCTATCTTTCCATTTCATTATTCAGTTTGGAAATAGTTTGGCCGACAGTTTAGCTAAATCTGTGTTGTATGCTTTAAACTCTTTGAGCACAAACTCAATTTAGTTAATGAAGTTGATCCGTTGACCAAAAAATATAGAACGGAATAGTTTTACTTAATTTAGAAATATGTTTAATAAAACAGAATACTATGCTGAAAATGAAAAACCAAATCAGAGGAGCTTTCTCTCCTCTTACAGTGTCCATCTCAACAAACTAAAAACATTTAGCATTCAAATTTATTTAAAACAATCATTTAATATATAGTAAATAAATTAGTACATTTAACAAATATGAGTTATATATAATTGAAATAAAATGTAAAAAAAAACTCATTAAAAATAAACAGAACAGTAGTAAACGTTTTAAAGAGAAAAAATACAGTATATTGTAGTTTAATAGTTCACCAATAATATTAAAAAATTAACATAAAATGACATTGATAATAAAATATACATTAATTTTCATTAGTAATTTAAAACTAGAAATAATAGATAAGAATGACCATGTAAAAATATTATACTGTTTATGAATTTCAAATTTAACATCTTTTTATTTAATATGTTGAAAATAAATTTACATAAGTGTATTTTTATAACTTTAACAAAACAAAGCTAGTTGACAAAAAAAAACAAAGCTAAAATATTAAGATATGCAGTATAATATGAAATTTGACATATTTTTATTATAAGATGTCTATATAAATTAAAATAATAATATCATTAAATCTAACATAGAATCTAATTACCATGTACATATATTATTATTAACAAATAATCATCTATTAACAAAATAATCATATATATCCGGTCAAATGACGAAAGTATATAATCAACAAAATAAGTGCTTGGTTAATTTAAAATTCAAAATATTGGTGTTCTACTTTGGACATTGCAGGATATCTCTACTAAAAATGCTATTGTGGGATTCTACTTTGGACATTGGAGGATATCCGCCTTACAAAGGAACAGATTGTCATCTACGAAGAGTAGATGAGATATTGTGGAGCAAGCTCGGGCTATCCAGAGTCATATAATATATTTTTCTACTTCCACTCCATTAAAAAGGAAGATGAGAGCCTATGTACATAAGAAAAAAAAGAATGGTGAAAATGGGTCTTCCTGTGTGAATCCTCTCGATGGTTTAATCCTTCCCTTTGCTTCTCTATTTATCAGGATTTGGTAAGAGACCGATGAAGCACAAAATATTAAGAGTTTAACCCCTTTTTCCGTAAACCCAATTTTTGCGAAGAGCATAATGTTAAAAGTATGTTATTTGTGATTAGTAGTTTAGTCACGAAAGCTGATTGAGTCTTCGAAATTAAGGTCAGGAGGGATTTATAAATGAAATAAACAAATAGAATAATAGTTGAGGTTGTTCTTCATGTGTTTGAGGTTGCCACCTGTAGCTAGAATTCAGACTGAAACCGGAGAATATATGACATTTTGATTCTGAGTTCTCATAGAAAATGGCGACAAATATGGATAAGGAAAACTAGTTGCAAACCAAATTTCAAGAGCTTTTGAATCATGAGGAAACCCCTGCAATGGCCGCTAATTCCTCATTCGAGGATATCCTGAATCACTCCAGCACCTACCGTCTTCCCTCCTTCTCTAATAGCAAACCTCATCCCTTGTTCACAAGAAACAGGCACGATAAGCTCCACAACAATCTTAACCCGATCACCAGGCATAACCATCTTCGATTCCTCGTCCTTATCATTCATAATCTTAGTAACTTTACCAGTAACGTCGGTCGTCCTCATGTAAAACTGAGGTCTATAACCAGCAAAAAACGTTGAATGTCTTCCACGTTCCACCTTCTTCTTTCTTCAACACATACACAATCGCTTCAAACTTAGTATGAGGAGTAATCGATCCAGGCTTAGCTAAAACCATACCTCTCTGAATATCAGCCTTTTGTATACCTCTAATCAACAATCCTACATTATCTCCAGCCATTGCTTCATCAAGAATATTCTGAAACATCTCTACTCCCGTAACAGTGTAGTTCCTAGTCTCTCTTAATCCAACCAGATCCACAGTCTCTCCAACTTTAATAGTACCTCTTTCGACATGACCCGTAGCGACCGTACCATGACCGGTAATCGAAAACACATCTTCGACAACTAACAAGAACGGCAAATCTATCTGTCTTGTAGGAATAGGAATTTAACTATCAACAGATTCCATCAATTCGTAAATCTTATCTACCCATTTGTTCTCACCTCTCTTCACGTTAGGATTCTCAGTAAGAGTTTCAACAGCTAGCAAGCAGAGCCAGAGATAATCGGAATATCATCACTGTTAAACTCGTAAGACGAGAGAAGCTCACGAACCTCAAGCTCAAGGAGCTCTAACAGCTCTGCATCATCAACTTGATCCTCTTTGTTCAAGAACACAACCATATCAGGAACACCAACTTGCTTCGCCAATAGAATATGCTCTTTAGTCTGCGGCATAGGACCATCGGCTCCGGAAACGACAAGGATAGCTCCGTCCATCTGAGCAGCTCCGGTGATCATGTTCTTAACGTAATCAGCGTGACCAGGACAATCAACGTGAGCGTAATGGCGATTCTCCATCTCGTACTAGACGGTTGCAGTGTTGATTGTGATACCACGAGCTCTCTCCTCCGGCGCTGCGTCGATCTCGTCGTATTTTTTAGCGACGATGTTTCCCATTGAAGCTAAGGCCATGGTTAGAGCGGCGGTTAAAGTTGTTTTCCCATGGTCGACGTGTCCGATTGTGCCGATGTTGACGTGAGGTTTCTTCCTCTCAAATTTCCCTCTGGCGGCGCGCACGGTGAACGTGCGACGGAGGGGTTGAGGGGAAGAGGTGGCGACGGAGAGGGAAGTGATTGAAGGGAGGAAGGAGGGGGAGAGAGTTAGGGGATTGGGTTTACCGGAGGTGGAAATGGTTGGAGAAGGGGAAGAGGAAGGAGAAGTGTAGGAGGAATAAAGCAGTCTATAGGAGGAAGAAGTAGCGGCGGGAGACGAAATCGCCATGGGAGAGGAGAATTTGAAGCAGAGGAAAAATTAGGGTTTTAGATTTGGAGAGAGTGAAGAAGATAGATTGTGCAGTGTTATTTGTAAATGAGAGAGAAGCTAAGAGCAGAAACATCCATGAAACCCCATCTGGGGTTCTTAAAAACTTTTTTTAATATTTTTTTTTTTTTTTGGAATGGTGTTAAAAAAAAAATCAAAAAAAAAACCCGACCAGTACCCAATTGACACGTGTCAAAACAGTGTAAGGATCGTTGTCCAAAAATCCTAAGTTAAGATACTCTCTAAAGATAAGTCTCTTAATTATATTATTTGTTTAATAGTTTCCCCTAGATTTTTGTGTCATGTACCCACCATATACATGCCCTAAGGAGACAAAAAATGAAGGGCTCTTATTTAGCTTATCCATCAACAGAATCATGAAGGGCTCGTAAATCTTAGACAAAATATTTGTTATCTAATTCGATTTGATATTCACTTAAAGCTTAGAGCAAAAGTAAATATTAATTTCAAAAAGATTGAATATTCGTTTTGATCCATATATTTTTTATATATATAATATGATATATGTTTTATACAATAAACAACAAGATGGACTCTTGATATAAAATATAAGAGCATGTTTATCGTTGAAACCTCCATTGGGGATATTAAAAAAAATTTATTTTATAGATAAAAAAAATCAAAAATCAAAAAAAAAATGGACGAATTAGAACGTGCCACGTCCCGGCTACAGTGAAGAACTCGTGCCTTAAGTCTCTTATTTAAGGACTGTTTCTTAACTCTCTCTAATTGTTTATTATTATTTTTTTTAAAACTGTGCCTAAAAACTCCTTACAAACCACGATGTACGTGCTCTAACGTACCAGTCCATAACATATATTAATAAATAAAATTAAAATAATAATATGTTAATGATGTACACTTCGCCAATTCATTTTCTTCGACATAGGTTCTGAGATTTTTTTGAGATTTTAGTTGGAAAAAAAAATTTATTCGACTAAATTTTGTTTTATGTGTGGACGATTAAAATAAATATTTAGATTTTAGTAGAAAGTTTGGCTTTCAAGCCACGACTGAAAAAAGATTATCAAAAAATTATTGAATTGTTTGATATTTACGTTAGTTTGATCATATTAATAATAACAATTATATTTAGTTTTTTAAAAATTATTTTGATGGTATGTTGTTAAAATAATAACTGATTTTCGATGGTGTATTTATCTAATTTATAATATTTATGTATAATTATGAAATTTTGAATTTTAAAAAAAATAATAATAGATCATAGTGGAAAAGCGGTAAATATATTAAAAATTGATATCCGTATTTCGAATATCTGAAATCTTTGATGAAAACTGTTCATAAAACTATATATTCACTTAGAGTAAAATAGGTCATAAATATTAAGTTTTTTCAGATATCCACTCCACATTTAGACCTAGTATATTTGTATTGCAATATGAAGGTTAGAATTTTAAAAAATAATTTATTAATCCATTACCAATGTTATTAATTTATTAACAGTTAATCTGTATTCGTGAAGTGGTAAACTAAACTGAGGTGTGTTTTTTTACAAAAAGAAAAAAAAACTGATGAAAAGTGAGATTTACAAAGAAAACTTGAAAGTACATACTTCCTTGGCAAAAAAAAAAAAAAATATATAAGGAAGCCAAAATATGAAAACAGAAGAAACTGAGATCAGCTAAGCCACAGTTGCATCACATTGCGGTAGTTCTTGCGATGTCTGTTGGGATTGTGTCCTGAAATCATACTTGTACTCACTCCTGACGATAGTTGTGTGTCGAGATCAGACAATTTGTATGATACTGGGTGGTTGCAATGCTTTGCTAGAAGCCTCTTGCAGTCTTTGAGTTGTAAACTTACTGCCAGTATTGTATAATCCTATAGGGTCACACACCTAAGCAAACTCGAAGCATAAATATGGGAATGATCATTATGGTAATGATCATGTCGATGTGTATTGGATACACATTGATATTGCGTTTATAGTGGTGTGTCGATCGACACAGTAAGTGTGTCGATCGACACAGATCGGGTTTCGAAACTGACGTTTCGATTTTGTGACTTAAACGAATTGGGATTTATCCAATTTCGGTTTAGTCATTCCAGGTCATATATAAAGGCTTATATGGTCGACCTGGAACCCTAGCCGTTGACTTTTCTGTTGCAGAGAAAGTAGAACCACCAAAACTCAGTGATCCCAAGATCCGGCACTAGCATCCCGGCTTTCCAGCTTTGTGTGCGTGTGTATCTGGTAGAGGCGAAGCATCTGAGTCGCTGCTGATCTCGATTACCATTCATTCTGATGCCATATCTGAGGTAAACGCGAGATCTCTGATTCAATACTATATCCCTAGATCCTAGGCTTTCCAAAAGTGGTATCAGAGCTATTAGGGTTTAATTCATTGAATCAAAAAGCATATAATTCGAAAACTGATGTATTTGATTAGATTTATGCTTGCTGTTTCATGTTTTTGATCGAGAAAAACTCGTTTTTAGTCTGTGATTTAAAACGATGAACCTGTGTTTTCGCACAGTGTCGATCGACACAAGTTTGTGTCGGTCGACACACCGCGAAAACGATCATAAAACTTTAGGGTTTTCGCACAGTGTCGATCGACACTAAGCTTGTGTCGGTCGATGCACCGCGAATACGCCTATCAAAATTTTAGGGTTCCGATCTTAGAGATTGGATTTCCTGATACCCTAATGTGTCGATCGACACAGTTATAATTGGTTCATTTCGGTTAAATTAGTTTTACCGGTTATCGACCCGGTTCAATTGGATTGAACCGGAAAGCCAATTTGATTTTTGTTTGATCATGTCGAACGACACAGTGATATGTGTCGATTGACATGGGTCATTAAACCGGACCGGTTCAATTAGATTGAGCCGGTTAAGGAAATTCGATCCGGTTTGACCGGTTATCGAAGTCCGGTTTAAATTAGGTTGTGTCGACCGATACAAGGTCGTGTCGATCGACACACCACTCGCAGATTTGGTGGTTGGACCTCAAATTGCGAATACCAAATCAAATCTAATTCCCTGTTCTAGTTTTTGAAGGATTATGGTGTTTGTTCAAGGTTTAATTCCCATATTTCAACCTAACACATAATCTTAACAGATTTAGGTTCTTGCAAAACGAATCATAAAACCAACCAAACCTGGATCATTACCTTTCAGATTGCAGCGGATAATTGATGGTAATGATGAGATCAGTTAGAACAGATGAACAACCTGCTCCTCCTTTGGTATCCACACTCTTACAAGCCGGGATGGCTGCTAGACCAAAGAGATGGATCAGATCAGAAAGAGAGAGTTAGAGAGAGAGAGACACACGCGGCCACAAGGAGAAAAATCGCAAGCCTTAGACTAATGCTTAGGGTTTCGATTTCTTAATCCTCATTAACTCTCTAATGGGCCCAAGTCTAATGACTAATGGCTCATTTATTATTTGGGCCCAAGACACAAATCAGACAAAAGCCTGCATTTTGTCTGGCCCAATTCTTTGATCCAATACAGTAAATGCCATTGCATCTTACCGTATTAATTCCATTTAACTTTCCCGTTAGCTATGGTGTGTGACCCTTCGGGATCATACAATACTGGTAATAAGTCCTAAACTTATAGATCATGAGCGGGCTCTAGCAAGTCATCATGATCACCCAGTATTTATGACTTATGTCTGATCTCGACATTTATCATACTTTCTAGAGATAGTACAGTAGATTTCAGGACATTCCCAACAATCTCCCACTTGTACTGGAATCCTACATTCCCTAGTCCTTTTGTCTCAATATCTCGATCTGGCATAAGGCAAGATGCGTGTCATCCTTATATAGCCAGACCATGTTCATCGGACCAGATTTGATACTGACAATGCAAACGACTTGGGCAAGTCCGTTTGGGAATGGCCATTCTCTTACCAGCTATCAAGTCTCCGATTGGCCTAGAGATATTACCTCCGTTAAACGGCAGGGACAAATCCCATCTTGTTCCATCACTATGAACTACCCAATTCATAATACACCCAACCAAGGTCCGTATAGCTCCCAGTTACGAAACATCGTTAGACAATGATCAAAGCGTATTACTCCATGTGCAGCCACATGCATGCGAACTCAGGTCTAAGGACTATACTCTATAGTCGTATATGAGAACCTCTCATGACACATATATTAATATCTTGTAGAGTTCTCATCAGCGGGCCATGTCCGGTCATATGCTCCCCTACATATACCTATGTGTCGACTTTGATGCCGCGCATCTATGACCCCTCGAAACTTGGTCATAAGTCTCAACACAATCTAGTCTCAAGTGGTTGTTGGTGTTCCAATTCAACAACCTTCGACTATGGACACTATGATTTATGTCACTTCGTTAAATATGGGGTTTTAGGATCAAGTCAACTCATGTACTTCGATGACCCATATATAATGACATGAATCATTTTGGAACGATTATTTTATATCACAGTTAAAAATAATCCAGAAATAAAATTTCATTAACATTTAAAATGTTTACATGAACCAATCAAAATAACTAAAACAAAAGCCCTCACAACTCCCACTCAAAAAGAGATTACATAAGAATATCTCTAATTCCTACAGCAGCAGTATGCAACTCGTGCTTAGGTCTCGGGAGTGGCTTTGTCAACGGGTCAGCCACGTTCTCATCAGTGGGAACTCTGCTGACCATCACTTCACCTCTATTCACTATATCACGAATCAGGTGATACCTTCTCATAATATGTTTGGATTTCTGATGATGTCTCGGTTCCTTGGCTTGAGCAATTGCACCATTGTTGTCACAATACAGTGCTAGAGGCTCAGTGGCATTTGGGAATACACCGAGTTCAATCAAGAAGTTCCTTATCCAAACTCCTTCCTTCGCAGCTTCTGAAGCAGCGATGTATTCAGCTTCAGTTGTGGAATCTGCCACGGTGCTCTGCTTGGAACTCTTCCAACTTACTGCACCGCCATTCAGACAGAAGATGTAGCCAGACTGTGACCGGAAATCATCCTTATCTGTCTGAAAACTTGCATCCGTGAATCCACTGATTTCAAGCACTTCACTTCCTCCGTAAACCAAGAACTTATCCTTAGTATTCCTCAAATACTTCAGGATATTCTTTACGGCAATCCAGTGACTCTCACCTGGATTAGACTGGTACCTACTCGTCATGCTTAGTGCATAAGCAACATCAGGACGAGTACAGATCATGGCATACATGATAGATCCTATAGCCGAAGCATAAGGAATCCTACTCATGCGCTTAAGCTCATCAGGTGTCTTAGGACACTGATCCTTGCTTAGTGTAGCACCATGTATCATTGGCGTGAACCCCTTCTTGGATTTATCCATTCCGAATCGATGCAGGACTTTATCTATATAAGCATCTTGACAAAGTCCAATCAGATTTTTAGATCTGTCTCTAAAGATTCGGATTCCAAGAACATACGCGGCTTCACCCATGTCCTTCATGGAAAAACAACTTCCCAGCCAGTCTTTAACAGACTTCAGCATTGGAATATCATTTCCAAGAAGCAATATGTCATCGACATATAGGATAAGAAACGCCACTTTGCTCCCACTAGTTTTCTTATACACACATTGTTCCTCTTGGTTTCTGATGAAGTCAAAGTTCTTTATTGCTTCATCAAAACGAAGATTCCAACTCATCGATGCTTGCTTCAATCCATAAATGGATTTGTGAAGCTTACATACTTTCCCAGCATTCTTAGGATCAATGTAACCGCCAGGTTGTGTCATATACACATCCTCCTCCAAGATTCCATTCAGGAAGGCGGTTTTCACATCCATCTGCCAAATCTCATAGTCATAATAAGCGGCAGTCGCTAGGAGAATCCGAATTGATTTCATCATTGCCACTGGTGAATAGGTTTCATCATAGTCTATACCATGAATTTGCTTGAAACCTTTTGCCACCAACCTGGCCTTGTAAATCTGGACATTTCCATCCATGTCAATCTTCTTCTTGAAGATCCATTTACACTCGATGGCTTTTGCACCAGCAGGTAAATCAACCAGTGAAAACACTCGGTTAGCAGACATGGAGTCCATCTCGGATTCAGTGGCTTCACGCCACTTTAAGGAGTCAGGGCCCATCATGGCTTCTGCAAAGTTCGAGGGTTCATCACCATCAATGATCAAAAGATCATGGCAATTAGTCACAAGGAATCCCTGATATCTATCAGGTTCCTGACGGATCCTTCCGGATCTTCGAACTTCAGGTACTGCAGGTTCAGGTTCTATTACAACTTCATGTAATTCATCCTGCTGTTCTTCCTCATTAGGTTGAACAGGTTCCTGTCCTTCTTGAATTTCATCAAGTTGTACCTTACTCCCACTATCTTTTCTAGAGAGAAACTCCCTTTCAAGAAAAGTACAATCCCGAGCAACAAAGATTTTGTTCTCGGATCGCAGATAGAAGTAATAAGCCTTGGTATCCCTAGGATAACCAATGAAGTAGCATTTGTCAGTTTTTGGTGTAAGCTTGTCTGAGATTAATCTTTTGACATAGGCTTCACAACCCCAAATTCTGAGAAAAGACATTGCTGGAGCTTTTCCAGTCCATATCTCATATGGTGTCTTTGCTACTGCCTTTGATGGCACTCTGTTCAGTGTGAACGTTGCGGTGAGAATAGCATATCCCCAAAGGGATATAGGAAGGTCTGTGTGACTCATCATGGATCAGACCATATCTAACAATGTCCGATTCCTTCTCTCAGACACACCATTCCACTGAGGTGTTCCAGGAGGTGTGAGTTGGGAGATAATCCCACACTCACTCAGATGATCACGAAATTCCTGGCTCAAGTATTCTCCTCCTCGGTCCGACCGAAGAGCCTGAATACTTTTACCAAGCTGGTTCTGTACTTCATTCTGGAATTCTTTGAACTTTTCAAAGGTTTCCGACTTATGTTTCATCAAGTAGACATATCCATATCTACTGAAATCATCAGTGAATGTAATGAAGTACTGAAAGTTTCCTCTAGCACTTGTGGACATTGGGCCACACACGTCAGTATGTATCAGGCCCAATAGTTCACTGGCCCTTTCTGTGGGTTTATTGAAAGGGGCCCGTGTCATTTTGCCCATTAGGCAAGATTCGCATTGCTCACAAGACTCAAAGTCAAATGAGCCCAAGAGTCCATTTGAATGGAGCCTCTTGACGCGTTTCTCACTAATGTGCCCCAAACGACAATGCCAGAGAAACGTTTCATTTTCTTCGTTAGATTTGAACCGTTTTGTATTTATGTTATATACTGGAGCAGATTGATCCAGCATGTACAACCCATTTATAAGAGGGGCACAGCCATAGAACATATCATTGAGATTAAAGGAACACAATTTATTCTTAATAGAAAAATCAAATCCTTGCAAATCCAACAATGAAACTGAAATGATATTTCTGCTTATAGCAGGTACAAAATAACAATTCTCAAGTTCTAAAATCAATCCAGAAGGTAAAGACAACAAGTAAGTGCCAACGGCCAGTGCTGGAACCTTCGCTCCATTGCCAACCCGCAACTCTACTTGTCCTTGCTTCAACCTTCTACTGTTGCTGAGCGCCTGCATATTAGTACAAATATGAGCCCCACATCCAGTATCTAATACCCAAGTGGTATTATCAGAAGTAGTAGTATTTACTTCAATAACAAAAATACCTGAAGATTTAGTCTCCAAGGACTTCTTCTTCTTCAGACTTTCCTGGTATTTCTTACAGTCCCTGCGGTAATGCCCTGCCTCTTTGCAAAAGTGGCAGATATCAGAAGGCCCAGCTTTAGACACGGGCTTGGGCTTGGCCTTTTCATTGCTGACTACCTTGCCCTTTCCCTTGTCTGCAGCGGATTTCTTAAAACCCTTGCCCTTCTGCACCATGAGTACAGACGACTCCTTGGTATTCTTCAGATTCGGTTCTGCAGTCTTGAGCATACCATGTAGCTCAGGTAACGTCTTTATCAACCCATGCATATTATAGTTCAAAATGAACTGGTCATATGCAGGAGTAAGAGACTGCAGAACGATATCACAAGCAAGCTCTTGGCTTATAGGACAGTCGAGCCTAGTCAAATGATCGAGATAACCCATCATTTTCAGAACATGTGGACTCACTGCTGCATCCTTAGCCATTTTACAGTCCAAGAGATTCTTACCAGTTTGGAATCTCTCTGTACGAGCCTGCTCCTGAAACAACGCTTTCAGATTTGCCATCAGCTCCATGGGACAAGTCAGGCCTTCCCACTGCATCTGCAGTTCGGGAGCCATTGTCGCCAACATCAGGCAAATCACGTCATTAGCATCTGAAGAATGCGTATCCCAAGCATTTTTCACAGCTTGTGCGGCATTATTCGCAGGTCTAGGAGAGAGAGCTCTTTCAAGGACATAAGCCTTCTTCTCCTTCCTGAGCACAAGTCTCAGGTTCCTGGACCAGTTCAGGAAGTTTGATCCGTTCAGTTTGTCCTTCTCAAGGGCAGACCGGATCGAGAAAGTGTTTTGTGTTGTTGTGCTTGACATAGCTGAAAATATGAGACAATAGAGATTTAGTTATTATGTTCATAAAAGAGCAATCTTAACAACTTATAAGAAAACTCGCATTGTATTCAAAATTTCTTTGTTTAACCTCATAAGAATACAATGATTCCGAGACCCATGTTCAGCTAAATCCAAAGTGGGCCACTGGCCGTCACCCGGAATTAGCTTTACTTGGTAAGCATTCACACAGCTAGTTATATCTCATATAACTCTCGGTTGTGAATTAGACCCGAGGCCCAAATTCACCAGATGTCTCAAGGCCCGGGACTCCCGATGGCCCAGTCAAGGAAACCAATCTCTTACAGCCAAATAATCACTAAAGTCTGGGACTCCCAATGAAATTAGTGACTATATACTACTTTACTTACGCGAAAACAGATACCTCACACTGTAAGCCATATCTGTAATCGAATAAGCGTTAAGTAGCTGACAAGATTGGAAAGACATCCAAGCTTGATATTGTTTTTGAGGATTTTAAGTTTTATTTCCAAAAATAGAAGATTACTATTTTGGGAAACTTTCTTATTTTAGAAACTTTCTAAATTTAGTAACTTACTAAAAATAGAAATTTCTAATTTAATATTTTATTAAATATTTTGGGTTGGGTCACAAATTATAGGCCCAATTCTTGGCCCAAGACCATAGAATTCCAGCTGGCCCAATAATTTGACATAACCGATCCGGTTTATTAATTCTGGTCCAAGACCAAATTAACTATCAAAACCACCGGTTATTTACTAAACCAGACCAGCTCTAAATTATTTGGTCCAACCAAATCAAACTTAGACCAGCCTTCGGTTTAGGTTAAAATTCAATTTTTGAATTTCAATCCGGTTTAACCAGAAATTAAATAATACCATGTATTAAATCATTTCCAGCAAACCGCGATTCGGGTTAACCGCTTGAACCACCAATTAAATTGGATCGGTTCAGTTAAATCCAAAACCGGGAAGAAACACCTAGTGTTTTAGCCAATTTGATTTAACTTGCGGTTTAAGGCTTTAAACACACAATTAACCGCCAATTAAATGGACCGGTTAAATTGGTGTGGTTTTAGGCAACGAACCGCGAAGCTCGGTTTAACCGATTGACTATTCGCGGGACGTAAAATTTTAACGGGCCAAACGATCGGATCCATGATCGGGTCATGGACCCACGATCCAACTCGGCCCATCACGATCTAACTCGGCCCATCACGATCGATCATCGATCGCCATGATCTCACGACCGTGATGATTTGAGCCGTGATGATCGCAAGCCAACATCGTCCCAACGATCCGATCGTCACGTTCACATGGCCCATTAACGCATGATCCGTCCCATCCAGCCTTCACGATCGATCATCGATCAATCCATGATCTCATGATCGTGAGGATGATCGATTAGGGCTCTCGGCATCACACGGCACACGCACACACATGATCGATCATTGATAATTAAATTATCGATCGCATCACACGGCAGTATGCATGCGAGGCAGTTTAGGGTTTAATTAAACAAGCCAAGATCAAATCATACGATTAGTTTTTAATAACTTTAATCAATTTTAATTTTCAATTGATTCAAAACTATTAAACAACCTATGATCCAATTTTACAAGAAACCTAATGCCTGGCTCTGATACCACTGAAGGATTATGGTGTTTGTTCAAGGTTTAATTCCCATATTTCAACCTAACACATAATCTTAACAGATCTAGGTTCCTGCAAAACGAATCATAAAACCAACCAAACCTGGATCATTACCTTTCAGATTGCAGCGGATAATTGATGGTAATGATGAGATCAGTTAGAACAGATGAACAACCTGCTCCTCCTTTGGTATCCACACTCTTACAAGCCGGGATGGCTGCTAGACCAAAGAGATGGATCAGATCAGAAAGAGAGAGTTAGAGAGAGAGAGACACACGCGGCCACAAGGAGAAAAATCGCAAGCCTTAGACTAATGCTTAGGGTTTCGATTTCTTAATCCTCATTAACTCTCTAATGGGCCCAAGTCTAATGACTAATGGCTCATTTATTATTTGGGCCCAAGACACAAATCAGACAAAAGCCTGCATTTTGTCTGGCCCAATTCTCTGATCCAATACAGTAAATGCCATTGCATCTTACCGTATTAATTCCATTTAACTTTCCCGTTAGCTATGGTGTGTGACCCTTCGGGATCATACAATACTGGTAATAAGTCCTAAACTTATAGATCATGAGCGGGCTCTAGCAAGTCATCATGATCACCCAGTATTTATGACTTATGTCTGATCTCGACATTTATCATACTTTCTAGAGATAGTACAGTAGATTTCAGGACATTCCCAACAGTTTTAACCTGAACTTAATAAATCTAGATGTTTTAATTAACTTAAACTTCTTGGATGCATATTGGATATGCATCAAGATTAAATAGTTCTTTTCCTCAACTAAATATCAAGTGATCTTGATGTCTTGCCCGATCTTGTCTACTGTCAAGACTCGTTTCTTTGTTGGATAGTCTTGGAGTCCTTGGTATTCACAACTACATGGGTAAGGCAGGTGATCATTGACAGACTTGCAGTGCGACTGTTAATGATCACAAGACTGAAGAGATTGGTTTACTTGACTGGGTTATTAGAAGTTCTGGGCCCAGAGACATCAGAGTGGATAAGACATGGATTGTCTCATCTGCGACCAAGAGTTGTACTGGGTACAATTAGCAATGATTTGCTTACCTAGATAACTAAAGTTTGGGTGATGGCGAGTCGCCCACTCAAATTCTAGTGAGCTGAGGATCTTGGTTCATTGTATTCACCTGAGGAAACATAGTTTTTGAATACAATGCGAGTTTTCTTATTAGATAAGAATTCTCATTTCCTTGAGCATCATAACTAAAACTTCTACCTCTTTTAATTACAGCTATGTCTGTCCCAACTCACATCAACACTTTCTCGCTAAGATCCGTCCTTGAGAAGGACAAGTTTAATGGATCAAATTTCTTGGAATGGTATCGGAACCTGAGAATAGTTCTCAGGCAGGAGAACAAGGAATATGTCTTTACAAGAGTTCTCCCCGAGAGGCCACGTTCCAATGCCACACAAGCAGATAAGAATGCTTGGGATATGCATTCAGCTGATGTCAAAAACGTTAATTGTCTAATGCTGGTGACTATGAACTCTGAGCTGCAGAAGAAATATGAGAACGTGATGTCACCGATTGAGATGATTAACAGCCTGAAAGCTTTGTTTCAGGAGCAAGCTCGCACAGAGAGATACCAGACGGTTAAATCTCTCATGGATTGCAAGCTGGCTAAGGACAGTCCAGTGAGTCCTCATGTCCTTAAAATGATGGGTTACATTGATAACCTGGGGAAACTGGACTGTGCCATTAGCCAGGAGCTAGCCACTGACATGATTCTGCAGTCTTTGCCGTCGTGTTTTGATCAGGTCATCATGAACTACAACATGCAAAACATGACTAAGACATTGACTGAGTTGCACGGCATGTTGAAGACCGCAGAGCCGAATCTCAAGAAGGCGACTCCTAATGTACTGATGGTACAAGGGGCTAAAAGGTTTAAGAAACCTAGTAAGGATAAGGGAAAAGCTAAAGCTGTCCAGACTGAGAGTCAAGACAAGCCCAAGCCCAAGCCCAAATTCGGGCCTTCTCATGAGGACAAATGCAACTACTGCAAGCAGCTAGGGCATTGGAAGAGAGACTGCAAGAAGTTCATGGAAGATTACAAGAAGCTGAAGAAGACGTATGATGCGTCTGACTCAGGTATTTATGTTATCGAACTTAATGTCATGTCTTCTAGTTCTACTTCGTGGTTATTGGATACCGGCTGCGGTGCTCATGTTTGTACTAATGTGCAGGCACTAAGAAACAGTAGAACGTTGAAGAAAGGACAAGTGGAGCTACGGGTCGGGAATGGAGCTAAGGTTGTTGCACTGGCCGTAGGCACATATGAATTGTCTTTACCTTCTGGTATGGTTTTAGTATTGAATAATTGCTACTTTGTACCTGCGATTAGCAGAAACATAATTTCAGTTTCCGTTTTGGATTTGGAAGGTTTTGATTTTCCTATTAAGAATAAAGTTTGTTCTTTTAATCGTGATGGTACGTTTTATGGTAGCGCCCCATTAGATAATGGGTTATATGTCTTAAACCAAGAAATGCCTGTCTTTAACATATATACAAAGAGGTTTAAGTCTAATGACGAAAACCCAACTTTCTTATGGCATTGTCGTTTGGGCCACATCAATGAGAAACGCATCCAGAGGCTCCATAGTAATGGGCTTCTGGGCTCATTTGATTTTGAATCATGTGAGAAATGCGAATTTTTCTTGGTGGGCAAAATGGCTAGGGCCCCTTTCAACAAACCGAATGAAAGGGCCAGTGATTTATTGGGCCTTATTCATACTGATGTATGTGGGCCGATGAGCACAGTTGCCAGAGGAAATTACAAGTACTTCATTACCTTCACTGATGACTTCAGTAGGTATGGCTATGTCTATTTGATGAGACATAAGTCAGAATCCTTTGATAGATTCAAGGAGTTCAAGAATGAAGTACAAAATCAACTTGGCAAAAGTATCAAAGTTCTGCGGTCGGATCGCGGAGGAGAATACTTGAGTCAAGAGTTCAGTGACTATCTGAGCGAGTGTGGAATTGTTTCACAACTCACTCCTCCTGGTACACCCCAATGGAATGGAGTGTCAGAGAGGAGGAATCGAACCTTATTGGATATGGTTCGGTCTATGATGAGTCATTCAGATCTTCCATTATCCTTTTGGGGATACGCTCAAGAAACGTCTGCGTTTACACTAAAGAGGGTGCCATCTAAATCAGTGGAAAAGACACCACATGAATTGTGGACTGGGAATGTTCCAAGTGTTGGGATTATGTCCTGAAATCACATTGTACTTACTCTAACGATAGTTGTACGTCGAGATCAGACATGTTGTATGATACTGGGCGGTTGCAATGCTTTGCTAGAAGCCTCTTGCAGTCTGTAAGTTGTAGACTTACTGCCAGTATTATATGATCCTATAGGGTCACACACCTAAGCAATTTGGAAGCTTATATATGGGAATAATCATCATGGTGGTGATCAAGATGATGTGTATTGGATACATATCAATATAGAGTAAAGAGAGGTGTGTCGATCGACACAGTTGGTGTATCGATCGACACAGGTCGATTTCGAGACTGATGTTTCGGTTTATGACTTAGACCTTTTCGGTTAAATCCGAAAGATGGTTTAGTCATAACAGGTCGTATATATATAGGCTTATATGGTCGACCTGAACCCTAAGCCATTAACTTTTCTTGATTAGAAAAAAGAAACTCTCTCTATTCAATTCCCAGATCCGACACTAGCATCCCGACTTTCCAGGTTGTGTGCGTGTGGACTACGATAGAGGCGAGGCACTTGAATCGCTCCTGATCTCGTCTTACCATTCATTTCCTCTGCCAGAACAAGGTAAACGCAAGATCCATGATTCAATAACACAAACCCTTAAATCCTAGGCTCGGAATTCAAACTCAGGGTTGCCTAATCGGATTAGGAACTGCTAGGAATTCCATCAGTGGTATCAGAGCCATAAGGTTTTTCATTGAATCAGCCTGTTTAATAGATTTTGATGATTTAAATTCGTTCATGAGTTAGTATGAATAAGAACAGATTAGATCGATTCTGATCGGAAACGATTCTGTTTTTCGCATGGTGTCGATCGACACAAAAGGTGTGTCGGTCGACACAGAATAGCGAATTCATAAGAATCGGCGGCTAGGGTTTTTTGCGAAGAAAACCTGAATGCCTACTGTGTCGATCGACACAGGTTGTGTGTCGGTCGACACAGACCTTGCGATTGGTTAATCGGTTCAATTGGATTGGACCGGTTATCATGCTTGGTTAATTAGATCAGATCGGTTTTAATTGGATGAATTGGTTCAATTGGATTGAACTGATTATCTCAATTAGTGTAAACCGATTTGATCGGTAAAGATCTGTTTGATCTGATAAGTCGGTTCAATTGGATTGAATCGGTTATCAAAACTGTCTCCGGTTTAGGTCTGTGTCGACTGTCACATATGGGTTGTGTCGATCGACATGACCGGTTCAATGAACCGGGTTAATTGGATTAACCGGTTATTGAAGTACGGTTTTGTTTGGTGGTGTCGATCGACAGACATGGTCTGCGTCGATCGACACAGTGCTCACAATTCTGGTTATTGAACCTTGAATTTGCAAAAACAAACTCGACTTAAACCTAGTTGATAAAAAACAATTAAAACACCTTTTGGATGCATATTGGATATGTATCAAGATTAAATGTTCTAAATCTATTTTGGTACACATTGGATGTGTATTAGATCAAAGCTTAGCTTCAATGTGGTCAACTGTCAAGACTCATTTCGTTGTGTGATGGTCTAGCCAAGAGCTTGGTGTCCACAATTACGTGAGTAAGGCAGGTAATTATGTTGATGGACTTGCAGTGCTTGACATCAACAATTACATGACCTCAGAGATTGATTTGCTAATCTTTTAGAGTTTCATTTCCTCAACTAAATATCAAGTGACCTTGATGTCTTGCCCAAATCTTGTCTACTGTCAAGACTCATTTCGTTGTTGGATAGTCTTGGAGTCCTTGGTATCCACTACTACATGAGTAAGGCAGGTGATCATTGATAGACTTGCAGTGCGACTGTTAATGATCACAAGACTGAAGAGATTGGTTTACTTGACTGGGCTATCAGAAGTTCTGGGCCCAGAGACGTCAGAGTAGATGAGACATGAATTGTCTTATCTGCGACCAAGAGTTGTACTGGGTACAATTAGCAATGATTTGCTTACCTAGATAACTAAATTTTGGGTGATGGCGAGTCGTCCACTCAGATTTTGGTGAAATATGGATCTTGGATCATTATATTCATAGAGGAAACATTGTTTGAATATAATGCGAGTTTTCTTATTAGATAAGATTTCTCATTTCATGGAATACATAACTAAATCTTTGTTTTCTTGGATTTCAGCTTATGCCTAAAACTACTTTCTCATTGCGATCCGTCCTTGAGAAGGACAAGTTAAATGGATCAAATTTCCTGGATTGGTATCGGAATTTGAGAATAGTTCTCAAGCAGGAGAATAAGGACTATGTCCTTGAGAAAGCTCTCCCCAAAAGGCTTGGGACCAATGCCTCGCATGCAGTATATGATGCTTGGAATAAGCATTATCTTGATGTGGTAGATGTGTGTGGTATGATGTTGGCTACCATGAACTCGGACTTGAAGAGTCAATACGAGAACGTGGAGTCGCCAATAGAGATGATCACCAGTCTGAAACTGATGTTTCAGGAACATGCACGAATTGAGAGATACCAGACGGTTAAATCTCTCATTGGGTGCAAGCTACCAAAGGATGCTCCAGTCAGTCCTCATGTCATTAAAATGATGGGTTACATTGATAACCTGGGGAAACTGGATTGTCCTGTTAGCCTAGAGTTGGCTACAAACATCATTCTGCAGTCACTGCCGTCAAGCTATGATAAGTTTATTAACAGCTATATCAAGAAAGGCTTGACGAAGAAGTTGACTGAACTGCATGGCATGCTCAAGATAGCAGAGCAAAACATCATAAAGGGCAAGAAATTTGAGAAATTTTGTATAGACAAGGGTGGAGGCAAGGCCATTCAGATTTGGAATCGGGATAAGCCTATGTCATCCTTTAAGCCCAAGTCAGGCCCATCTGATGTTGATAAATGCTGCTACTGTAAAGAGTTTGGGCATTGGAAGAGAAATTGCATTAAATTCTTGGAAGATTCACAAGAGATGGAGAAGATGTATGGGACTTCTTCTTCAGGTATTGTGTTATTACTTCAAGTTCTACGTGAGTATTGGATACTAGTTGTAGTACTGATATTTTTGAAATATGCAGGACCTACGCAACAGTAGAACATTGGAGAAAGGACAAGTGGAACTGCACGTCTGGAATGAAGCAATGGTTGCTGCATTAGCCGTATAAATTCTCCACTTGTAGGAGCCTTTCAAGCTTGGTTTTAGAAATTAAGTAATTGCCACCATGTACTTGCTATATGCAAAGATGGCTTTCATTTTCTTGTTAGAATTTGGATGTTTTTCATTCTGATAAAAGACAAGTTTTGTTCTTTAGATCTTAATGAAATATTCTATGGTAGCACCCCGTTTAGAATGGGTTTTATATCTTAAACCAGCAGAAGTTTGAATATAACATAAATACTAAAAGTTTGAGTCTGATGACTCGAACCAGTCCTTCCTTGGAATAGTCGTTTTGGCCATATAAAAGTGAAGCAGATTCAGAAGCTCCATGGTTATGGGCTTTTGGGCTCATTTGATTATAAATCATATGAGACATGAATTCTGCCTGCTGGGCCAAATGAATAAGGCTTTTTTAGCAGAGCTAAAGAAAAGAGCCAGAGGCTCATTGGGCCTTGCTCATACTGATATATGTGGTCCGATGAGCATAAGTGCCAGAGGAAATCTTCAATACTTCATTTGCCTTATTGATGACTTCAGTAAGTATGGTTGTGTTCTTTTGATGAGACACAAGTAGGAATCCTTTGAGGAGTTCCAAAAAATTGAAGTATAGAACCGATTTGACAGAAGTATTGAGATCCTCGATTAGATCGCGGAGGAAAATACTTGAGTCAAGAATTGAGTGATCATCTAAATGAAGGATTGTTTAGTTGATCCTGATTCAATTCTTAGATTCATATCAACCTAAACATGCGATCTAGGTTCTTCTCAGAATAGAAACAAATGATGATCTCACCTTATACCTGTTTGCAGCGGAAAGAGATGGTATGTCTGAGATCAGAGAAACACCGAGGGATGAATCCTCCAAAGGTTCACACACGCAATCACAGAAAACGGCTGCTAGACCACAAGGAGCTCGGCGCAGAGAGAGAGAGAGTTTTCGGCTGAGGGATTAGGGTTAATTGCTCAGAAACTCGAGTTTTACCTTATAAAACTTGTCTGATTCCGTTTGGGCCATTTGGCCCAAACACCAATTAACTAGACGGCATTCGCGCACTGTGTCGACCGATACCCCTTGTGTATCGATCGACACACAGTGCCTAAACCGTTTTATTCTCTCTAAGTACAGTAAATGCCTAGCACTTTTACCGTACTTCTGCTAAACCGTTCCTACACATTTTCCTGTTAGCTTAGGCGTGTGACCCATATGGGATCATATAATAAAGGCAATAAGTCCAAGACTTATAGATCATGAGCGGACTCTAGCAAGCCATCATGACCCCCAGTATTATATGACTTATGTCTGATCATTGACATACTCTTACTTTCTAGAGACAGTACCGAGATTACTGGACACAATTCCAACAATCTCCCACTTGTACTGGAATCTCTGTATTCATAATCCTTTTGTCACAATATCTCGATTAGTCATAAGGCAAGATTGGTGTCATCCTTATAAAGCCTAATCTTGTTCATCGGACTCTGATTTGATACTGACAATCCAAACGACTCGGGACAGTCCGTTTGAGCATGGCCATGCATTTTCCAGTATTCAAATCTCCGATTGGCCTAGAGATATTCACTCCATTTATATTGGAGGGACAAATTCCGTCTCGTTCCATCACTGTAAACTATTCATTTCATAATGTACCCAAACAAGGTCCTTATAACTATCGCAGAACGATAGCGTTAGACAATGATCAAAGTGCATCAGTCCATGTGCAGTCACATGCATGCGAACTCAGGTCTAAGGACTATACTCTATAGTCGTAGTAAGAATCTCTTATGACACAAATATAAATATCCTGAAGAGTTCTTATAAGCGGGTCTTGTCCGGTCGTATGTTCCCAAACATACACCTATGTACTGACTTTGATGCCGCGCATCTATGACACACTGAGACTTTGTCATAAGTCACGTACCAATCCAGTCTCACACGGTTGTTGGTGTTCCAATTTCAGCAACCTTCGACTAGGGACGGGATGATATAAACATCTATCAAATATAGGGTCTCATGATCAAGCTAAATGACTTCGATGACTCAAGATCAAGTCATTTACTTCGATGACCTATAAAATGGTTCATATCACTTTGGAACGATTATTTCATCACAGTTAAAATAATCTTGAAATAATAATTTCATTAAACATAAGAATGTTTTACAAGAACATATCAAATAACTAAATAAAAGCCCTCAAACTCCCACTCAAATTTAGATTACATTTCTATGTCTCTAATGCCTACAGCTTCAGTCAGAAACTCGAGCTTAGGCCTTGGGAGTGGCTTTGTCAACGGATCAGCGACGTTATCATCTGTCTGAACTCGGCTGATCTTGACTTCCTTTCTATTAATGATGTCACGTATCAAGTGAAATCTTCTTAGAACATGCTTGGATTTCTGGTGTGATCTTGGTTCCTTTGCCTGAGCTATAGCACCATTGTTGTCACAAAACAGTGCCAGAGGCTCAGCCGCATCTGGTATCACACCTAGTTCAATAATGAACTTTCGTATCCAAACAGCTTCCTTTGCAGCTTCTGAGGCGGCGATATATTCAGCTTCTGTAGTGGAATCAGCAACGGTGTCTTGCTTGGAGCTTCTCCAACTGATTGCACCGCCATTCAGACAAAAGATATAACCGGACTGTGACCGGAAATCATCTTGGTCTGTCTGGAAACTTGCGTCCGTGAATCCACTGACTTTAAGCACATCACTTCCACCGTACACTAAGAACTTATCCTTAGTATGTCTTAGATACTTCAAGATATTCTTTACGGCAATCCAATGGTTTTCACCTGGATTTGACTGGTATCTACTCGTCATGCTCAATGCATAAGCAACATCAGGACGAGTACAGATCATGGCATACATGACAGATCCTATTGCAGATGCATAAGGAATGTTCTTCATGCGCTCAAGCTCAGCAGCCGTCGTAGGGCTCTGCTTCTTGCTTAGCGTTGTGCCATGTACCATTGGCGTGAAGCCCTTCTTGGAATCCTTCATGCTGAATCTTTGTAGGACTTTGTCAATGTATGAATCTTGACACAAGCCTATCAGCCTTCTAGATCTATCCCGGTAGATCCTGATTCCAAGAACGTATGCGGCTTCACCCATGTCTATCATGGAAAAACAACTTCCAAGCCAGTCCTTTACAGACTTTAGCATTGGAACGTCGTTTCCGAGAAGCAGTATGTCATCGACATACAGAATAAGAAATACAATCTTGCTCCCACTAGATTTCTTATACACGCATTGTTCTTCTTCGTTTCTGATGAAGTCAAATTGCTTGATCGCTTCATCAAAACGAAGATTCCAGCTCCTCGATGCTTGCTTCAATCCATAAATGGATTTATGAAGCTTGCATACTTTTCCAGCATTCTTTGGATCTATGTAACCGTCAGGTTGTGTCATATACACATCCTCTTCCAGAATACCATTCAGAAAGGCGGTTTTCACGTCCATCTGCCAAATTTCATAATCATGAAAAGCTGCAGTTGCTAGTAGAATCCGAATAGATTTCATCATAGCCACTGGTGAATAGGTTTCATCGTAATCCACACCGTGAACTTGTCTGAAACCTTTTGCCACCAATCTGGCTTTATAAATCTGGACATTTCCATCCACGTCAATCTTCTTCTTGAAGATCCATTTGCACTCGATGGCTTTTACACCAGCGGGTAAGTCAACCAACGAAAACACTTGGTTGACCGACATGGAGTCCATTTCGGAATCAGTGGCCTTGCGCCACTTGGAGGAATCTGGGCCCATCATGGCTTGATTGAAGTTCGATGGTTCATCACCATCAATGATCAAAAGATCATGACAGTCAGTAACGAGGAATCCTTGATATCTCTCGGGTTCGTGACGGATCCTCCCGGATCTTCGAACTTCAGGTACTACAGGTTCAGGCTCTACAATTTCTTGTAGGTCCTCCTGCTGCTCTTCCTCATTAGGTTGAGCAGTATCCAGTTCATCTTGAATTTCTTCAAGCAGTACCTTACTCCCACTGTCTTTCTTAGAGAGAAACTCTCTCTCAAGAAAGTTACAATCCCGGGCAACAAAGATCTTGTTCTCGGAACGTAGATAGAAGTAATAAGCCTTGGTTTCCCGTGGATAACCAATGAAGTAGCATTTGTCAGATTTTGGTGTAAGCTTGTCTGAGATCAATCTCTTGACATAGGCTTCACAACCCCAAATTCTGAGATAAGACAGCACTGGAGCTTCTCCAGTCCATAATTCATATGGTGTCTTTGCTACTGCTTTCGATGGCGCTCTATTTAGAGTGAACACTGCTGTTAGCAGAGCATATCCCCAAAGGGATATTGGAAGGTCTGTGTGACTCATCATAGATCGAACCATATCCAATAAGGTCCGATTTCTCCTCTCAGACACACCATTCCATTGAGGTGTTCCGGGAGGAGTGAGTTGGGATACGATCCCACACTCTCTTAGATGATCACTGAATTCTTGGCTTAAGTATTCTCCTCCTCGGTCGGACCGAAGAGCCTTAATGCTTTTGCCAAGTTGGTTCTGTACTTCATTTTGGAATTCTCTGAACTTCTCAAAAGATTCAGACTTATGTTTCATTAAATAAACATATCCATACCTACTGAAATCATCAGTAAAGGTAATGAAGTACTGATAGTTTCCTCTTGCATTTGTGGACATTGGGCCACACACATCAGTGTGTATCAGGCCCAATACGTCACTGGCCCTCTCGTTAGGTTTATTAAAGGGGGCCCGTGTCATTTTGCCCATCATGCAGGATTCGCATTTCTCACATGACTCAAAGTCAAATGAGCCAAGAAGTCCATTCGAATGGAGCCTCTTGATGCGTTTCTCACTGATGTGCCCTAAACGACAATGCCATAGAAACGTTCGGTTCTCCTCATTAGGTTTGAACCGTTTGGTATTAATGTTATAAATTGGCGCGGATTGATCGAGTATGTAAAGCCCATTCATAAGAGGGGCAGAACCATAGAACAAATTGTTGCGATTGAAGGAACATAATTTATTCTTAACTGAAAAATCATAACCTTCCAAATCCAACAAAGAAATTGAAATAATATTTCTACTTATAGCAGGTACAAAATAACAATTATTGAGTTCTAAAATCAATCCCGAAGGTAAAGACAACAAGTAAGTGCCTACAGCTAGCGCTGGAACTTTCGCTCCATTCCCAACTCGTAGCTCCACTTGTCCTTGCTTCAGCCTTCTACTGTTGCTGAGTGCCTGCATATTAGTACAAATATGAGCCCCACAACCAGTATCCATAACCCATGAGGTATTATCAGAAGTAGTTGTATTAACTTCTATGACAAAAATACCTGTTGAAGAAGTCTCAAAAGTCTTCTTCTTCAATTCCTTTAGACCTTCCTGGAATTTCTTACATTCTCTCCTCCAATGCCCTGGTTCTTTACAGAACCTGCATATGTCAGTTGGCCCAGCCTTGGACTTGGGCTTGGGCTTTGGCGTGTCCTTGTCCGCGACTTGGACAGCCTTGGCCTTTCCCTTATCCTTAGCAGAGGATTTCTTAAACCCCTTGCCCTTCTGCACCATAAGCACATTGGGGTCCTTGGCGGTTTTCCTCAAATTGGGCTCCGCAGTCTTGAGCATTCCGTGAAGCTCAGGCAATGTCTTACTCAAGCCATGCATGTTAAAGTTCAGAATGAACTGATCATAGCTTGCAGGTAATGACTGCAGAATGATGTCGCAGGCAAGTTCCTGGCTGATTGGGCAGTCGAGTTTCTGAAGATGATCGAGATAACCCATCATCTTCAAGACATGAGGACTCACTGCCGCATTCGCAGCCAACTTGCAGTCCAAGAGGTTCTTAACTGTTTGAAACCTCTCAGTCCTAGCCTGCTCCTGAAAAAGCGATTTCAGGCTTGCCATTATCTCGATGGGTGACAATACACTCTCGAACTGTTTTTGCAGTTCAGGAGTCATTGTCACCAACATCAGGCAATAGGCATCATTTTCATCTGACGAATGCTTTTCCCAAGCATTATGCAGAGTCCTGGCGGCATTGGCAGGAGGCCTCTCGGGGAGAGGATCACGAAGGACATAATCCTTCTTCTCCTGCTTGAGGACTAGCCTCAAGTTCCTTGACCACGTCAGGAAGTTCGTTCCAGTCAGCTTCTCCTTCTCGAGAACAGACCGGATTGAGAATGTGTTTTGTGTGCTTGTAGTAGTCATAGCTGAAATATATAGATAAAAAGGTTATTAGTTAAATTGTTCAATATGATTAATCTCGTATTAAATTTAATATGATTAATCACGCATTATATTCAATAACATAAGTTACCCTCAATAGAATATAATGATTCCAAGATCCACATATAACTAAGATTAAAGTGGGCCACTGGCCGTCACCAAACCTTAGCTTATATCGGTAAGCCCTATATCGGCTAATTATATCCGTGATATAACTCTTGGTTGTGAATCTGGGCCCGAGGCCCAATTCACTCTGATGTTTCAAGGCCCGGGACTCCCGATGGCCCAGTCAAGAAAACCAGACTATACAGTCATGTAATCATTAATGTCTGGGACTCCCAATGACATTTATGAATCACAAACCGTCTTATCCACGCAAAAGCAGACACCCTCACACTGTAAGGCCATGAATACAATTAAATGGGCTTCGACAGCTGACATAGAATGGACAAGACATCCAACGCTTGATATTATTTGAGGTTCGTAGGTTTATTTAAAAAATTCATTCCCAAGATAGAAGATTACTATTTCGGGAAACTTTCCATTTTTGGAAACCTACTATTTTTGGAAACTTTCTAAAATTGGAAACTTTCTAAAAACGGAAACTTTCTAACTTTAGAAATTTCTTAAAATCCGAATCATGCAAATCTAGAAACTTCTATAAATTAAGAAACTTTCTAATTTCAAAATATCGGAAACTTTAATTTAAAATCGATTTATATTCTTTATAAAATAAATTTTAAATTAATCTGAAGAAAGACTCAAATAATTGGCCCAATTGTTTTAACTTCTTGGCCCGAGGCCCAAGAATTGGTCCATGTCCAAGACATGACCCAATTGTCCAATTAAATGACATAACCGTTCTGGTTCATTAAAATTGGTCTAACCAAATTTTAATTACTACGATGACCACAATTGTCAACCGGTTATTTACTAAACCGGATTTTCTCAATTTATTTGGTCCAACCAAATCAAATTAGAAAATCCTGGTTTAGGCACTAAATCCAATAATTCTTTCGACATTGGATTTCTTGTCCTGGTTTAACCAGACTTAATAAAATTATTAAATCTGTTTATTAAACCAGGACGAATTAATTTTAATCAAAATTAAACCGAGCCTTTAAACCAACCATGTCGATCGATGGACCAACCGTGTCGATCGATCCATCAACCGCATCGGTCGATGCTCTTAGCATCGATCCTGCATCGACCGTGCATCGATCCTGTATCGATCGATGCTCTCACGCATGCACTGAACCGAGCCAAAACCCTAACCGTGTCGATCGATGTGCACCAACCGCATCGGTCGATACACCAATATCGAACCTGCATCGATCCTGCATCGATCGATGCTTTCACGCGTTAACAGGGTTAGCCGATAGACTGTATCGACCGATCCATGCGATCGTATCGATCGATCCATGCGATAGCAGTCGATACAGACCTCTTGAAATCGCATTCTACCAAATCATATAGCTTGGTTTCTGCAATTTTATGTGTGTTTAGATTTCAATTCTTGTTGCTTAAATGGTTTCTCTTATCAGTAGTTGATTCAAAACACTTTTAAACAAGAAAACAATCCTAAACATTGAATCTAAACAAGAAAAACCAGAACCATTGGCTCTGATACCACTGAAGGATTGTTTAGTTGATCCTGATTCAATTCTTAGATTCATATCAACCTAAACATGCGATCTAGGTTCTTCTCAGAATAGAAACAAATGATGATCTCACCTTATACCTGTTTGCAGCGGAAAGAGATGGTATGTCTGAGATCAGAGAAACACCGAGGGATGAATCCTCCAAAGGTTCACACACGCAATCACAGAAAACGGCTGCTAGACCACAAGGAGCTCGGCGCAGAGAGAGAGAGAGTTTTCGGCTGAGGGATTAGGGTTAATTGCTCAGAAACTCGAGTTTTACCTTATAAAACTTGTCTGATTCCGTTTGGGCCATTTGGCCCAAACACCAATTAACTAGACGGCATTCGCGCACTGTGTCGACCGATACCCCTTGTGTATCGATCGACACACAGTGCCTAAACCGTTTTATTCTCTCTAAGTACAGTAAATGCCTAGCACTTTTACCGTGCTTCTGCTAAACCGTTCCTACACATTTTCCTGTTAGCTTAGGCGTGTGACCCATATGGGATCATATAATAAAGGCAATAAGTCCAAGACTTATAGATCATGAGCGGACTCTAGCAAGCCATCATGACCCCCAGTATTATATGACTTATGTCTGATCATTGACATACTCTTACTTTCTAGAGACAGTACCGAGATTACTGGACACAATTCCAACACTAAATGAGTGTGAAGTCATATCACAGCTCTTTTCTCCTGAAAACCTAAATGGTGTTTCTGAGAGAACGAATCGGACCTTATTAGATATACTCCGATTAATGATGAGTCACAAGAATCTTCCATTATCCTTTTTAAAATACGCTCTAAAAGGTCTGTGTTTGCGCAGAAAAGGGGTTTCAATCAGAATCAATTGAAAGACACCACATTGGATGTGGACTGGAAGTTTTTCAAGTATGTTGTTTCTGATCATTTGGGAATGATAGCTGACAAGCTTGAACCCAAATCTGATAAGTTCTACCTCGCTGGTTGTCCTAGGGAAACCGAGGCTTATTACTTTTATAACCAATCCGAGAACAAAGTTTTGTTGTCCGGAACTGTGTTTTTTGAGAAAGATTATACTTTCCAATAAGAACAGTGGGAGTAAGAATACACATCGAAGAAATTCGATAAACACAGGAGGCTGCTCAACCTGTAAAGGGAGAGCAGCGGTGAGATCTGCAAAGAGCTGTAGGACCTACACTTGTGGAGCCTGAAGTTCGCAGATCCGAATGGATCCGTCACTAACTCGAGAGTGATTTCTCGTAACCAATTGCCGTGATCTTTTGATCATTGAAAAGTGACGAACCTGCAAAATTCAAGAAGCGATGGTGAGCCCCAACTCCGAATATTGGCTTGGTATGCATGTTAGCTTCACCGATCCATTTCTGGATTGAAGCAAAAACATCTTGGAGTTGGAATCCACGTTCTGATAAAACGGTCAAAAGTTTTGACTTGATCAGGAACGAATAGAAACTGTGCGTTTACTAGTAGACTAGTGGGAGCATAGTTGCATTTTTCACATTGTATGTAGACGACATACTCATTCTCATAAACGACGTTCCGTCGCTCAAGTCTCATGAGACTTGGGTCGGAAGTCATTTTCATCAAAGGACATGGGAGAAGCCGCGTGAGTTCTTGGAATAAGGATCCATTGAGATGGATAGGGAAGGCTAATTGGATCGTGTCAGAATCCTTATGTAGATAAGGTTTTGGACAGTTCCAATATGCATGATTCCAAGAGTGGCTTCACACCAAAGGTCTTATGGCAATAATCTTAGCAAGATGAAGTGTCTTGGACACTGGCTGAGCTAGGAACAATCTTAGCAAGATGAAGTGTTTTGAACACTGGCTGAGCTAGTATGTATGAGTGTGATTCCTTATGCTTCTACAATAGAATCCATCATGAATGCCATAATTTACACTCATCCAGATGCAGCTTACGCATTACGAGTAGATACCAAGTTGTTCCGGTAAAATTCACTGAACAATTGCCAGAAATATCCTAAGTGTTTGAGGAACACTAAGGATAGGTTCGTGGTGAACTAAGGAAGTGACGAACCAGTTGAGAGTAGTTAGACGGACAAAGACGATTTCCGGTTTCCACTTGGTTATGTCTTTTTGTCTAAATAACGGTACTATCTGTTGGAAGGGATCCAAGCAGAAAACCGTAGAATAGTGCTTTTATCTGAATGGCGGTGTGGTTTGTTGGAATCATTTCAAGCAAAAACACCGCAGTCTCTCCCACAACCTAAGCACGAGATTTATTCTGTT
The DNA here is from genome assembly GCA_030180135.1 of Orychophragmus violaceus. Taxonomy (NCBI): domain Eukaryota; kingdom Viridiplantae; phylum Streptophyta; class Magnoliopsida; order Brassicales; family Brassicaceae; genus Orychophragmus; species Orychophragmus violaceus. The sequence goes on along the minus strand of CM058240.1, from coordinate 30,847,305 downwards.
GCTGTAGGTATTAGATATCTGAAGAGATGATCTTGATTCTAGTGGGAGTTACATTAGTTATGTTGTAATCTTTGCATAGACATGCTATAGCAATGTTTGTTAAAACTGACATCAACATTATTTGATTATTGGATAATTAAATAATGGTCCCAAAGTATTTTATGTTCATTTTATAGGTCATCAAGTTGATGACTTGATCATGAAACCCTATAAGTGAAAGATGACATAAAATTATGTTTGTCCCTAGTCGAGGTTGTTGAAGTGGGACACTAACAACCGCGAGAGACTAGCATGTGAGGTGACTGTTGGACTAAGTTTCATGGAGTCAATGATATGATTATCACAGTCAATCACATAGATATATGTTGGTGAACATATGATCGGACATGACCCGCTAATGAGAACTCCACAGGATAGTTATATCAGTGTCATGGGAGGTTCTCATTACGACTATAGAGTATAGTCCTTAGACCTGAGTTCATCATGCTTTCTAGCATATGAATTGGTACGTTTTGACCATGTCAAACGTCGTTCCGTAACTGGCGGCTATAACGGCATTGCTTAGGCGTATCATGAAGTATGTGTAGAAACAGGGATGGAACAAGATGGGATTTGTCCCTCCCATATAACGGGAGATAAATATCTCAGGGCCCATCGAAGATTTGATACTGAGAAAATGCATGGTCGTGCTCAAACGAGGTGATTGTCAGTCGTTTGTTTTATCAGTATAGATCAGGAGTTCGATGAACATGATGTTGGCTATAATAAGGATGACACAGTCTCTTGCCTTATGCCATATCGAGATATAGAGATAAAGGGATTATAGGAATAGGTGATTCCAGTACAAGTGGGAGATTGTTGGGATTATGTCCTGAAATCACATTGTACTTACTCTAACGATAGTTGTACGTCGAGATCAGACATGTTGTGTGATACTGGGCGGTTGCAATGCTTTGCTAGAAGTCTCTTGCAGTCTGTAAGTTGTAGACTTACTACCAGTATTATATGATCCTATAGGGTCACACACCTAAGCAATCTGGAAGCTTATATATGGGAATAATCATCATGGTGGTGATCAAGATGATGTGTATTGGATACATATCAATATAGAGTAAAGAGAGGTGTGTCGATCGACACAGTTGGTGTATCGATCAACACAGGTCGATTCCGAGACTGATGTTTCGGTTTATGACTTAGACCTTTTCGGTTAAATCCGAAAGACGGTTTAGTCATAACAGGTCGTATATATATAGGCTTATATGGTCGACCTGAACCCTAAGCCATTCACTTTTCTTGATTAGAAAAACAGAAACTCTCTCAATCCAATTCCCAGATCCGACACTAGCATCCTGGCTTTCCAGGTTGTGTGCGTGTGGACTACGATAGAGGCGAGGCACCTGAATCGCTCCTGATCTCGTCTTACCATTCATTTCCGCTGCCAGAACAAGGTAAACGCGAGATCCATGATTCAATAACACAAACCCTTAGATCCTAGGCTCGGAATTCAGACTCAGGGTTGCCTAATCGGATTAGGAACTGCTAGGAATTCCATCACCAAGTCTGTCTTTCCTGAAGATTTGGGGTTGTGAGGCGTATGTCAAACGTTTAATCTCTGACAAGCTCGCACCCAAATCAGATAAATGCTACTTCGTTGGTTATCCTAGGGAAACCAAGGCATACTACTTTTACAACCGATCTGAGAACAAAGTTTTTGTTGCTCGGGACTGTTCTTTTCTTGAGAGAGAATTTCTTTCTAAGAAAATCAGTGGGAGTAAAATACATCTCGAAGAAATTCAAGATGCACAGAAGACTGCTCAACCTGGTGAGGAAGAGCAGCAGCTGGATCCGCAAAGTTCTGTGGAGCCCGCCCCTGTGGAGCCTGAAGTTTGCAGATCCGGAAGGATCCGTCACGAACCCGAGAGATATTATGGATTTCTCGTGACCAATTGTAATGATCTGATGATCATTGAAAGTGACGAACCGGCGACCTTCGCGGAAGCAATGATGGGCCCGGACTCCGAAAAGTGGCTTGGAGCCTCTAAATCCGAAATGGGATCCGTGTCAGAAAACCAATTATGGTCCTTGGTTGATTTACCTAATGGTGCAAAAGCCATTAAGTGTAAATGGATCTTCAAGAAGAAGATTGACGTGGATGGCAATGTCCAAATTTATAAAGCTAGGTTGGTTGCTAAAGGTTTCAGATAGATTCATGGTATTGACTATGATGAAACCTACTCCCCAGTCGCTATGCTTAAATCCATTCGGATTCTTCTAGCAACTGCCGCTTATTATGATTATGAGATTTGGCAGATGGATGTCAAAACCACCTTCCTGAATGGAATTTTGGAAGAGGATGTGTATATGACACAACCTGAGGGTTTTGTAGATCCTAAGAATGCTGGGAAGGTATGCAAACTTCATAAATCCATTTATGGATTGAAGCAAGCATCACGGAGTTGGAATCTTCGTTTTGATGAAGCAGTAAAACAATTTGGTTTCATCAAGAATGAAGAAGAACCATGTGTATACAAGAAGACTAGTGGGAGTGGAATTACGTTTCTCGTACTGTATGTCGATGACATACTTCTTCTCGGTAATGACGTTCTGTTGCTTTAGTCTGTTAAGACTTGGCTCGGAAGTTGTTTTTCCATGAAAGACATGGGAGAAGCCGCGTACATCCTTGGAATCAGAATCTATAGAGATAGAGCGAAGATGCTGATTGGATTGTGCCAGGACAGTTATATTGATAAGGTGTTGCACAGATTCAAGATGCATGATTCCAAGAAGGGCTTCATACCGATGTCTCATGGCATCAATCTCTGCAAGAAGCAGTGTCCAGCGACACATGCTGAGCGAGACTGCATGGGTAGGATTCCTTACGCTTCTGCAATAGGATCTATCATGTATGCCATGCTCTGCACTCGTCCAGATGTAGCTTACGCATTAAGCATGACGAGTAGATACCAATCTTATCCAGGTGAAGACCACTGGACAGCTGTCAAGAATATTCTCAAATATTTGAGACATACCAAGGATAAGTTCTTGGTATATGGAGGAAGTGAAGAACTTGTGGTGAATGGATTCACCGATGCGAGTTTTCAGACGGACATAGACGATTTCCGATCACAGTCTGGATATGTCTTCTGTCTAAATGGCGGTGCAGTGAGCTGGAAGAGCTCTAACCAGAAGACCGTAGCTGATTCCACGACGGAAGCTGAATATGTTGCTGCTTCAGAAGCGGCAAAGGAAGCTGTTTGGATCAAGAAGTTCATGACTGAACTTGGTGTGGTTCCTAGTATCTTGGAGCCAGTGGCTTTGTTTTGTGACAACAATGGAGCCATTGCTCAGGCGAAAGAACCCAGATCACACCAGAAGTCCAAACACCTAGAGAGGAGATATCACCTGATTCGTGATATCGTCAATAGAGGAGAAGTGAAGATCAGTCGAGTTCCGACAGACGAGAATGTCGCTAATCCTCTTACTAAGCCGCTCCCAAGGCCTAAGCATGAGTATCACACTACTGTTGTAGGCATTAGAGATCTTAAGATGTAATCTTGATTCTAGTGGGAGTTCTTGTGGTTTTATTTTAGTTATATTAAGATGTTCTTGTAAACATACTTTTGGATGTGTTTAATGAAATTTGATTTCAGCATTATTTATTGTGATCTAAATAATGGTCCCAAAATAAGTTTATGCCATGTTATAGGTCATCAAGTCGAGGACTTGATCATGAAACCCTATAAGTTATAAATAACATAAATTATGATGTGTCCCTAGTCGAGGTTGTCAAAGTGGGACAATGACAACCGCGAGAGACTAGATTGTAAGGTGACTGTTGACTAAGTTTCATGGAGTCAGTGATATGAGTATCACAGTAAGTCACATAGATATATGTTGATGAACATATGATCGGACATGACCCGCTAATGAGAAGTCTCCAAGATAGTTATATCTGTGTCATGAGAGATTCTCATTACGACTATAGAGTATCTTAGACCTGAGTTCATCATGTTTTCTAGCATATGAATTGGTACACTTTGACCTTGTCAAACGTCGACCCGTAACTGGCGGCTATAACGGCATTGCTTAGGTATATCATGAAGTGTGTGTAGGAACAGGGATGGAACAAGATGGGATTTGTCCCTCCTGTATAACGGGAGATAAATATCTCAGGGCCTATCGAAGATTTAATACTGAGAAAATGTGTGGCCGCACTCAAACGAACTGTAGTTCAGTTGTTTGTCTTGTTCAGTATAGATCAGGAGTTCGATAAACACGATATTGGCTTAATAAGGATGACACTAATCTTGCCTTATGCCAAATCGAGATATAGAGACAAAAGGATTATAGGAATTGATGATTCCAGTACAAGTGGGAGATTTTTGGGATTGTGTCCTGAAATCATACTTGTACTCACTCCTGACGATAGTTGTGTGTCGAGATCAGACAATTTGTATGATACTGGGTGGTTGCAATGCTTTGCTAGAAGCCTCTTGCAGTCTGTGAGTTGTAGACTTCCTGCCAGTATTGTATGATCCTATAGGGTCACACACCTAAGTAAACTGGAAGCATAAATATGGGAATGATCATTATGGTAATGATCATGTCGATGTGTATTGGATACACATTGATATTGAGTTTATAGTTGTGTGTCGATCGACACAGTAAGTGTGTCGATCGACAAAGATCGGGTTTCAAAACTGACGTTTCGATTTTATGACTTAAACGAATTGGGATTTATCCAATTTCGGTTTAGTCATTCCAGGTCATATATAAAGGCTTATATGGTCGACCTGGAACCCTAGCCGTTGACTTTTCTGTTGCAGAGAAAATAGAACCACCAAAACTCAGTGATCCCAAGATCCGGTACTAGCATCCCGGCTTTCCAGCTTTGTGTGCGTGTGTATCTGGTAGAGGCGAAGCATCTGAGTCGCTGCTGATCTCGATTACCATTCATTCCGCTGCCATATCTGAGGTAAACACGAGATCTCTGATTCAATACTATAACCCTAGATACTAGGCTTTCCAACAATGTCTTCGTGCTATTATCTAGATTCTCATTTGCTTGTCTATGTCATGCATGAGCTGGTTAGACGGCTTATGAGAGTTAGAGAAAATCCTGCAGTTTTGCTCAGTCCAAAGGTGGTACAAAACTGTTTGTGTAGCAAGCTTTCGAAGAGCTGAAGGGGCTCTTGATGATATTTGTTTCACTCATGCTATAAGTGCAGTCCAACAACGAAAGACAAATGGAGAATGTCCTAACTTGCAGAGGACAGAAGCCCAAATCTCCGCTGATAAGTCACATTGAAGAAGAAGATGGTCACGACTTTCATCCGCAACAGAGCAGAAGGTACAGGCGGAGGAAGTTCCTATTCCCCATTCTGTGAGTCTTTTTTTCTTTGGTAGCCGATCGAACTGTGCAGTCCACATGAAGAAAGAGAAACAAGGTATATATCCTTTGAACCAGATGGCCCAGTACCAGTCTTTCTTTCCTTCTCTATGTCTTAAGTCCTCCCAGGTCAACCTTGATGAAGATGAGCTTTGGGTTGACCATGAAAAAGAATCTTCTCCATCAGAAGCAGAGGGCACTGGGATGGAGGTTAGGTGATAGTGAATAGCTAGGGCCTCATCCGTATGCGGGTGCTGGAGTGACCAGGAAGATTGAGAGCAGAGCTCCGAGACTCGAGTCCTTTCTGGAATACGCATTGATCTAGGATCTGAAGCGCCTGTAACTTTGATTAGAGGACCTAGAGGAGTCCAACTGTCATACCAAAACCAGGCCGACTTTCCATTGTCTATCGAGCACGTAATGAACCTTTCTTATAACGGTCTAAGCTTCAGAAGAGACTTCCAAGAACCTGAATCACGCTGCAATGGCTTGAGTGCCCAAAAGCTTTCTTTTGCTAGGTGGTGATACATATGCCACTTGACCCATAGCGAGTTACTCCCAAAAAATTAGAGCCAAATGAGACGCAGTAACAGAGTAATGTTCCATGAAGATAAGCTACGAATTCCCAGGCCGCCCTCATCTTTTGGTAAACAACAATTTTTACAGCACACTTTAGTCATGAACCTGTTCTCAGAGGATCCAGCCCATAGGAAGCGGTTTCACATGGCTTCTATTTTCTTGATACATCCTTTTGGCAGAACGAAAGAAGAGAGCCAGAAGTTTACTTGCCCTGTAACGACCGTGGTGATTAGTTGCAAGCATCCTGCGAAGGATAAGAATTTTGCTGACCATGACTTAAAAGTCCTTGCCACCTTGTTAATCAAAGGAGCATATTCAGAAATCTTCAGCTTTCTTGACATTGACGGAAGACCAAGATAGCGTATAGGAAGTGAACCCGAAGTGAACTCGTAGCTGTGTATAGCAATGGTTTCGTCTTGGTTCAGTCCTGCCGTAAATATTTCTGATTTCTGCTGGTTAACCTTGAGACCTGACCATCCTGCAAAGTCATCAAGCGTTTCAGATATACCGTGCAAGGAAGAGCTAGTCCCGTCAAAGAAAATCATGACATCGTCGGCAAACATAAGGTGTGATAATTTGATAGCTTCTGCATTGTGATGATAGCCGATGTATCCTGTCTCAAACCGAGAGGTGAGAAGTCTTGAGAAAACCTCCATGGCTAGCACAAACAAGTAGGGCGACATAGGGTCCCCTTGACGCAGGCCCTTGGTGCTTTTGAAGTAACCCTCTGATGAGCTGTTTACGCTAATTGAGAACGTTGGAGTAGATATGCACTTCATGACCCATCTGATAAATCGTTCGGGGATGTTTATCCCCTTTTAAGTTGCTTCAATGAAGCTCCAATTTACAGAATCAAACGCTTTCTTCAAGTCCACCTTGAGAATACCACGAGGGCCAGTACTTTTGAGGTTATAACCGTTGACCATTTCTGTTGCAAGGAGCACATTCTAAACAAGCAGTCTTCCTGGGAGAAAAACCGATTAAAATGGGGAAATGACTATCTCAAGTAAAGATTTCAGGCGAGCTGTCATTAGGTGAGATATCACTTTATATAACGTATTCAGACACGATATGGGTCTGAACTCGTTGGCGCTTGCAGAATTGGTAGTTTTGGGAATAAGGACCATAGTTGTAGCGTTCCATTGTTTGAGTAGAGAGCCTGAATTGAAGAATTCATCAACTGCCTTAATGACCTCCGCTCCCACTATATCCCAACATCCCAAGAAGAACTCGGGAGTGTATCCGTCTGGCCCACATGTTTTGTTCTTAGGCAGAGACATGAAGGCGTTCTTGGTCTCTGTAGTAGAGAATATAGTGCATAAGGAGGATCGTGTTGGATCCCACTGGATCTAGGGTTTGATATATTGAATGAAAACCAACCTCGTTCTTACCTTTCTGGCAGCGGAATTGAGATGGTGAACGAGATCAGTGGAGCAACGCAAACGCCTTGCCTCTACCAGATACACACGCACGCTCGCTGGAAACGGGATGCTAGTGTCGGATCAACGGGAATCGATTCTCTCTGGTGTTTCTACTGTTTCTGTCAAGAAAAGTCGACTGCTTAGTGTTTTAGGTCGAAACTTACTTGTTATATTCGACCTAAAACACAATTAACGGGCCAGACTTACCCAAGTCTTAATTCGAAAAGCCTTTCGAAAAACCCGAACTGTGTCGACCGACACACAAGCTGTGTCGATCGACACAACACCTTTTTATCGATTATAATGTGTATCCAATACACATTAATATGATCATTACCATAATGATCATTCCCATGTCGTAGCTTCCAGTTTGCTTCGGTGTGTGACCCTATAGGATCATATAGTACTGGTAGTAAGTCCATAACTTACAGATTGCAAGAGGCTTCTAGCAAAACATTGAAACCGCCCAGTACTATACGAATGTATGATCTCGACACACAACTATCATCAGGAGTGAGTACAAGTGTGATTTCAGGACACTATCCCAACAATCTCCCACTTGTACTGGAATCATCAATTCCTATAATCCTTTTGTCTCTATATCTCGATTTGGCATAAGGCAAGATTGGTGTCATCCTTATTAAGCCAACATCGTGTTTATCGAACTCCTGATCTCATACTGAACATTACAAACAACTGAACTACAGTTCGTTTGAGTGCGGCCACACATTTTCTCAGTATTAAATCTTCGATAGGCCCTGAGATATTTATCTCCCGTTATACAGGAGGGACAAATCCCATCTTGTTCCATCCCTGTTTCAACGCACACTTCATGATATACTTGAACAGTGCCGTTATAGTCGCCAGTTACGGGTCGACGTTTGACAAGGTCAAAGTGTACCAATTCATATGCTAGAAAGTATGATGAACTCATGTATAAGGACTATACTCTATAGTCGTAATGAGAACCTCTTATGACACAGATATAACTATCTTGTAGACTTCTCATTAGCGGGTCATGTCCGATCATATGTTCACTAACATATATCTATGTGACTGACTGTGATAATCATATCATTGGCTCCATGAAACTTAGCCAACAGTCACCTCACAATCTAGTCTCTAACGGTTGTCAGTGTCCCAATTCTACAACCTCGACTAGGGACAAAATAATTTATTGACTTATAGGGTTTCATGATCAAGTCCTCAACTTGATGACCTATAATATGTCATAAACTTATTTTGGGACCATTATTTAGATCACAATAAATAATGCTGAAATCAAATTTCATTAAACATTTCCAAAAGAATGTTTACAAGAGCGTCTTATTATAACTAAAACAAAACTAAAACTCCCACTAGAATCAAGATTACATCTTAAGATCTCTAATGCCTACAGCAGTCGTATGACTCTCATGCTTAGGCCTTGGGAGTGACTTAGTCAGAGGATCAGCGACATTCTCGTCTGTCGGAACTCGGCTGATCTTCACATCACCTCTATTGATGATATCTCGAATCAGGTGATATCTCCTCTCCACATGTTTGGACTTCTGGTGTGACCTTGGTTCTTTTGCCTGAGCAATGGCTCCGTTGTTATCACAAAACAAAGCCACTGGCTCCAAGATACTAGGAACCACACCAAGTTCAGTCATGAACTTCTTGATCCAAACAGCTTCCTTTGCCGCTTCTGAAGCAGCAACATATTCAGCTTCCGTTGTGGAATCAGCTACGGTATTCTGCTTAGAGCTCTTCCAGCTCACTGCACCGCTATTTAGACAGAAGACATATCCAGATTGTGATCGGAAATCGTCTCTGTCTGTCTGAAAGCTCGCATCGGTGAATCCATTCACCACAAGTTCTTCACTTCCTCCATACACAAGGAATTTATCCTTAGTATGTCTCAAATACTTGAGAATATTCTTGACAGCTGTCCAGTGAACTTCACCTGGATCAGATTGGTATCTACTCGTCATGCTTAACGCGTAAGCTACATCTGGACGAGTGCAGAGCATGGCATACATAATAGATCCTATTGCAGAAGCATAAGGAATCCTATTCATGCGTTCTCGCTCAGCAGGTGTCGCCGGACACTGCTTCTTGCTGAGACTCATGCCATGAGACATCGGTATGAAGCCCTTCTTGGAATCTTGCGTCCTGAATCTGTGCAACACCTTATCAATATAAGTGTCCTGGCACAATCCAATCAGCCTATTCAATCTATCTCTGTAGATTCTGATCCAAGAATGTATGCGGCTTCTCCCATGTCTTTCATGGAAAAACAACTTCCAAGCCAAGTCTTGACAGACTGAAGCAACGGAACGTCATTACCGAGGAGGAGTATGTCATCGACATACAGTACAAGAAACGCAATTTTGCTCCCACTAGTCTTCTTGTAAACACATGGTTCCTCTTCGTTCTTGATGAAACCAAATTGTTTTACTGCTTCATCAAAACGAAGTTTCCAACTCCGTGATGCTTGCTTCAATCCATAAATGGATTTATGAAGCTTGCATACTTTCCCAGCATTCTTAGGATCCACAAAACCTTCAGGCTGTGTCATATACACATCCTCTTCCAGAATACCATTCAGGAATGCGGTTTTGACATCCATTTGCCAAATCTCATAATCATAATGAGCGGCAATCGCTAGAAGAATCCGAATGGATTTAAGCATAGCGACTGGGGAATAGGTTTCATCATAGTCAATACCATGAATTTGCTTGAAACCTTTAGCCACCAACCTCGCTTTGTAAATCTGTACATTACCATCCACGTCAATCTTCTTCTTGAAGATCCATTTACACTCAATGGCTTTTGCACCATTAGGTAAATCGACCAAGGACCATACTTGGTTTTCTGACATGGATCCCATTTCGGACTTAGAGGCTCCAAGCCACTTTTCGGAGTCCGGGTCCATCATTGCTTCCGCGAAGGTCGCTGGTTCGTCACTTTCAATGATCATCATATCATTGGAATCGGTTACGAGAAATCCATAGTATCTCTCGGGTTCGTGACGGATCCTACCGGACCTGCGAACTTCAGGCTCCACAGGCGCAGGTTCCACAGAACTTTGTGGATCCAGCTGCTGCTCTTTCTCAATAGGATGAGTAGCTTCCTGTGCATCTTGAATTTCTTCAAGATGTACTTTACTCCCACTGTTTTTCTTAGAGAGAAACTCCCTCTCAAGAAAAGAACAGTCCCGAGCAACAAATACTTTGTTCTCAGATTGGTTGTAAAAGTAGTATGCCTTGGTTTCCCTAGGATAACCAACGAAGTAGCATTTATCTGATTTGGGTGCAAGCTTTTCAGAGATTAATCGTTTGACATAAGCCTCACATCCCCAAATCCTCAGGAAAGACAGACTAGGAACATTCCCAGTCCACAGTTCATGTGGTGTCTTTTCCACTGATTTAGATGGCACCCTATTTAGTGTAAACGTAGACGTTTCTAGAGCGTATCCCCAAAAGGATAATGGAAGATTAGAATGACTCATCATAGACCGAACCATATCCAATAAGGTTCGATTCCTCCTCTCTGACACTCCATTCCATTGGGGTGTACCAGGAGGAGTGAGTTGTGAAATAATTCCACACTCGCTCAGATAGTCGCTGAATTCTTGACTCAAGTATTCTCCTCCGCGATCCGATCGCAGGACTTTGATACTTTTGCCAAGTTGATTATGTACTTCATTCTTGAATTCCTTGAATCTATCAAAGGATTCTGACTTGTTTCTCATCAAATAGACATAGCCATACCTATTGAAGTCATCAGTGAAGGTAATGAAGTACTTGTAATTTCCTCTGGCAACAGTACTCATCGGCCCACATACATCAGTATGAATAAGGCCCAATAAGTCACTGGCCCTTTCATTTGGTTTGTTGAAAGGGGCTCTAGCCATTTTGCCCACCAAGCAAGATTCGCATTTCTCACATGATTCAAAATCAAATGAGCCCAGAAGCCCATTTCGATGGAGCCTTTGGATGCGTTTCTCATTGATATGGCCTAAACGACAATTCCATAAGAAAGTCGGGTTTTCGTCATTGGACTTAAACCGCTTTGTATTTATGTTAAAGTTAGGCATTTCTTGGTCTAATACATATAACCCATTATCTAATGGGGCGCTACCATAATATGTACCATCACGATTAAAAGAACAAACTTTATTCTTAACAGCAAAATCAAAACCTTCCAAATCCAAAACAGAAACTGAAATTATGTTTCTGCTAATCGCAGGTACAAAGTAGCAATTATTTAAAATTAAAACCATGCCCGAAGGTAAGGACAACTCGTAGGTGCCTACGGCCAGTGCAGCAACCTTAGCTCCATTCCCGACCCGTAGCTCTACTTGTCCTTTCTTCAGCGTCCTACTGTTTCTTAGTGCCTGCACATCCGTACAAATGTGAGCACCGCAGCCGGTATCCAATACCCACGAAGTAGAACGAGAAGATATAACATTAAGTTCGATAACATAAATACCTGAATCAGACGCATCATACGTCTTCTTCAGCTTCTTGTAATCTTCCATGAACTTCTTGCAGTCTTTCTTCCAATGCCCCAACTGTTTGCAGTAGTTGCACTTATCCTCAGGAGAAGGCCCGGATTTGGGCTTCGTCTTGGGCTTGTCCTGACTTTCAGCCTGGACAACATGGGCCTTACCCTTACCCTTCTTTGGTTTCTTAAACCTTTTACTCCCTTGTACCATCAGGACACTGGGAGTAGCCTTCTTGAGATTCGGTTCTGCTGTCTTCAGCATACCGTGCAACTCAGTCAATGTCTTAGTCATGTTTTGCATGTTGTAGTTCATGATGAACTGATCAAAACACGACGGCAAAGACTGCAGAATCATGTCAGTGGCTAGCTCCTGGCTAATGGCACAGTCCAGTTTCCCCAGGTTATCAATGTAACCCATCATTTTAAGGACATGAGGACTTACTGGACTGTCCTTAGCCAGCTTGCAATCCATGAGAGATTTAACCGTCTGGTATCTCTCTGTGCGAGCTTGCTCCTGAAACAAAGCTTTCAGGCTGTTAATCATCTCAATGGGTGACATCACGTTCTCATATTGCTTCTGCAGCTCAGAGTTCATAGTCACCATCATTAGACAATTAACATCTTTGACATCAGCTGAATGCTTATCCCAAGCATTCTTTTCTGTCTGCGGGGCATTGGAATGTGGCCTCTCGGTGAGAACTCTTTCAAGGACATATTCCTTGTTCTCCTGCCTGAGAACTATTCTCAGGTCCGATACCATTCCAAGAAATTAGATCCATTTAACTTGTCCTTCTCAAGGACGGATCTTAGTGATAAAGTGTTGATGTGAGTTGAGACAAACATAGCTGTAATTAAAAGGAGGTAGAGTTTTAGTTATAATGCTCAAGAAATGAGAATTCTTATCTAATAAGAAAAACTCGCATTGTATTCAAAACTATGTTTCCTCAGATGAATACAATGAGCCAAGATCCTCAGATTACTAAAATTCGAGTGGGCAACTCGCCGTTACTCAAACTTCAGTCATCTAGGTAAGCAAATCATTGCTAATTGTACCCAGTACAACTCCTGGTCGTGGATAAGACAAACTATGTTTAATCCACTCCGATGTCTCTGGGCCCAGAACTTCTGACAGCCCAGTCAAGTATAACCAATCTCTTCTGTCTTGTGATCATTAATAGTTGCACTGCAAATCTATCAATGATCACCTGCATTTCTTATGTTGCTGCGGACACCAAGGACTCCAAGGATGTCCAACAACAACACGAGTCGTGACAGTAGACGAGATCGGGCAAGACATCAAGATCACTTGATATTTAGTTGAGGAAAAGAACCGTTTTATCTTGATGCATATCCAATATACATCCAAGAATTAATTAGTTTATTTAAAACATTCAGTTTTAATAGTTTTAGGTTCATCTAGAACTTTTAGGATTAAACTGTTCTGGTATATGCAAATTTGTGGTCCAACCAGTATATCTGCGAATGTTGTGTCGATCGACGCCAACCATTGGCATCGGTCGACGCAACCCATCTCAAACCGATCTTCGATAACCGGTCAAACCGGATCGAATTTACTTAACCAATTCAATTCAATTGAACCGGTTCGGTTTAATGGTCCATGTCGATCGTCACACACTGTGTGTCGATCGACACTACCAAACCAGAACCAATTTGGTTAATTAAAATTAACCGAGCGAAATAACCAGTTCAATCCAATTGAATCGATCTAACTAATCGCATTGCCTGTGTCGGCCGACACACCCAGTGTATCGATCGACACAGCAGGAAAACAGGTACTCGATCTCAGATCGAAACCTTAAAATTATTTGCGGATTTTCGCCTTGTGTCGACCGACACACGCTTTGTGTCGATCGACACTTTGCGACAAACCCTAAAATTTTACGTTTTGTTTCGCGGTGTGTCGACCGACACACGCTTTGTGTCGATCGACACAGTGCGATTTCAACAATATCATCGTTTTCCAACATGAACAAAATCCGAGATTAACATCCAACAACATCAAGTTTCGAATTAATTTCACCAGATTCAATAGCTAAACCCTAACATGCTCTGATACCACTGTTGGATCCCACTGGATCTAGGGTTTGATATATTGAATGAAAACCAACCTCGTTCTTACCTTTCTGGCAGCGGAATTGAGATGGTGAACGAGATCAGTGGAGCAACGCAAACGCCTTGCCTCTACCAGATACACACGCACGCTCGCTGGAAACGGGATGCTAGTGCCGGATCAACGGGAATCGATTCTCTCTGGTGTTTCTACTGTTTCTGTCAAGAAAAGTCGACTGCTTAGTGTTTTAGGTCGAAACTTACTTGTTATATTCGACCTAAAACACAATTAACGGGCCAGACTTAATCAAGTCTTAATTCGAAAAGCCTTTCAAAAAACCCGAACTGTGTCGACCGACACACAAGCTGTGTTGATCGACACAACACCTTTTTATCGATTATAATGTGTATCCAATACACATTAATATGATCATTACCATAATGATCATTCCCATGTCGTAGCTTCCAGTTTGCTTAGGTGTGTGACCCTATAGGATCATATAGTACTGGTAGTAAGTCCATAACTTACAGATTGCAAGAGGCTTCTAGCAAAACATTGTAACCGCCCAGTACTATACGAATGTCTGATCTCGACACACAACTATCATCAGGAGTGAGTACAAGTGTGATTTCAGGACACTATCCCAACAGATCGATCTAGATCCGAGCAACTGAAGTTCAGCAAGAGAGATATATCTTCCTGCATGAAGTTAGGCTCGTCTATTTCTGCCCCCAGGATGTTTTCAAAGTACTCCATGCAATGGTTATGAATTTCTTCTTGAGTATCATAGACATTGCCATTATAGTCAGACAGATGGTGAATGTAGTTTCAGGATCTTCTAGCCAACATGATTCCGTGAAAGTATGCGGATCCGCAATCTCCATCCCTTGCCCAAGTAACACGGGACTTTTGCAGTAAAAAAGCGTCCTCAGCTTGAACCAGAACTTGCCATTTTCTGGTTGCTTCAAATTCCAACTCAGCAAGTGCATGAGTAGGATTAGACATGAAGTCGGCTTGACTGCCAGCAACCACTAGTTCCGCCTCCATTTTTCTCTTCTCCAGATCAGAGTAGTTTTCTCTGCAAAAGGATCTTATTGGATTCTTCAATTCTCTCAGTTTATGGGAAACACGGAACATTGCTGAACCCACCATGTTTGTGGAGAACCACTCATCTGCAACTAGCGTAAAGAAGTCTTCATTTTGGAGGAAACCGTTTAGGAACTTAAATGGCTTCTTAGTTCTTTGATGGGCCATCGATAACTGAACAATACAAGGAACATGGTTTGAGAACAATGGCTCGCCAAAGAATCCAAGAGAGTCAGGAAATAGCGCAGGCTAAGAGTCGTTTACGAGAATCCTATCCAACTTTTTGGCTACAGGGTTGGCTTTTCTCTTGTTCCACCATGTGAAGGAATCACCCCTAAAGGGAAGATCCTCTAGAGCTTCCTGCAGAAAACATTCTTGAAAATCTCTTGTAGGACGGTCAGCGTTGGTGGAGGAAGGGGATGAGTGCTCAATAGGACACAATGTTTGGTTGAAGTCTCCTATGACCACTCAATCCTTTCCTGATGCTTCCTGAGATGAAGAGAAAGCCAAGATCTCGTCCCAAAGAAGCTTTCTAACCGATTCCTCGTTGGATGCATAGACAAAGGATACAAGAAAGGTGCTATGAACTGAGGGAAGCTTCACCTCACAGACAACCATTTGCAGTGACTTAGACAAAATGTTAATTGTAACAGAAGGGTGCCATAGAACCCGAATTTTACCTAAATCTGAATGATCATAATTATTTTCAAATCTCCTGTTGGGAATGTCCTGAAATCTATTGTACTTACTCCAAGTGAAAGTCGTATTGTCGAGATGAGACAATCATACGATACTGGGCAGTCATAATGCTTTGCTAGAAGCCACTTATGATCAATGGGTTAAGAACTCATTGCTAGTGTTATATGATCCTACAGGGTCACACACCTAAGAAAACTGGACATTGTATGTGAGGTTGATCATTAATGTAATGATCGGGTGAATGCATATTTGATATGCATTCAATACCAACTTTTCTGGGCAGTGTCGATCGACACACTAAGTGTGTCGGTCGACACAGATCGGCCGTGTCGATCGACACATAGAGTGTGTCGGTCGACACAACTCGCGGATTACCAAATTAATTCGGTTTAATCGTTGGTTAATTCCGTTGTGGTTTAAGTCGACATATATAAGATATATGGTCGACCTAAACTCGAAGCCAACCTAATTCACAGCCACCAGAACGAGAAAAGAAACCTCTCTAGAGATTAGATCTCTTATAGGCACTAGCATCCCTTCTGTTCAGTTTGTGTGCGTGTGGATACCAGTAGAGGCGCAGCATTTGAGGCGCTCTAGATCTCGATTATCTGCAAATCTTCCGCTGCTAATCACCAGGTAATTCTGAGATCCCAATGATTCAATAACATGAACCCTAGATCCTAGGCTTGGAATTCAGACCAGGGTTGCCTAATTGGATTAGGAACTGCTAGAAATTCCTTCAGTGGTATCAGAGCCTTAGGGTTCTATTGGATCTGTAGCATGTTGATTAGATTGGTTGAATCTGGATCTCTGTATAGTTGATACAAACATGTTAAAATTCGTTTTCATGAAAATCTAGTTTTAGGTTTTTTTTACTTGAAAAACGATTAGGGTTTATCGCCCCGTGTCGATCGACACCAATCCGGTATCGGTCGACACAGAAGGATAACCCGAATAAAACTTGTTTCGCCTAGTGTCGATCGACACAAGAGTTGTGTCGGTCGACACAAACCTCGCGAGATTGATGAATCGGTTCAATTGGATTGGACCGGTTATCGAGCTTGGTTAATAATGGTTGAACACTGTGAATGGTTTAATTGCGATTGGTTTGATTAGGTTGGTATCGACCGATGCTAGTGTAGCATCGATCGACACTGACCGGTATTCAAAACCGGATCAATTGGATTGATCGGTTATCGCGGATTGCTTTTGGTTATTCTGCATCGATCGACACTATAGTAGTGTCGGTCGACATCAGATTCGATGGTTTAGGTTATGGAACCTGAAATCACAGAACAACAGCAAGATAAATCAATTAATTAGAAAAATTAAAACATAATAAAACTGAACGTTTTAAATGGTTCCGTTCCTCAACCAAATATCAAGTGATACTTGATGTCTTTCCAATCTTGTCAACTGTCAAGACCCATTTAATTGTGTGATAGACTTGCAGTGCAAGATGTCCACAATTTCATGAGTAAGACAGAGGTAATCGTGTTGATGGATTTGCAGTGCAAGACATCGACAATTACATGACTTAAGAGATTGGTTTACTTGACTGGGCCATCAAAATCGCTTTGGGCTCAGAGACATCAGGTGGATTGGACATAAGATGTCAATCCACAACCAAGAGTTATATTGGATATAACTAGCAAAGTTGTTGCTTACCTAGATAGCTAAAATTTGGGTGATAGCCAGTGGCTCGCTCAAGTTTAGTGAAGTATGGGTCTTGGATCATTATATTCATCTGAGGAAACATTGTTTGAATATAATGCGAGTTTTCTTAATAGTTAAGACTTCTCATTTCTTGAACATAATAACTAAACCTCCCTTGTTTTTCCAGCTATGTCTAGCACAAACCATTGTAACAATTTCTCCCTGCGATCCGTCCTTGAGAAGGACAAGTTAAATGGATCAAACTTTCTTGAATGGTATCGGAACTTGAGAATTGTTCTCAAACAGGAGAAAAAGGACTATGTCCTTGAGAAAGTTCTCCCCAAGAAGTACCGAGCCAATGCCTGGCAGTCAGATAAGGATGCTTGGGATAAGCATTCTAATGATGCGGTGGATGTGAGTTGTCTCATGTTGGCTACCATGAACTCGGAATTGCTGAAGAAATATGAGTACGTGGAGTCGCCAATAGAGATGATCACTGGCCTGAAAAGTATGTTTCAGGAGCAGGCACGAACTCAGAGATACCAGACGGTAAGATCTCTGATTGAGTGCAAGCTACCAAATGGCGAACCAGTTAGTCCTCATGTCATTAAGATGATGGGTTATATTGATAACCTGGGGAAACTGGATTGTCCCATTAGCCAAGAGTTGGCTACTGACATCATTCTGCAGTCACTGCCGTCAAGCTATGATCAATTTGTTATGAACTATAACATGAACAACTTGACGAAGACGTTGACTGAATTGCATGGGATGCTTAAGACTGCTGAACCTAACATCAAGAAGGACACCCCAAATGTCCTTATGGTACAAAAGGGTAAAAAAAGTTTAAGAAACTTGGTAAGAACAAAGGTGATGGCAAGACGAGCTCGATTGTGAATCCAAGCGAGTCTGGCCATGCTCCGAAGGTTAAAACCAGTCCTTCTGAAGATGTTAAGTGCCGTTATTGTAATGGTTATGGGCATTTGAAAAGAAACTGCAATAAATTCATGGAAGATTATGAGAAGCTGAAGAAGACGTACGAGACTTCTTCTTCAGGTATTTATGTTATAGAAGTAAATGTTACTTCTTATAGTTCTACTTATTGGGTATTTGATACCAGCTGTGGTACTCATATTTTGTGAAAATGTGCAGGGCCTAAGCAAAAGTAGGACTATGGAGAAAGGACAAGTGGATCTACGCGTGGGAAATGGAGCAAGAGTTGCTGCATTAGCCGTAGGAGTATTTCATTTGTTTTCTTTTATGGCATGTTTTGAACTTAAAACTGCTACTATGTACCTGCTATGAGCAAAAAGATTATTTCTATTCCTTGTTTGGATATGGAAGGATATCAGTTTTCAAATTAAGAATAAGTGTTATTCATTTGATTACAATGATATATTTTATAGTAGCAATCTATTAGAGAATGAACTTTATGTTCTAAACAAGAATGTGCCTAACTATAACATTAATACCAAGAGATTCAAGTCAAATGATACGAATCAAACTTCTCTCTGGCATTGTCGTTTTAGGCCACATAAATGAGAAACAGATTCAGAAGCTCCATAGTGATGGGCTATTGGGCTCATCTGATTATGAATCATAATGAGTAAAGTGAATCTTGTTTTATTGGGTAAAATGACGGAGGCCCCTTTCAACAAAAAAGGTAGTGTCGATCGACACAAACGGTGCGTCGGTCGACACAGGTCGCGAACGAACAAAATGAAAGGGCCAGTAACTTATTGGGCTTTGTACATACGGATGTGTATGGCCCGATGAGCACAAGTGCTAGAGGAAACTTTCAGTACTTCATTACCTTTACTGATGATTCCAGTAGGTACGGTTAAGTCTTATTAATAAGACATAAGTCAGGATCTTTGAAAAGTTCAAAGAGTTCCAAAATGAAGTACATAATCAATTTGGCAAAGGTATTAAAGCTCTACGATGAGATCATGGAGGTGAATACTTAAGTCAAGAATTTAGTGATCATCTGAGAGATTGTGAAAGTGTTTCACAATTCACTCCTCCTGAATCAGACTTTATTAGATATGGTTTGATTGATGATGAGTCACTTAGATCTTCCATTATCCTTCTAAGAATACGCTCTAGAAACGTCTGCGTTTACACTAAATAGGGTTCCATCAAAATCAGTTACAAAGATACCACATGAGATGTGGAATGAAAATGTTTCTGATTTATCCATCATGGAGATTTGGAGTTGTGAGACTTATATAAAACGTTTAATCTCTGATAAGCTCACACCCAAATCTGATAAGTGCTACTTCATTGGTTATCCTAACAAAACCAAGGCATGTTACTTTTACAACCAGTTCGAGAACAAATTGTTTGTTGCTCGGAACTATGTTTTCTTAAGAAAGACTTTCTTTCCAAGAAGAACAGTGGGAGTAAAAGTACAACTCGAAGAAATTCGAAAGTCACAGGAGACTGCTCAACCTGATGAGGAAGAGCAGCAGTTGGATCTACAAAGAGTTTTAGAACCTGCACATGTGGTGCCTAAAGTTTATAAAGGATCTGGTGAATGTATATTCGATGTACATTCAAATGCGAGTTTCTGAAGAAGTGTCGATCGACACAAACGTTGTATCGATCGACACAGATCACGAACCAAAATATTTTGGTTTATGACTCAATTAACTACGGTTTAAATCTTGGTTAATTAGGTCGTGGTAAAAGTATACATATGAGATATGTGTGCGCGACTTTTACAGGAAACTGAAGCTCGCAGATCCGAAAGGATCCGTCACGAACCCGAGAAATGTGGATTTCTCGTAACCAATTGCCGTGATCTACTGATCATTGAAAGTGACGGGCCTGCGAATTTTGAAGAAGCATTGATGGGCCTTGACTCCGAAAATGGCTGAAAGCCGCTGAATCCGAAATGGGATCCATGTCACAGAACCAAGTATGACTTGGGTTGATTTACCCGATGGTGTAGAAGCCATTGTGAGTAAATGGATTTTCAAGAAGAAAAGATGACATGGATGGTTATATTCAAATATAAAAGGCTAGGTTGGTGGAAAAAGGCTTCAAGCAAATTCATGGTGTTGATTATGAAGAAATCTATTCCCCAGTCAACATGCTTAAAGTCCATTCGAATTCTCCTAGCAACCGCCACTCATAATGGTTATGAGATCTGGCAGATGGATGTGAAAACAGTTTTCCTTAATGGAATTCTGGAAAGGGATGTGTACATGACACAACCTGAAGTTTTCAGTGATCCTAATGAAGCTAGGAAGATATGCAAGCTTCATCAATCCATTTATGGATTGAAGCAAGCATCTCGGAGTTGAAATCTTCGTTTTGATAAAGCAGTCAAAAGGTTTGACTTCGTCATGAATGAGGAGGAACCGTGTGTTTACAAGAGGACTAGTGGGAGCGCAATTGCATTTCTAGTATTGTATGTTGATAACATACTACTTCTCGGAAATGAAGTTCCATCGTTTCAGTCTGTTAAGACTTGACTCGAAAGTTATTTTTCGATAAAATTATGGGAGAAACCGTATACATTCTTGGAATAAGAATCTATAGAGATAGATTGGATAAGCTAATTGGATTGTGTCAAGATACTTATGGTGATAAGGCCTTGCACAGGTCCAGTATGCAGGATTCTAAGAAGGGCTTCGTGCAAATGACTCTTGGTATTACTCTTAGCAAGACGCAGTGTCTTTCGACACACGCTGAGCAAGGGCGAATGAGGGTCAGGCTACTGCTAAAGGCATTAGATGTCTTAAGATGTGATCTTAATTTTAGTGGGAGTCATTGTTATTAATTTTAGTTATGATATGATGTTCGTATAAACATAATTTGATTATGTTATTGAAATCTGACATCTGTATTATTTAATAATGGTTATTAAATAATAGTCCCAAAGTAATTTATGACATTTTATAGGTCATCAAGTATGTGACTTGATCATGAAACCCTATAGATAATAAATGACATAAATTATGTTGGTCCCTGGTCAAGGTTGTTAAAATGGGACATTAACAACCACGTGAGACTAGTATGTGAGGTGACTGATGACTAAGTTTCATGGAGTCATTAATAAGAGTATTAAAGTCAATCACATAGATATGTGTTGGAGAACACAGGATCGGACATGACCCACTGATGAGAACTCTACGAGATAGTTATATAAGTGTCATGAGAGTTTTCATTACGACTATAGAGTATAGTCCTTAGACCTGAGTTCATCATGTTTTCTTACATATGAATTGGTCCGCTTTAACCTTGTCAAACGTCAGCCGTAACTGGTGACTATAAAGGCATTGATTGGGCGTATCATGAAGTGTGTGAAGAAACAGGGATGGAACAAGATGGGATTTGTCCCTCCTATATAACAGGAGATAAATATCTCAGGGCCCATCGAAGATTTGATACTGAGAAATGTGTGGCCACACTCAAACGAGGTGATTGTCAGTCGTTTGTCTTATCAGTATAAATCGGAGTTCGATGAACATGATCTTGGCTAAATAAGGGTGACACAGATCTTGCCTTATGCCAGATTGAGATATAGTGACGAAGGGATTAAAGGAATAGATGATTCCAGTACAAGTGGGAGATTGTTGGGAATGTCCTGAAATTTATTGTACTTACTCCAAGTGAAAGTCGTATTGTCGAGATGAGACAATCATATGACACTGGGCAGTCATAATGCTTTGCTAGAAGCCACTTATGATCAATGGGTTAAGAACTCATTGCTAGTGTTATATGATCCTACAGGGTCACACACCTAAGCAAACTGGACATTGTATGTGAGGTTGATCATTAATGTAATGATCGGGTGAATGTATATTTGATATGCATTCAATACCAACTTTTCTGGGCAGTGTCGATCGACGCACTAAGTGGGTCGGTCGACACAGATCGTCCGTGTCGATCGACACATAGAGTGTGTCGGTCGACACAACTCGCGGATTACCAAATTAATTCGGTTTAATCGTTGGTTAATTCCGTTGTGGTTTAAGTCGACATATATAAGATATACGGTCGACCTAAACTCGAAGCCAACCTAATTCACAGCCACTAGAATGAGAAAAGAAACCTCTCTAGAGATTAGATCTCTTATAGGCACTAGCATCCCTTCTGTTCAGTTTGTGTGCGTGTGGATACCAGTAGAGGCGCAGCATTTGAGGCGCTCAAGATCTCGATTATCTGCAAATCTTCTGCTGCTAATCACCAGGTAATTCTGAGATCCCAATGATTCAATTACATGAACCCTAGATCCTAGGCTTGGAATTCAGACCAGGGTTGCCTAATTGGATTAGGAACTGCTAGAAATTCCTTCAGCTCCAACCAGGAAGAATAGAGTTAACGAACTTTCTTTGCTTGGGCTGCTTTACATGAGTCTCAATAAGACTCCCAAAAAGAGGTTGATGCTACTTTATCTATTTTTTTAAACCGGTACGGTGATTTTTTTTATTGAAACCTCGTACATTCCAGCCAAAAAGTTGTATACGCATTACGTTACTTGAGTTTGGGACCCTTGTCCCATAATTTATTCTGTTTCTTTTGATTCAGAAAGTTAATAAACTGGTCTTCCTTACTTCTGATTCTCCCTCCTCGGCATCTGAGGAAGCAACGTCAGAGGAGTCGGCTTCTGCTTCAGACGTAACCACTTTATCCTCAGGTGCCTTAGACATGCTAGCTTCTCCAACCACAATCTGATTAAACTGATCCTGGGCTTTGATTAATCTAGGACCTGCCGGTTTCCCCTCCTGCTGCAGAGGACCCAATTGTTTACTCGGTGGGAAGACTTGTTGCACGATAGAGGTCGTGGTCACTGGCTTAGTCTTAGTCTTTTTTTGTTTCTGCCCTTGCATTGTACAAGCCGGAGACGCATGGGTCTTGGATTGATAGAGAGAGCAGTATATCGGATCTTTCTTGCAGCGTTTCAGATTGTGACCCACTTCCCTACAGAAGGATAATATTGGAGGCATCCAGGGACTAGATACTTCAACCCTGACAATTTCTCCCGATTGGAACCTCGCATTGACTGCTTCCGGCAACGGTTTTCTCGGGTCGGTGATGGTGAAGACTTTAGCCACCTCAAGATTAGTTTTATTTGTCGTGGTCGGGTGCAGGAACTGATGCTCTCCTACATGTCCAACAATTCTCTCAAGTCCTTCATCGTTGAAAATCTATTAGGTGATTCAAATTTCAAATTGTCTGAGATGTATATGAAAATGGGAATGTGGAGATTGTTAATGATGGGATTACTTATGGCGGATGCATGCTTTGACTGTCGTGGCACATGCCCCATAGTAAATCAATATTATAGTAAACAAATTTAAGTTTATTAAATATAAAATATTCAGTTTAACTGATGTTAACAGAGAAAATTGTAAAAAAAAAATTCTGAATTTTCAAAACCAAGCAAAAAAATGATTTAACTGAAAACTTCATTGAACTTTTAATTTTTCAAATATTAGTCAAATTAATCTTAATTATATGTTGATTAAACCCTTTTTATCGTCTAGGACACTATTACAATCGTACGTGATATTTGATCTAATTCTAACACTAAGGATCTTCTGATCAAGATCAACACCATGATTCAACTATATGCATCATCTACGATTACGATGAACAGCTCCACAAACAATGACTCCATGGCAGCTCTCCCCTGCAACACTTGATCTACGACGAACGGCTTCACATGTACCACACCTGTGATGGACAGCTCTCCCACAACACATGAGACCATTATGGTTGTTGTTACCTGTAACTTTGGACCTCCTAGAAGCTTGAATTGATTAATCTGGCTAAACTGCATTCTTTGGGAACCGAACCCAAGACCTGGTGTAGCAGCCTTTAAACCCCTAAAAAAACAAGCTTTAAAAGTGCTGAAAAAAATAAACGTCTGTCAACATATCATCATCGATTAATTAAAGAGTTTTAGCATAACACTCTCCAAACCTAAAGCTCTAATTCCCAAAATCTCCACAATTCTTAGTAGTCATCTTCTTCGACGACGACCACAAATCTTCTCTGACGGCGACGCTTATCCGACGACGAAGGCAACACTGTTTATCTTACAATGACACCAACACTTCTTCGACAACAAGGTTTTCAGACGGGTCTTGCAGGTGGCGGTAGTCACTGGTGTCGTGTCCTGACCTTTGGTGGTATGTGAAATAGTTTTTTCTTTGTCGCTTGCGTTGTCATTTTTATTTTTGGTTCAGTTCTGCGGACTGTTAGGTAGGTCGTGCTCGTTGACGTAGTAGGTCACCGTTTTCTTTCCCTCCTTTTTGAGTTTTTGTATTCTTAGTTGTAGTGTTGGCGGTGTTGGAATTATGTCCAGTAATCTCTGTACTGTCTCTAGAAAGTAAGAGTATGTCAATGATCAGACATAAGTCATATAATACTGGGGGTCATGATGGCTTGCTAGAGTCCGCTCATGATCTATAAGTCTTGGACTTATTGCCTTTATTATATGATCCCATATGGGTCACACGCCTAAGCTAACAGGAAACTATGAAGGAACGGTTCTGCAGATGTACGGTAAAAGTGCTAGGCATTTACTGTGCTTGGAGAGATAGAAGGGCCTGATTAAATCCAAGGGATTTAATCAGACTGAGAATTGGGCCCAAAAGCCCATGAGAACTAAAAGGAGTTTTAATGAATAAAACTTGACCTAGCTCTCTAATTCTCCTAAGCCTCTCTGCGCCTCTCTCTCTCTCTTCTGCGCCTCCCTCCCTGTGGTCTAGCAGCCTTCTTCCTGTTGGTGTGCGTGTGTGAACCTTTGGAGGAGCTATCTCTTGGTGGTTCTGCTGATCTCTGACAATACCTCCTCTTCCGCTGCATAAACAAGGTATTAGGTGAGATCCTTTATGATTCTGCAAGAGAACCTAGATCCAAGCATGTTTAGTAGGATCAATCAATGAGTAATTGAATCAGGACAAACTAATCAATCCTTCAGTGGTATCAGAGCCATTGGTTCTGTTAGGATTTCTTGTTAGAATCATGTTTAGGTTGTTTAGAAGTGTTTGAATCAATCTGTGCTTGAATTTGATAAGAAAACACTTAAGAAACAATAGTTGAAAACCCTAAACTGAAATTGCATCGCTCGATGCATAACTAAGATCGGATTGATGCACGGATCGCTCGCTTTGCGGATCGATCGCGTGGTCATTCGATCGCGAGAGATGGTCCGATCGGCTGAGCGGATCGCATGGATCGATCGTTGCGATCGATGGCATGGATCGTCGGCGATCGTATCCCGCCTTCTCTCGACCCAAGCCATCTCGCCGCTCTCGTCCCGATCGATCGCGTGAAAGCATCGATCATCAGGGACCCGAGCATCGATCGTTGCGGTTTGGTTTGTGGCTCGGTTTAAGATAATTAAAACTTAATCGTCACGGTTTAATAATTACAGATTTAATAAAATTTATTAGATCTGGTTAAACCGTGATAAGAAATCCAAAGTCGTAAAATTGGATTTAGTGCCTAAACCAGTGGTTTTCTAATTTAATTTGGTTTGACCAAATAAATTGAGAAAATCTGGTTTAGTAAATAACCGGTTGACAATTGTGGTCATCGTAGTAATTAATTTTGGTTAGACCAATTTTAATGAACCAGACCGGTTATGTCATTTAATTGGACAATTGGGTTATGTCTTGGACATAGACCAATTCTTGGGCCATGGGCCAAGAAGTTAAAACAATTGGGCCAATTATTTGAGTCTTTTCTTCAGATTGAATTTAAAATTTTATTTAATAATTAAAATTTATTTTAAATTAATCAGTTTCCAAAATTTTCAAATTAGAAAGTTTCTTAGAATAGAAGTTTCTAGATTTGCATGTTTTGGATATTTAGGAAATTTCTATAGTTAGAAAGTTTCCGATTTTAGGAAGTTTCCAATTTTAGAAAGTTTCCAAAATCAGTAGGTTTCCAAAAATGGAAAGTTTCCAAAATAGTAATCCTCTTTTTTGGAATGAAATTTTAAGAAAACCTATAAACCTCAAATAATATCAAGCGTTGGATGTCTTGCCCAGTCTATGTCAGCTGTTGAAACCCATTCAATCGTACACATGGCCTTACAGTGTGAGGGTGTCTATCTTTTGCGTGGGTAAGACAGTTTGTGATTCATTGATGTCATTGGAAGTCCCAGACATTAGTGATTACATGAATGTATAGTCTGGTTTTCTTGACTAGGCCATCGGGAGTCCCGGGCCTTGAGACATCAGAGTGGATTAGGCCTCGGGCCCAGATTCACAACCAAGAGTTATATCACGGATATAATTAGCCGAGATAGGGCTTACCGATATAAGCTAAGGTTGAGTGACGGCCAGTGGCCCACTTTGATCTTAGTTATATGTGGATCTTGGAATCATTATATTCTATTGAGGGTAACTAATGTTATTGAATATAATGAGAGATTAATCATATTAACTATAATGCGAGATTAATCATATTGAACATATTAACTAAAAATCCTTTTATCTTATATTTCAGCTATGACTACTACAAGCACTCAAAACACATTCTCAATCCGGTCTGTTCTCGACAAGGAGAAGCTGACTGGAACGAACTTCCTGACGTGGTCAAGGAACTTGAGGCTGGTCCTCAAGCAGGAGAAGAAGGAATATGTCCTTCGTGATCCCCTCCCCGAGAGGCCTCCTAACAATGCCGCCAGGAATCATCGCTTCATCAAAACGAAGATTCCAGCTCCTCGATGCTTGCTTCAATCCTTAAATGGATTTATGAAGCTTGCATACTTTCCCAGCATTCTTTGGATCTATGTAACCGTCAGGTTGTGTCATATACACATCCTCTTCCAGAATTCCGTTTAGGAAGGCGGTTTTCACGTCCATCTGCCAAATTTCATAATCATGAAAAGCTGCAGTTGCTAGTAGAATCCGAATAGATTTCATCATAGCCACTGGGGAATAGGTTTCATCATAATCCACACCGTGAACTTGTTTGAAACCTTTTGCCACCAACCTGGCTTTATAAATCTGGACATTTCCATCCACGTCAATCTTCTTCTTGAAGATCCATTTGCACTCGATGGCTTTTACACCAGCGGGTAAGTCAACCAACGAAAACACTTGGTTGACCGACATGGAGTCCATTTCGGAATCAGTGGCCTTACGCCACTTGGAGGAATCTGGGCCCATCATGGCTTGATTGAAGTTCGATGGTTCATCACCATCAATGATCAGAAGATCATGACAGTTAGTCACGAGAAATCCTTGATATCTCTCGGGTTCGTGACGGATCCTCCCGGATCTTCGAACTTCAGGTACTACAGGTTCAGGCTCTACAATTTCTTGTAGGTCCTCCTGCTGCTCTTCCTCATTAGGTTGAGCAGTATCCTGTTCATCTTGAATTTCTTCAAGCAGTACCTTACTCCCACTGTTTTTCTTAGAGAGAAACTCCCTCTCAAGAAAATTACAATCCCGGGCAACAAAGATCTTGTTCTCGGATCGTAGGTAGAAGTAATAAGCCTTGGTCTCCTTCGGATAACCAATAAAGTAGCATTTATCAGACTTTGGTGTAAGCTTGTCAGAGATCAATCTCTTGACATAGGTTTCACAACCCCAAATTCTAAGATAAGACAGCACTGGAGTTTCTCCAGTCCATAATTCATATGGTGTCTTTGCTACTGCTTTTGATGGCGCTCTATTTAGAGTGAACACTGCTGTTAGCAGAGCATATCCCCAAAGGGATATTGGAAGGTCTGTGTGACTCATCATAGACCGAACCATATCCAATAAGGTCCGATTCCTCCTCTCAGACACACCATTCCATTGAGGTGTTCCAGGAGGAGTGAGTTGGGAAACTATCCCACACTCTCTTAGATGATCACTGAACTCTTGGCTCAAGTATTCTCCTCCTCGGTCGGACCGAAGAGCTTTAATGCTTTTGCCAAGTTGGTTCTGTACTTCATTTTGGAATTCTTTGAATCTTTCAAACGATTCAGACTTATGTTTCATTAAATAAACATATCCATACCTACTGAAATTATCAGTGAAGGTAATGAAGTACTGATAGTTTCCTCTTGCATTTGTGGACATTGGGCCACACACATCTGTGTGTATCAGGCCCAATAAGTCACTGGCCCTCTCGTTAGGTTTATTAAAGGGGGCCCGCGTCATTTTGCCCATCAGACAGGATTCGCATTTCTCACATGACTCAAAGTCAAACGAGCCAAGAAGTCCATTCGTATGGAGCCTCTTAATGCGTTTCTCGCTGATGTGCCCTAAACGACAATGCCATAGAAACGTTCGGTTCTCCTCATTAGGTTTGAACCGTTTGGTATTAATGTTATAAATTGGCGCGGATTGATCAAGTATATAAAGCCCATTCGTAAGAGGGGCACAACCATAGAACAAATTGTTGCGATTGAAGGAACATAATTTATTCTTAACTGAAAAGTCATAACCTTCCAAATCCAACAAAGAAATTGAAATAATATTTCTGCTTATCGCAGGTACAAAATAACAATTATTGAGTTCTAAAACCAATCCCGAAGGTAAAGACAACAAGTTCGAAAGCAGCGAAGGAAGCTGTTTGGATACGAAAGTTCATTATTGAACTAGGTGTGATACCAAATGCGGCTGAGCCTCTGGCACTGTTTTGTGATAACAATGGTGCTATTGCTCAGGCAAAGGAACCAAGATCACACCAGAAATCCAAGCATGTACTAAGAAGACTTCACTTGATACGTGACATCATTAATAGAAAGGAAGTCAAGATCAGCCGAATTCAGACAGATGATAACGTCGCTGATCCATTGACAAAGCCACTCCCAAGTCCTAAGCTCGAGTTCCTGACTGAAGCTGTAGGCATTAGAAACATTGAAATGTAATCTAAATTTGAGTGGGAGTTTGAGGGCTTTATTTAGTTATTGATATGTTCTTGTAAAACATTTAAGATGTTTAATAATAAAATTATTATTTAAAGATTATTTTAACTGTGATGAAATAATCGTTCCAAAGTAATATGAACCATTTTATAGGTCATCGAAGTAAGTGACTTGATCTTGAGTTATCAAAGTCATTTAGCTTGATCATGAGACCCTATATTTGATAGATGGCTTATATCATCCTGTCCCTAGTCGAAGGTTGTTGAAATTGGAACACCAACAACCGCGTGAGACTAGATTGGTATGTGACTTATGACTAAGTCTCAGGATGTCATAGATGCACGGCATCAAAGTCAGTACATAGGTGTATGTTGGGGTACATACGACCGGACATGACCCGCTTATAAGAACTCTTCAGGATATTTATATCTGTGTCATAAGAGATTCTTACTACGACTATAGAGTATAGTCCTTAGACCTGAGTTCGCATGCACGTGACTGCACATGAACTGATGCGCTTTGATCATTGTCTAACGCTGTCGTTAAGCGATAGTTATAAGGACCTTGTTTGGGTGTATTATGAAATGAGTAGTTTACAGTGATGGAACAAGACGGGATTTGTCCCTCCAATATAAATGGAGTGAATATCTCTAGGCCAATCGGAGATTTGAATACTGAAAATGCATGGCCATGCTCAAACGGACTGTCCCGAGTCGTTTGGATTGTCAGTATCAAATCAGAGTCCGATGAACATGATTAGGCTTTATAAGGATGACACTCATCTTGCCTTATGACTAATCGAGATATTGAGACAAAAGGAATATGAATACAGAGATTCCAGTACAAGTGGGAGATTGTTGGAATTATGTCCAGTAATCTCTGTACTGTCTCTAGAAAGTAAGAGTATGTCAATGATCAGACATAAGTCATATAATACTGGGGGTCATGATGGCTTGCTAGAGTCCGCTCATGATCTATAAGTCTTGGACTTATTGCCTTTATTATATGATCCCATATGGGTCACACGCCTAAGCTAACAGGAAACTATGAAGGAACGGTTCTGCAGATGTACGGTAAAAGTGCTAGGCATTTACTGTGCTTGGAGAGATAGAAGGGCCTGATTAAATCCAAGGGATTTAATCAGACTGAGAATTGGGCCCAAAAGCCCATGAGAACTAAAAGGAGTTTTAATGAATAAAACTTGACCTAGCTCTCTAATTCTCCTAAGCCTCTCTGCGCCTCTCTCTCTCTCTTCTGCGCCTCCCTCCCTGTGGTCTAGCAGCCTTCTTCCTGTTGGTGTGCGTGTGTGAACCTTTGGAGGAGCTATCTCTTGGTGGTTCTGCTGATCTCTGACAATACCTCCTCTTCCGCTGCATAAACAAGGTATTAGGTGAGATCCTTTATGATTCTGTAAGAGAACCTAGATCCAAGCATGTTTAGTAGGATCAATCAATGAGTAATTGAATCAGGACAAACTAATCAATTCTTCAGGCGGCTCAACGTATTCTAGTGTCGATTCTTTCCCTTTTGAGGGTTTCGCTGATCCAAATTTCTTGGCGAGTAGCTCCTTCTCTTCTTATATTTTGACGAAGACGGCAGCTCGGTGTAGGGCATCTTCGAGAGTTTGCCGCTTATTCAGGGCCAACTCGTTGCGAAACAGAGATTCGTACTAGAGTCAATTTCGTAGCGCTGGTAGTCTACCGAGTTTTTTTAGACGATAGCTTTGAATCTATAAATGTACAATCTGAGGGATTCGTTTGGTCCTTGGCTTACTGCCAATAGGTCGGCGCTTGAAGCCCCTTCCTGAATAAACATAGAGTAATGCTTTAGAAAGGTGGTTGTTAGTTGTTGATAGTTGTCTATGGAGTGTGCTTCCAATCGCGAGAACCACTTGAGGGCGGCACCATTCAGGTTCTCGACGAAGAGTTGGCAAAGGCCAGCGTCGCGTTATATAGGAGAGAACTGGACTTGTCCCATTGCGATGCAGAAGGCTGTCAGGTACTATCGTGGGTCCGAGCTTCTGTCTTAGGTGGGTAGTTTGATTTTCTTGGGTGCCGAACTAATGTTCCCGTTATTCTGTTCGTGAATGGTGTATTTTGTGTCTCTTTCAAGACTCGGTCGATCTCAGGAGCCTAGCTGGTCGCCTTGTTTACTTTGGACGTCATGCGGTCTAGTTGCGCTCTTAATAGCTCAATTTCATTGAAGCTGCTTGGTCTTTCCCCTTGTTGTGTCGGCTCAGTAGACGTCATTTGGTTCACTCCTGGTTCGGTTAACGGTGCTGTCCAAGGTATGGTTGGTCGTTTGCGCGATCCGGGGGTTAAGTTTGGGAATGTGTGGATCGGGGTTCCTTGGGGTTATGAGACAAGACCTTCTGTATTTCGAGGTGCATGGCGTTCGATTGTTCGAAGGTTATTGATTTGCTCGCGACATATATTTTAAGCGTTTGAGAGCTGCTCAAAACGGTTGTTGTTGCACCGTGTCAGCTCGTCGACCTGCGTCATCAAGATCCTTACAAGAGAAGAGACACACTGCTGATTCGAGGTAGGAATGTTCGGGGTTTATTTGTTGGTATGACGTCCTCGTGCGTGTCCATTATCCCTGTTTGATTGACCAGGCTGTTGACCATTGACATTTTTGTGTGGGTTAGTGCGGTGTTGGACTCAACGGTATTTGAGGGACTTGAAAGAGCGCGAGGGTTTGGGTTTGGGTTGTTCACAGGTGGGGGCGGCAAGTATGTCCTTCCGGCCGAGTTTGGCGGTAGAGGATTCGGTGTCTTCTCCGAGCTATCACTGGCGGAGAGTGGTCCTGTTATTTCAGCTTCGTCTTAAGTCCCCACAGTCGGCGCCAATTTTTGTTAAGGAATTTCGATCTAGTCCAAAAAGTTGGGTTGCGATCAGAAAAGTCCGAATTACGAGGTGAGTATAAACTTTAAGTGGGGTCGGAAACTGTTCTATTAAAATTAAGGCCGAAGTGGAACAATGAACAGGATGGTGTGAGGTGGGAGTCCGTCAAATGACGTGCTCCCTAAATGTTACTTGAGCTCGGAGCTTTATACGAGTAGCTTGAAGCCTTCGCAAAATACAATATATCCCAAATGAAGAGTGAAAGGTCCTATTTATAGCGTGTGAAGGCTAATTTCTTGCTGGTCCGTTTGAGTTATTATTAAGCTTATCAGTTAGGCCGAGATTTATTGTTGAATTGACAAGATTTCTAACGGGCTTATGGATGGGTGCTAAACTAATATCCAACAACGAGTCAACAACAAGATTAGTTATTGCTTCATTTTCAAATTCGAAATTCTATTTTATTCAACAACTGCTTGATAACTAAAAAATGCTTATTTTAATATTTGTTTTTTTTATTTGTTTCTTAATATTTACTTTATTTATTTTTATCAATTATAAGGATTTTGTCATTTAAAACATTTACCATTGACCAAATGGAAATAATTATATAATTCCACATTTGAAAAAAATTGATATTTATTTTATATTAATATAACAATTTTTTTACCAAGTGAAAACTACTAAACTAGCCCTAAAACAAGTGTATAGGCTACAAAATCTCAAATAGAACTCTAAATTGCTACTGTACTTATTTGGTCTATCAGGGTTATGGGACAATGGAGCTCTACCCATCAAACACAATCTGCCTCAAAACATTCTTTTATTAGAAAAATATATTATTAAAAAAAATAAAACGTTGTCTCATGGAGCAGAGCGGGTAGCCTAGCTAGCTTGAGGTCATCTCAGAACTAGTTTTTCCATTTTTTTTTTTTTTTTTATCTGAGGTGATATTTTTTTATTATATAAGATAAAACGTGTTTTTGAAATATAAAAACCGATAGAAGACAAAACCTTTTTTATAAACTAACTTGGCGTAATAACGAAATATCTCCGAAAACTGAAGCCCATAAAGAGTTGATAAACCTACAATTATAAAAAAAATATATCAATGGAACCAAAAAAAACAAATATAGATCAAACTTGCACATCTTGACATCCACGAAAAACTAGAAGCGTGATAAACCGACGACGTCCACGGTCCACCGAACGATAACACCAGCAACTTGGAAATCCTCAGAAAGACGCTCTCTCAAAACCCGAACACAATAACTTAAACTTACAACCCGACAAGAGAGAAACATTACAAGCTCCCCTAAACTTCTTTCGAATACGGTTTTGGCGTACACATAAGTATCCGATTAACACCTAGATAGAAACCCTAAACGAATTGAAATCTCCAACAAAGCCCAAACAATCCAAAAACCGACCACAAGGAATCAGAAAAAATCAGACTGATAAGCGCTCACTACAAAAAACACGGCAAGCCAAAAGGATGCGAGCTAAAATATTAAACCCAAGACTAGATTATCAATCTACCCAAATAGGAGAGGTAATAAAAACCAACACTTAACCAAAAGCTAACCAACCTAAACCAGCAGCTAATAAACAAGGTGGTCTAACAATCTACTCCAAATAAACTATACTAACTAACCCTAAACCAAACCAGATAAATCAATCGAACCACAAACCACCCCTAGAAACGAACGAATCGAGCCAACAAACAGCTCAACTCGACCCACCTCCACGAGAGATGCTCAAGTTATTATGAAAGATTGCTATCGCCGAGTGGGAAAGAGGTAATCATCAAATCTATGGCAATGGCTTTCCCGGTCTTCGCAATGTCATGTTTTAAGCTCCCTAAAACATCGTGTGAAAATCTGGCTAAGGCGATGTCAGATTTCTGGTGGAATGCGACGGAACATCTTCGAAAGACCCATTGGATCAGTTGGAAGCGGATGTGCCTGTCTAAAGATTTGGGTGGTCTCGGGTTTAAAGACGTCGAACTCTTCAACCAATCGTTGCTAGCAAAACAAGCGTGGAAACTATACTCGAACAGAGATTGTTTGCTGGCCAGGTTTTTAAAGACTCGATATTATGATCAGGATGAGTTCTTGGATGCGGATTTGGGGGTAAGACCATCTTTCGGATGGCGTAGTATCCTTCACGGTCGTGAGTTGTTAGAAAAGGGACTGGAACTGAAGGTTGGTGATGGGACGGACCTGAGAGTCTGGACATCATGCTGGTTAAACGCTGGCAGATTGTGTGCGCCATTTATGAAACAACCGTTAGTCGATCTTGAACTCCTTGTCTCCGACCTCATCGACCCGTCCACAAACGATTGGATAAGAGAATTATTGGAGGAGCTGTTTTTCCCAGGGGACGTGGAGATAATCCTAAAGATCAAGTCGGTTGCCAACACTCGGGATTACTTCTGCTGAAGACATAACCCGAGCGGAAATACACGGTTAAGTCAGGTTATTGGATGGATTCCCTTGAACTGAATCCGGAGGTTCGATTGATAGCAGAGTCAATGCCGTCCATCAATCCGCTCAGACAAATGGTGTGGAAGATTTCAACTCTGTCAAAGATCAGGATTTTCCTTTGGCGAGTACTGAGTGGAGCGATGTCGGTATCTGATCGAGTTCAAACGCGAGGTATGAAAGTGGATCTAAGGTGCCAAAGATGTGGTGAGGAACCGGAAACAGAGGTACATGTCCTTTTTACATGCCCTTTCGCTAGAGAGGTCTGGGCTTTATCTGGAATTCCATTACCTCCGGAGGGATTCAGCCTTAACTATATATTCTCGAATCTCCATTACCTGTTTACCCTCAGACCATCGGATCTTCTGTCGACGGAAATGCGCAACACATATCCATGGGTCCTATGGAGATTATGGAAGGATAGGAACTTAGTTATTTTTGATGGGGTGATGGGATGTCCACTAGCCTCAGCTAAGAAAGCGATAGATGACTCGGAAAGCTGGACACGAGCGCATAGACTAGATGCGGAGAAGGAAGGACACGATAACAGAAACCGGAGTAGTGTGGAAAAAGTCTGGAAACCCCCTCCGGTAAACTGGCTTAAGTGTGATATAGGGGTCTCTTGGTGTAAAGCTAGTAAGATTGGTGGTGCCTCTTGGGTTCTACGTAACGAGATGGGCATGGTGATCAAACATGGGCAAAGATCATTTGCTTTTGTAGAGAATGAATCGAATGCAAGGCTCAAGGCGTGGCTGTGGACGATAGAGAGCATGATCAGTTTACGGATTCAACGTGTGATCTTCGCTTCTGAAGCGAAAGACTTAGTAGGGGCAGTCACTCGTCCGCCTTCCTGGCCGGCGTACAAATGGTTTTATTCACCTATTTTTGTGCAATTGCAGGGTTTAAATCAATGGAAGTTTGAATACGGAAATATAATACAAACCTTGGGGGGGGGGGGGTTTAATTGCTCAAAGCGCCACATTCGAGGATCTTTTCCAATCATATGTTGCGGTGGGTGGTCCGCGATGGCTTAACTATTTGTTCATGAAGGATTTCTAGCATCGGCCACCTTGACTAGACTTTCTTTTGAGTATGATTGGATTAGATCCTGTTCTGTATGCGATCAGTATTAGCAGT
Source organism: Orychophragmus violaceus (assembly GCA_030180135.1). Classification (NCBI taxonomy): domain Eukaryota; kingdom Viridiplantae; phylum Streptophyta; class Magnoliopsida; order Brassicales; family Brassicaceae; genus Orychophragmus; species Orychophragmus violaceus. The sequence continues at coordinate 30,811,620 of CM058240.1, read as the reverse complement.
GATCGTCATTCTGATGTTGCTTAGTTTGGGTTGTTTGTATGATCTATAACGATGTGTAGTGGTGTTCATCAATGGCTAATATAATCATATTTTCAGTGAAAACAAAAAAAAGAAGGTGATGCAAGCAAAAGACATTTTTGTTTATTATTTCCAATTTTTTTCTTCACAATTCGAAAAGAAGTCTTAACAAGACGCATTTTTGCCTTTTCATTTTTGTACACGAGAACAAATATAAAAGAATTTCGAAACACGAAGAAAATAATAATAATAATAAATATATAGATAAACAAAACTTAAAAAGGAGAGAACTTAAGATGAAAAAAAAAAACAGAGGAAATCCTCGACCATTAACTCGCTTTCGCACGTAAGTCAGTTCCCATCCACACGTGCCTACTCTGAGTCAGAATCCAAGCTTTCCATGCCTTTCAATCCTCTTATTTTCTGCTGCTGCACAAATATTATTATTATTAATCACGAGAAAACACTATTGTTCACTAATTTAATCTCCCATTAAACCAGAATATTTCATCAACCGGAAAATGCCAAAAATGATCATTTTTCCTATTACTTGTAACTAATTTTCATGATTCTTGTCTCACATAGTAGTTCCCATGTCTTGTCTATTTTCTAAACTTCTCTTCACTAACACACACAAACAAAGGGTTTGGTAAGGTCCACTCAGTTTTCCTCTATACCAAGATCAATATGAATGTAATCTATAAGACTTCAGATCTATCTATTAAAAAAACTGACAGAAACTTGCAAAAACCATAGTTTAGTGAAGTTACCTTCTTCACACTTTTCTTCTCTCTAACTTCATAGCGACTTTTGTTCAGCTCAGACATATACATCCCTGGAAAACAAAACTGCCAACGGAACAATATATTTTCTAATTTTAATATCTTTCGAATGTGAATCAAAAAGAAAAAGAAAGGAAGATGAAAATAAACCTGAAGGCCTTTATCGATGTTCTTGGCTCGTTTTCTTGGTCGATGAGGGAGTTTAGTTCCCTTCATAGCCAAGAAATCTTCTTCTTTCTCTTTTCTAGACAAAGCAACGTAGATTTTTGGCCATTCTTTAACTTCCACTTGTGTTGTTGTTTTCTCCCCATTGTTCGTCTCAACCTCTAAGTGAACTTGAGCCGTTGATTCTAATCGATTCGTCCTTTGATGATGATGATGATGATCCTTACCATTTGATCTGGTTTCAGTCTTCTCCGGAGAAGGAGTGGATCGTTTAGGACCACTGTTGGCTGATCTGGACACCACTCGACCACCTGGAATACCCATGTTTCTTGACGGCGAAACCTTAGCTGATCGATCTTCTAGATGCCTAGGCATGATCAAAATTATTATTTTTTTCCCAAACTCGTGGCTTCAGATGAAGATTAACCACAGAAGCACAAGTTCAAACCCACAAATGTTAAAAGAAAAATGAATAAAGATTAATTATTTTTATTTCCAAAAAAGTGAAGAAATATTAGGAAAGAAAACTAATACCCATTAAAGATAAGGAATCTCTGAATCAAAATTTAAAATATAAAAACTACCCAGAGCGATGTGATCTAATTGCAAACTCAAGCAAAGGATCTATTAACTTTTTTTTTTGGCCAAAGACCAGTAATAATTATCAGAATTGAAAAGGCACATAGATCAAACTAAAACCCAGAGGGATTCTATTTGCCAGCTCAAATCTAAAGGATCTATCAAAATTGTAATTTGGAAGAGAGAATACAATTTTTTTTAAGACTGGGTCAAAGAAAGAAAGAACAAAAGAGAAAAATCGAGATCTCTTTAAATAAAAGAGAAGTTGATTCAATCTCCTTTATATTAATTGAAACTATTAACCAATAAAAATGATACCCACAAAGCAAAACAAGAGGAAAAATATAAAATCTAGAAACAGAGAATTTGGGATACATAACGCAGCTCCTCGTAACTCTAAGGGTATTATTGTAACCTCACAAAAGAGTTTATTGATCAAACTTTGGTTAAAGACATCAATCAAAATACCCAAAAATAGGCTCTAAATTATAATAAAATATATGAATATTTGAAGTTTCTGTTAAAGAAATAAATTATAAAACTGAAATAATTTAATTTTTAAGCTCTGTAAAAATGGAGAAGAAGAACAAATGAGAGAAATCGAGTAAAAACCTGGTAGGGACGAATCTAGATGATGATTCCTTGCCGATAACGAAACCGTTTTTAGTATTCTTACTCAGTCCGCCGCAGAGAGGTGGCGGCGGCATAGACGGATTGGTGGTTCTTCTCTGAATCTTATTCGACGAAATCAAACTGTGCCCGGAGGAAGAAGACGAGTCATCCGCAACGACGGAGACGGATCGGATCTCGGTTCTGGAGGCACGTGATCGTTTCCGTTGTCCCCACTGTAACAATCCATCACCTCCGCTGTTCCAAGCAGGGTTTGCGGTGGAATTGTGAGAGACATCTTCTTGTTGTTGTGTTGAAGCGGATCTGAATCGGACTCCTTTGGGGACTCCGTCGCTGATAGTGGTGCTCGTTCCGTTGAATCTTCCTGCTCCGGTTGAAATCGCAGCGGTTGCGGATGTTCTTCCGTTTTCGTTGGATTTGGAAGGTGAAGGTCTTAGGTAGGGCTTTGTAAGAGGAAGATAATCTGGGCTTACTCTCTGATACCTGTCAAATTTTGTTTAAACAATCAGATCACTAAGAAACAAAAGTTCGAAACGGAACAAGATTGATTAAGTCCAGAAATGCTTCTTTCGAAAGTTTAGATCAAAACTAGTTGCAATCCAAAGAAGGAGATCAAAATTTTCATTTCATTTACTCGTCATAAAACGACGAATCTGGAGTTTTTCAATCAAACCCATAAGAAGGTGAAAACTCATTGAAAGAGAAAAACATGAAAATCGAATTGAAAAATCACAAGGGAAGTCGAAAGAGCAAACGATGAGAGAAACACACAGAAAGGTCAATCGAAGAAGAAAGAGAGTAACCTCATCATTATATTTATACCCAACAAGAGAGAAAAATCCGATTCGGATTTCACTAAATGGTAATTTTCCGATTCCGATCTGCAAATACTTTCCAGATTCGCTTAGTTCTTCACCTCCATTGATTTTTCCACGATAGAACACACCAAAATACTCTTCCGTTTTTTCCTTCTTCTTCTTCTTCTCGTAACAATCAATAGAGAGACAGAAAAGACAGATAAACAATAAAAATGTTATGAACAAGATTCTGTGTAAAGAGAGAGAAACGAAGGAGAGGAGAAAATGGAGGCTCTGCGTTTACAGTGAGGAAGAAGAAGGAAGGAGAAATGGTGGGTGCGTTATTGGGGCGTCTCTCTTTTTAGTTTTTATATTTTTATTGTTTTTGCCGATTAAACTTTACATATTTACTTCTTTAGTCCTTGGACTTTCTTTAGGCTTCGGTGTATTATAATGCAACCTTTAGATTTTCGGCCCACTACGGTCCATTGAACCCGATTACCAAAATTATTTTGGAACAATGACGATACAATTTTTTTTGGAAAATTTATTTATTTAGTATGAAAAAATCTCTCGGTTACTAAAGTAGTATTAATCTTTTGATTTTTTTTTTTTAAATATTTCCTTATCAAAAGTACTTTTATCACCATTTGAAATGAAAAAAAATTATTATAAAAATGACATTAATTTTTTTCTATGTCAGCAAAAAAAAAATATTTACGAAAATACCACATTCCTTACGGATTTAAATTCGTAGGCATGTGTTGCAGATTTTTGTGTTTATAGATTTGTTTGGAAAATTACAGATTTATGGTTGCAGATTTAAGTTTACGTGTTGAAGATTTGTTCATTTGTTACGGATTTAACATAAATCTGCAACAAAAAATATTGTTTTTTTATTATTATTAGAGTAGTACGTAGTATAACAGATTTGTCTTGTGTGTTACAGATTTTTTTAATTCGGTGGTATTTTTTTTTTGCAGATTTAATTTGAAGATTTTTGCAAGTGTTGAAGATTTAAATATGTTTTTGCAGTTTTTCAAGAATTTGCATATTTAAGTTGCAGATTTAATTTTCAGTCTTACAGATTTTTCGTCTTTGTTGGAGATTTCGAAAAAACTCTGTTACAAAGATAAAAGACTTAAAAAATTACAAAACTAGAATTGTAGTGTTACAGATTTATTTGATGTGTTGCAGATTTAATTTTGTTTTGTACAGATTTTTCAAATTCTATGATGTGGCATTTTAGAATGAACATGTTTTCATGTAGATTTGTTTGTGTATTTCTTTAATTAGTTTATAAATTAAATTATAATTAAAATATTATTTAAACTACAAAAATAACTTTTGAAAAATTTAAAATATTATATCGTATGAAACTAAGTAGGTCAATAATTTTAAAGATTAAATTTTTAATATAGATATTTTAGAGAAGGATATATAATTTCCTTATTTAATGTTATAATAATTATTTTTTATATAAAATTCAATATGAAAATCCCATATAATTATAAAGTAATTATTTCCAACAAAGTACTTTGAATTAATAATAATTTCTGCCATTTACGAAATAAGTCTATAAGTTTCAATATTATTTGATGTGTTAAATATATTTTTAATATTTAGAAAATATTTTTTAACTTATTATAATGGAATTTTCAGAATATCTATATGAATATATGATTTTTTTTAAATGGAAATATTTTCTAATATCTTTCCTTTTTCTAACCAAGCATGATTTTAGGAAGGTAGTTTCACAAATACGATTTTTGCAAAAAAAAGAAATATTTTTTTTTCAAAAACGCAAATATATTCTATTAGATCACGTATGAAATGTTAATTATGATCATTTATGACTAAATTTATTGTTATTTTTTGTGCTTTGTCGAAAAAAACGTCTATAATGGAAGAACAGAGAAAAAAATCGCCATCTACAATAATACTACATCTATTAGGAACGACCAACACAACAACTAGCCTCCCTCTCTCTACGAGTTTGATTGGTACGTATTCATGATCTTTCTGGTCGTCAACAATAACAATTGATCATGGTTCAGATTGTGTTAATTTGTGGTGACTGGAGATTTGATGAAACAAGATGGAAATTTGTTGTGGATGAAAGAAGAACAAGAACAGTAGGAGTAGATGATAACCCTTCTTTCAGCAGATTCATAGAAACAGTTTACGAGATTATGGAGTTGACAAACAGACAAACATCGTTGAGTTCAGTTATATGTTTCCAAATGAGGTTTTGGTTGATTTAGCGAAGAGCACACCTCCTGTACTTGTTGGTAATGATAGACAACTGAAAGATTTCTTTGGCCAGTTCAAAGATAAGACATGCAGGTTATTTGTTACATTTAAGAAGATGACGACATCTTCTGAAAATTCAAATTTCAAAGGGTAACAGAAGAGGCTGAGGAAGATGACGAGAGCGATAAAGAGGGAATGATATTTGTTTGCTGTGAAGATTCAGAAGGTGCAAGTTCTAGTGACGAGGATTATGATTTGTCTGGGAGAGTTCTAAAAGAGCTAGGGGAACCTAGTTTGCCAAAGAAGAAAAAGGCCTTTGGGAAAGCTGTCCACGAAGGTGTTGATGATGAAAATAACAGAAAAATAGAGTTACAAGCCTTGGATATTGCTGTTGGGCAAATGTACGATAGCAAAGATGCTTTGGTTAATACGTTGCAGCTTCTGTCACTAGCGAAGAAGTTTGATTTTAACCGTGTAGACTCAAGGCCAGACTTATTGATTGCTCAATGTTGGGTAGAAGGATGCACAAGGAGAGTTAGTGTCGGAACAGTTGGCGATTCACCTTGTTTTCATATCAAAGTATACATTAAAGATCACACTTACTCTGTCACAGAATAAGGTAGGTGGAGTCGTCAAGCTACGAAAAATATCTTAGGACAGCTGTACTATGATTCGGTAGTGTTAGACCAAAAGTGATACCAGATCATGTTGTTGTGGCTCTGAACTTCAATTTTGGTATAAAGGTATGATTGAATGTCTTTATCCTGGTTGCGGATTTTTTTTTAAAATAATTCGTTTGATGCAGGTTTTTAAATGCCTTTCTATTTATTACGACTTGTTGCGGATTTTTTGTGTGAATAACATACTAAATATAAGTTGAATATATGGTAAATTGATTATTAGAAAGCTCATCGGGCTCTTGTATATGCACGTTTGTTGGCTAATGGTAGCCACGAGAGTGGATATGCGGAACTTCCTACGTATTTGTACTTGATTAGAAAGACTAATCATGGGACTTTTACTCGTTTAGCAGTGGACGAAGAAGGCCGATTCAAGTACCCTTTTATCTCTTTTGGTGCAAGTATCAATGGCTTACAATACATGAGAAAAGTGGTTGTTGTTAATGGAACATATCTGAAAGGGAGATATAAAGGGACACTCTTAGTCGCAACTTGTCAAGATGGTAACTTCCAAATTTTCCCTATAGCTTTTGCGGTTGTTGACACGGAGAATGATGAATCATGGGAATGGTTATTCAGACAACTGAACCGTGTATTTCCAGATGAGGCTGGTCTATCCATCATTTCCGACAGACATAAATCGATAGCTAAATCCATTGGAAAAGTATATCCACTGGCTACGAGGAGTATATGCACATATCATATGTACAAAAACATACTTGTGCGATTTAAAGGTGGTGACGCATTTCGGATGGTAAAGAAGGCAACAAACGCGTATAGAATATCTGATTTCAATTTCATATTCAATGAAATCCAAAACCTCAAACCGGCCCTCCATGCTTATTTGGAGAAATCTGATGTTAAGGGGTGGAGTTGTGCTCACTTTCCAGGCCAGAGATACAATATTTTAACTTCCAATATAGCCGAGTCGATCAACAGGGTCCTATCAGATGTGAGAACTCTGCCAGTTGTCAAGCTCTTAGACGCCATTCGATCCATGTTAACAAGATGGTTCTCCGAGAGGAGGCGGGCGGCAGAACAAATGTGTACTAGGTTGTTGGATGGTGCAGAAAAAACTGATAAAGTTTAGTGGTTATAAATTTCAATTGTTATCACTAAAAACTAAAGGTAATTAAATTCGTTTACTTGTATGCAGCCCGTTTTTCTGCCGCTAGACTGTTGGCAGTGCAGGAAATAGATGCTGATCAAGTACATGTTACAAACAGTAAGCAGTCATATGTTGTCAACGTACGAGAACGGAAATGTTCATGCAAAAGATTCGATGTTCATCAATTACCTTGTGTTCATGTTATCGCTGCTGGAGTACCTAAGAAGATTAATGTGATTGGTCTTTCGTCTCCATATTACTTTAAGAGCTACCTTATCAACGCTTACGCTCTGTCTCTAATGCCCAGAGATGTAGCTCATCCGGTCCCTGAACTCGTCGCAGCACAACAATGTCTACCTCCTATACCTCTCCAGCATCCTGGAAGACCTAAGCACAGTCGATACAAGTCTGCTTTAGAGAAAGCTTTGCTCAAAAAGCGTCCCAGAAAGAAACATATTTGCTTGAACTGCAACCAAAGTGGGCATAACAGTCCTACTTGTGGGCGTCATCCAAAATAGACATTGCTGAATTACCGGATGTTTTTGGTGTTTACTTCTTTTAGTCTAATAAACATATTTTATTTTAAATATTTAGGTTTTCATTTTTAATTTATAAATGAAACATAATACTCGATCAAACAAGCAATCTTCACATTATGCTATTTCAAGATATGTGGCCCTTTTAGGTTTAAGGTTATGGTATAGTGTTTATGGGTTAGGGTTTAGTTCTTACTTTTTCAATATTTTAAGGTTTTCAAGTTATTTGGCCCTTTATGGTCAAGAATCTAGTGTAAAGAAATTATGATATATGTTTAGGTTGGAGGGTTTAAGGTATAGGGTTTTGGCCCGTTAGGGTTTATATTTAATAAATAGTTTTATTTAATCCTATTTCAAAACAAAGGGTTTATGGTTTTGGCAGTTTATTTTTTTATTTTTTAGTTTGAGTTAACTTCTTATTTAAGGTTATAGGGTTTAGGGTTAGGGTTTAGTTCTTACTTTTTAACAATTTTAAGGTTTTCAAGATATTTGGTCCTTTATGGTCTAGAATCTAGTATAAAGAAATTAAGATATAGGTTTAGGTTGGAGGGTTTAGGGTTTTGGCGCGTTCGGGTTTATATTTAATAAATAGTTTTATTTAATCCTATTTCAAAATTAAGGATTTATGGTTTTGGCGGTTTATTTTTTTATTTTTTAGTTTGAGTTAACTTCTTATTTAAGGTTATAGGGTTTAGGGTTAGGGTTTAGTTCTTACGTTTTAACAATTTTAAGGTTTTCAAGATATTTAGCCCTTTATGGTCTAGAATCTAGTGTAAAGAAATTAAGATATAGGTTTAGGTTGGAGGGTTTTGGGTTTTGGCCCGTTAGGGTTTATATTTAATAAATAGTTTTATTTAATCATATTTCGAAACTAAGGATTTACGGTTTTGGCGGTTTATTTTTTATTTTTTAGTTTGAGTTAACTTCTAATTTAAGGTTATAGGGTTTAGGGTTAGGGTTTAGTTCTTACTTTTTAACAATTTTAAGGTTTTCAAGATATTTGGCCCTTTATGGTCTAGAATCTAGTGTAAAGAAATTAAGATATAGGTTTAGGTTGGAGGGTTTAGGGTTTAGGGTTTTGGCCAGTTAGGGTTTATATTTAATAAATAGTTTTATTTAATCCTATTTCAAAACTAAGGTTTTATGGTTTTGGCGGTTTATTTTTTATTTTATTTTTTTAGTTTGAGTTAACTTCTTATTTAAGGTTATAGGGTTTATGGTGAGGGTTTAGTTCTTACTTTTTAACAATTTTAAGGTTTTCAAGATATTTGGCCCTTTTTTGGTTTATGGGTAACTTCTTATTTAAGGTTTGAGTTACTTCTTATTTAAGGTTTTGGTATACGGTTTAGGGGTTAGGGTTTACTTCTTACTTTTTAAAATTTTAAGGTTTTCAAGATATGTGGCCCTTTCTGGTCTAGTATTCACAGTTTAAGTGTGTTGGGACTATAATTTAGGGCTAAGAAACAAATATAAAGATTTAAGCTATACGGTTTAGGGTAAATTTTAAAAGGCATAAATCGGAAACATATAGATAAGCCAAGTACTAGTACAAATCCACAACAAAGGAAAAGATCCCCAACAAAGAGAAAAATCCACACCAAAGAGCTAATAGTTGGTATGCCAAACAGACGGACACAAAAACACAAGTACCTAATACTAAGCAGTCAAAATGAAACCTAAACAAGTTCAGCATTCAAGAAATTCAGTCTAAGACTACGGTTGTGTAGCAGGCCGAGGCTCCTGGCCTTTATCAGCACCACAGATCAGGTCGGACATCTGTTGCTTCTTTTCTGGGCACTCGACAAATATCTCAGCTGCAAGCTTCAAGCGCATATTGCCAATGATCTCATCGCTCAGTCCATCCATTTGTACACCAAGGGCAAGGTATTCGATGAACTTTAGTGCATAAACACTACAATCTCCCACTTGAATATTTTGTGGTATGTTCTTAATGAAGTTTACTTGGAATGGACGCCAATTCCATCTTTTATTTTCATCTACAAAATGGACAGAAAACAAACTATTAACCAGTAGATAACAACTGAAAAATTAACTATAAAAATAGATCTTAATCACCTTTCGTAGACTCTGTTTTGATCCAATAAGGTAGCATTTTTGCATACTTCTTCACCTCTTTAGTGACCAACAACTCGCTATCTTCGTTGATGATGCTGTCGTAGATGTCAATCTTTCTATTAAGCAAATCAATTTCACATGCCACCCAATGGTTGTTGATGGAATTGTGGAAAAAGTAGACAAAATCCACATCGTCAAACCATCTCTGGTTCGAACTGATATCATCGTGGATTCCAATACCAGAGTACACATCCTTGTATCCGACTTGAATATGAACTTCGCCTTCTTCTTTTCAAATTCCTAAGTCTCCTGATACCAAAAATTGATAAACATTTGTTCGATGAACGCAACACGGTCTGTACGGTAAGGAATTTCATCTCGTAGCAGCCGCTGGCAGAAAATTCGCATGGCTGCCGACATATGCTGAAAGTGAGAAAATTACGAAAAGGAAAAAAATCAGTAAGTCATTCCAATATACTCTGTAAGCAAACAAGTAAATCCGCAGCAAACACAATTAAATCCGCAACAAGGATAATTAAAACCTCCACAAGACCTGTTATTCCGCAGCACATAGATGATGGTAATCAAAGGTTGTAAGATTTTACATGATCACCTAACCAACCATAATCATGCTTTGGCCATTCCTGCTTCCTCGTCATTAGCCTTTTATAGAAGTTAACTTCAGCGTTGAATGTGATAATTGGCTCCTCCCTTTAAAAACATTGAAACAATGTTAAGTAATAACCAATAAAGAAGTATATAAGTACTTACTCATCTTGTTGTATTAAGTCCATAAGGTTTTGGAGTTTTATCTCTTCGACTCTTTCAAATGGATCATAGACATAGTCACTTAAGAATTTTTCAAAAGCTGTCTTACTTGACATGATCCTTTTGACAACTGAACTTGGGATATATGGGTCTTGTTGTGTCTGCGCCAAGAGCCTTATCCGGCCTACATCTTCATCACCAGCGTTTTTTTGCAGCTGTGCGGCTAGCAGGTCTAAATGAGTGTTGAAAGCAGTGTTTTCCTCATCCTCTTCTTCTTCAAGTATGAGTTTCTGTTTTTGTTTCTTTGGTTTCCCCTTGTTCTTTGGTGTCACAAACTTGTCCTTCGGCTCAACTTTAACCTTAACCACTTTCTCGGCTTTCACCACCTTTTTGGCAACACCCGCTTTGTCTACTTTCTTCACGCTCGGATTCTTTTTCACTTGAGTAGGCTTTTCTAACCATGACTACAATGAATAAAAACACATAAACAGAAATTGAATACATATAAATAAATAGAAACACATCAAAATTAGAAACATTAATTTCTCGTACCAAGTTTTCTGATGCACTGTCTTACTGTCCTTTTCTCCATTCAAATTAGTTGGAACCTACAGAATAAACAACCCCAAAATTTAAAATAAATCAGTTAAAAGAAAGTATTTATTAACAATTTCATTAAGAACAATAAAATGTTACTTACTGGAGTGTCTGGTGTGCTGTTTCCAACCACAATGTCTCTATGGACAGCAACTATATCCTGCAGTAGTGAAGAATGACACTTATCAAATAAATCCACAGGATCATAGAAAATCCGCAACAAGAAGGTAATATAGTTAAAAATCCGCAGATAGAAAAAAATAAACAGGTAATTGGAAGATCGAACGTTACCAGATTTTTTGAAGAACATGTTACTTCAAATTCCTCCTGATGGAGAACCGGTTTCTTCCCTTCGACCTTTGCAGTATTTTGTAAACTACTTATAGCTCCTTTCATCAGACCCATTTGGTCCTCAAAATCTACTAACCTTGTATCTATTGCAGACAACCTTTGTTGATTATATTTGTCCATCTCATCAAGTTTCTCAGTCACATATTTCAGAAGGTTAACAAATTCGGCATTGGCACTCGTCTCACCAACAAGCTCACAACCATCTTTCCCCTTTAATTTCTTCTTCGTCTTCGTACCAACTTGAACCGCTACCTCTTCTTTTGAACTATTCTCACTACACACTCGCTTTTTCTTACCCGGGTTTTTGTGTTTCTGACCACTATAAACTCTTCCATGCCGTTCCCAAGTCCATTCACTCTTATGCAAACTCTGATGATGTCTTGTAGCAGTGTATCCACTCGTTCATCATCAACTTCATTAGGCCACTCGGATAAATCTCATTCATCGGCTTCATTACCATATTGCGAACCTGAACCTGCAGTTTCAGAGTGATTAACTCAAGCATAATAATCTGCAACAAAATCTGAAATATGCTACTAGACATAAAATCCGCAACAGGATTTAAATCTGTGGCACTGTTATTAAGTCCGCGATGACCAGGTAATAATCCGCAATCACTAAAAAAAATATGTAACATGTAAACACAAAGTTTGAACAGAAAAACAGACAACAAAGTACTATTAGAAATCAAGACATACCACAGAGTTTTCACTTTTAGCTGCCAAAATCACGTCATCAACATCGTAATGACCGCGTGATCCACCCCAACAAAGCAGAGGTAGCGCATCATCTCTTTTCTTACGACCATACATCTCTCCCAGCTTCGGATATGACTCAAGAGCCCATACATACACCGCGTGAACAAATCCGTTTAGTATAACTGAAGATCCAACAAGATTTATTTCTTTGATGGATTTGAACAGAACCTCAAATGCAAGCCGTCCCCACTGGAAACTATTAAAAACATCTTCATCTAAGGCCTTTTTGCGTACTTTAAGTCGATCATACCACCTCTTTGAAATCCAAATCCTCCAACATGGAGGAGGCATAAGAAACCAACCGTCCTTCTCTCAGTTGGTGTCCAGCCGCCGCATATGTTCAACACCCGTCGCAGGTCAGTCCAATGTTGTCCATAGCCAACAGCCAAACCCATTTTAACCCATAACTCCATGTGATCGACATTAACTCCAACATCAACACCGTATGGATCACAGTTAAGATCCGTTATCTGGGCAAATTCGTAGAATGAAAACCTCATAGGATCATCACCAATCAAACACCACATTTCCATAGTAGAAAAGCGTCCTCGCACAGTAAATGAATTTGTTTTCAGCTAGCTTAGCAATACACCCAAGTTTAGACTCCATCATATCCTTCCATGCATCTTCACCAAGTAGTTTTCTCGCTACTCGCAACTGCTCTAAGCTACTACCGTGATTCAGACTTCGCGGCAGAGTAGGATAATTACCGTCTTGAAACAAACACTGCGGATATTGTTTTCTGCTTGCGTCCTCCATTTCTACACAAACAATATTGAAAGAAATCAGTTACAATACTACAAACTGCAGAGAAGACAAATACGAAATTAAGCTACAAAGAACACACCGAGATAAAGAAGCTAAAATCAGTATTTCCGCGAGAGACAATAAGAACGAGAGACATCAAACTGAACAAGAGAATACAATCAAATAAACAAGAGATAAAAAAGCTACAATCAAATCAACAAGGGTACTAAAATTACCATAATCCTAAATTCAAAGAACCACCGAATTAACATCAACGACAGAACACAGTTAATCCGAAGCTAGAGAAGTCAAATAGAACATGAAGACACAATCAAAGTTGAGAACACTATCTAACAAGATAACAAAGATAATCTGAAGTAAAATCATGAGCACCAAGAGAAAACAGATACAAAAATTTGTGAAACAGAGTACGATAGAAAAAGTCCGAGAGAAACCTGACGATTCGGAGAAGACAGCGACAAAGGAAGGTGATGACGGCGACAGAACAAGGAGTCGACGGCGACAGATCAAGGGGAGTTCGAATAGGCGGAGGCGGCAAGGCGATAACGACGAGAGAGGAAGGAGACGACGGCGAGATAGGGTTTGGAGAGACGGCGCCGAGAAAGGTAAAAAGGGTTATGAATAATAATCTAAACTTACCTAGATTATATCGGTAAAAAAAAAAGTTTACATTTTCTTAAAAAATATATATTAGTTTCAATATAGTTTTGTTTTTTGTTTATTTTTAGTTTAAAAAAATAAATTAAGTTAAACAAAAAAAGTAACTATATTGTAATGGGTAATTAAGTCATTTCACTAATTCATAATACTAACATACTTTTAATAAAATTAATGTTTTACTGTGCCAATCTTATAATATTTTATTATTATTATATTGATCTAAATAATTATTTTTATTATTTTTAAGAGAAATACATAATCCTAGAAATATAAAATAAAAATTAGATAATTTTATTATAATATATTATCCAATGCACGCATTTGATTTATTTTATATTATGTGTTTTAATTGATATATTTTTATTTCATATTATTTGTATGCTTTGTTTTAATAATATAATACTTTTTCTTTCAATTTTTCATTCATTTCGTTAATAAACAACTTATAATTACTTTTTTATGAAAGTTATACGTTTTATTTTTTGTTAGTTAATTCGTATTTGAAATGTCTTTTATATATCTTAAGTAAATATCTATACTATAACAACAGGAAACCGTCCTTGGTACAAAAAAGGTTGTATTTCCGAAAATTGTCTTTGGAGTCGTTAGGAGTGTATTTTTTCATTAAGGGTAAAACCTGTAATTTTTGGATATTTTGTCACGCAGAGATATTGGGCGGATCCGGATTTGGAAACGGATATACACGCGGATCCTATTTTTAAATCTTGATCGTTCATTCGTAGATCTAATATTACCCGTTGAATTAGTTGGGTTTCTTAATCATACCATTTATTTATTTTTTAATTCATTTGTCAACCGACTTGCCATATATATTTAATTTCGTAGCTATATTTTAGGAAACAAAAATCTGCAATCTTGGTGAATATTCTTTACACCCTTAATGAATATCGATTTTAATTCATTTAATTAATTTTTTTCCTAAAAATGCACAATATCTATATGAATATTTTATTAATTCGAGTTTGAAAAAAAAAATTATGTGGCATATACCAAGCTTTCACAAGAAGTTTGTGAAATCCTATATAAAGAGAGCTTTGGGTGGCCTAGAAACACAATCATTTTGCATCTTCCATATTTTAAAATCCCATAAATATCTCATTTCTAATTTTAAGCTCAATAGAAAAAGTAATTTTGAATTATATTTAATTTAATAAAACTATTCTTTAATATTCTACTATATCTTTTAAATCATAACAATATCAGAATTATGGAAAACTAAAATTATTTTATTTTTGAAACTCATATCAACCTATTTATTATTATGATAGTATTTATGAAAATCTAAAATTAATTTTTAGTTATCTGTAGAGATTGTGCTTATTGTGATTTCGAATGAATTAATATGTTATTAGATATATGTTGATAAATATTAAATATACTTGGATCTCTATTCATATTTTTAGAAACATTTTCGTTTCTTTTTTCAATTTAGAAACATAGATATACTCTTTCGAAAACAATAATATTTTTAGAATATACTAACCATCATATATTACAAATAAATATCCACACTATATAGTCTAAAAAAGATTAGTACGTAAATCCGTAAACTATATAAAAACAAATAGTAATATAAAAAATATAACGATCTCGAATAAAAAATCGATCAATAACAAATAGAAAAGAATCATCAAACTAATAGTCGGCGCTCAGCGCGTTTAATATTTATTTTAATTGGAAATAACAATTGGGAGTAAACATAATCAATTATAAATACTTTAAGAAATAAAACAAAATCAAATGTTGTCCAAAATTAATTAAAAACAAATTCAAAAATTAAAAACATATTTTCAACATCTAAAATATAAATAGAAAAATAATCATTTAACTATCATATATTAATACAAAAATCGTCTTTTAACATAAATAAAAAAAAATCAAACAATTCTTGAATGTGAATCAAAATGAAAAAAATAGCCGCACGCTCAGTGCGGGTCGGATCCTAGTTGGCTTTTATATGAATTTGGTTATATTGTTTGGAAAATGTTTCAATTTGGACCATATTTATGACATTTTTTGTTGGTTCATTTAATATGTTCATTATTGTTTATTTGTAACGTGAAATATATTTTATTCGTTTATTTGATTTCACATCTCTCTCTCTCTCTCTCTCTCTCTCTCTCTCTCTCTCTCTCTCTCTCTCTCTCTCTCTCTCTCTCTCTCTCTCTCTCTCTCTCTCTCCCCCCTATTGATCTGTTTTCAGGTTTTTATATATTTAGTTGTATAATATTTTTTCCTAATATATTGATTTTACCATACTTCATTGCTATTCATGTGACCCAATTATTTATATTTATATTATCATTTTTCCATACTAGGGGTTATTCCACGCTATGTGCGGGTTTTATATTTAGATTTGTTTTAATTGCATTGTTTTTAAAACTACTTTTAGTCAAATTCCGTGTTTTGTCATATGTATTTGTGTTATTGTTGTTTTGGTATATAAGCTATGTAATTTGTTGATAATAGTTAATAGCATGATTGAGTATTTTTTTTTTGTTTTTGTGGCATAATTTTTATTTAAAAATCGTTACTGGTTCATCCCATAAAAAGAGTTGGATAATTGTTCTTACATTTGTAAAAAAAAATATTTCTATTAATCTTTGTCTTTCAGCGAAATTATTTTCGTTTTTTTGTATTACATGTTTAGCAGAAGACTTACCAAAACTTCACTTTTTGATTCTGGTTTTTTAAGGCTTGGACCTTGTAAGATCCTAATCTCGCATATCAAAGCTTCAATTTTGTGCACATTTTTGTGTAGGTCCGGTATCGAAGGTAAAGTTAAAATTGTTGATCATATTAGTTTTTCGGCGAATACCTAGTAGTTCTCTTTTGTAGTTTGTTGACGTGTGTAGTTTTGTATCCGGATTTTCTACATCGGAATTGCGTGTAAATTATCCTTTACATGCATAGTTGTTGTTTTTTTTTGTCATCCAGATGACAGACAAACGAGGAGTCAGATTTTATTTTTGTATGGTTGTAGAGACTATAAAATTATAAATTTTATATATTTTTTTCTTTTAAGTTGATTATGTGGTGTTCTGGTACGAAAGAATTCATGCTCTAGATCATTTCAGATTTTGTATTTATAATTTTCTATATATATTTTAAGTTATTATAGAAATTGTATTTGAGTATAGAGAATACATAATATGCATAATTTAAAAATGAATTTCAGAATTAAGACTATCCTTAATTTTTTTAATAAAATTAAAATCTACTATCTTCTTAATATATTAAATAGCTTATTGTATTTGTTAGATCTTCAAATTATGAATATAAGATTGAGAAATTTAAGTGAGTAGGATCCAATAACTCTAAAATTAAATCTCTCTCATCTAAATTAAATCTCTCTCATCTAACACTATTCACTTATATTATTAACTCACAAAAAACTAGTTTTACCCCTATTTTTATTAAAAAAATTACATACCTATCTTTCTCTCTCTTTTACACTTTTACTAAAAAAATAAATACCTTCTCTCTCTTTTTTGTTGGGGGAAAGAAAGAAGAAACAAAAAATGAAATATAAGAAGAAGATGGAGATGGAAAGCAAGAAGAAGTAAAAAAAAAAACTAGAACTAAATTTGTAGTTATTAATAAATGGATGATGGCGAGGTTAGAAGAAGGTGAAGTTGTGAAAAGTTTTTTATGAAATAAATCATGAATGTTCATGAAGAAGAAGATGAATAGTCCACCATGAATGTTCATGAAGAAGAAGATAATAGTCCACATCAACTCATTTATCACACATGCATGATAGCATATAATTGAGTTAGTTTGTAAATTATCCATAAATTTTGCAAAATCAACTATGATAACAAAGTTGCTTACGCAACAACGCATTTTTTAATTATATGATAACATGGTTAACATGTTAATGTGTATATATTTACATTTTTTTTCTTACATCGAGTTTACACGATAATTTTATTGTATGTTAAACATAGTTATACCAATAATTTGATATGATAAATGGGTTAACTTTCAAATATTATGATTTGATTTGGGATTTAAGCTTTAGTGTTTAGGGTTTGTATTTAGTATTTAGGGTTTAGGCTTTGAGGTTTAGGGTTTAAGCTTTAGGGTTTAGAGTTTAGGCTTTGGGGGTTAGGGTTTAGGATTTAGGGTTTAAGCTTTGTGTTTAGGGGTTAGGGTTTAGGCTTTGGGGGTTAGGGTTTAGGATTTATGTTTAGGGGTTAGGGTTTAGGGTTTAGGGTTTAATGTTTAGCTAGATATACATTTTTAATTCAAGCAACTGATTGTATGATAAATTGTGTTTTATACTTATTTAACAATTAACAATAGAGTTAACAATTAACAATAAACCATATAAGTGTAAACTTAGTTAATTCTATACATAGTTAACCATATATAATCAACGGTAGGGTTTTAACCTATATTTTATATTTTTAACTAAAATAAATTTTATTTTATTTGATACATCTAATTATCTCACCTAAATGAAAAATAGGGGAAATGAGCATTTAATGAATCTGGGCCCACAAACCTTCTCTCTCCAGGTTGGCTACTTAACTCATGCTCTCTCTCTTTCGTAGGGGCAAAATAGGCAACAATAACATTAGTTAACTAATTTGCAAACTACTCTTCTCTCCTAGTTGGTTTCGTTATTTACATATCCCCTGAGCTAACTCACCCTATAAGATTTCATAGTTGTATCAAATTGTTTTGTGGAGTTAATAACTGTAGGATTATGTTGGTTCATAGGTTTAATTATCAGATTACAACCTATCACATAATCAACTAGGATCTAGGTGATTTGCAGTTGAATCATAGACAGATCAAGATCATTACCTCTTTTAGAGTGCAGCGGATTGATTGGTAATATCGAGATCACTGAGAGCAGATGATTACCGGCTCCTCCTAGGTATCCACACGCTTACAAGCTACTGGATCAGGCTGCTAGACCAAGCTGGAACAACAGAGAGAGAGGAGGACGGCCAGACCTAAAATCGCAGAAGCCTTGGCTAATTGGCGCCTCCTCTTCCCTTATATGGGCCCAAGTAATTAAACTAATGGCCTATTAGGCTTTTGGGCCCAAGACCCAAATCAGACAAAAGACTGTATTTTGTCTGGCCCAATTCTCTGTACAAATACAGTAAATGTCTTGCATCTTACTGTATTAGTTCCTTTTAACTTTCCCGTTAGCTATGGTGTGTGACCCTTTGGGATCATACAATACTGGTAATAAGTACTTAACTTATAGATCAAGAGCGGGCTCTAGCAAGTCATCATGACCTCCCAGCATTTATGACTTATGTCTGATCTCGACACTTATCATACTTTCTAGAGATAGCACAATAGATTTCAGGACATTCCCAACAATCTCCCACTTGTACTGGAATCCTACATTCCCTAATCCTTTTGTCTCAATATCTCGATCTGGCATAAGGCAAGATGCGTGTCATCCTTATATAGCCAAGATCATGTTCATCGGACCAGAATTGATACTGACAATGCAAACGACTTGGGCAAGTCCGTTTGGGTGTGGCCACACTCTTACCAGCTATCAAGTCTCCGATTGGCCTAGAGATATTACCTCCATTAACAGGAGGGACAAATCCCATCTTGTTCCATCACTATGAACTACACACTTTGTAATACACCCAACCAAGGTCCTTATAGCTCCCAGTTACGAAACATCGTTAGACAATGATCAAAGTGCATCAATCCATGTGCAGCCACATGCATGCGAACTCAGGTCTAAAGACTATACTCTATAGTCGTAGATGAGAACCTCTTATGACACAGATATTAATATCTTGTAGGGTTCTCATCAGCGGGTCATGTCCGGTCATATGCTCCCCTACATATACCTATGTGTCGACTTTGATGCCGCGCATCTATGACCCATGAAACTTGGTCATAAGTCTCAACACACTCTAGTCTCAAGTGGTTGTTGGTGTTCCAATTTCAACAACCTTCGACTATGGACACTCTGCTTTATGTCATTTTGTTAAATATAGGGTTTCATGATCAAGTCTTTCTCATGTACTTCGATGGCCTATATATAATGACATGAATCATTTTGGAACGATTATTTATATCACAGTTAAAATAATCCAGAAATCATAAATTTCATAAACATAAAATATTATGTTTACATGAACCTTTCAAAACAACTAAATAAAGCCCTTTACAAACTCCCACTGAAATTAACACTACATCTTAATTTCACTTATCCTACAGCTACAGTCCGCGACTCGTGCTTAGGCCTAAGGAGTGGCTTCGTTAATAGATTAGCAACGTTCTCATTCGTTGAAACTTGATGATCTACTTAACACCTCTGTCATTTATCTCACGGAATAGGTTATACCTACCCTCAAGGTGTTTGGACCTCTGATGTGCAGCTAGCCTCATCTATGCTAGGAATCACATCAAGTTCAGTGATGAACTCTTCTTTCCAAACAACCTCTTTCGCCGCTACCCAAGTTGCGAAATGTTCAGCTTAAGTCATGGAGTCAGCAACAGTGCCTTGCACCGCCAGACAGACACAAGATATAACCGGACTGTGACCGGAAATCATCTTTGTCTGTTGGAAACTTGCCTTTCAGACTCTACCGACTTGTAGCACCTCACTTTCTCCGTAAATCAAGAACTTATCCTAAGTATTTTCCAAATACTTGAGGATATTCATTACGTCTATCCAGTGATTCTTTGCTGGATTTGACTGGTCTTTACTTGTCTTGCTTAGCATTAAAGCAACATCAAAACAAGTACGTGTCATGGCATACATGATAGATCCAATTGCCGACGCATATGGAATCTTATCCATGCATTCAAGCTCAGCAGATATCGTAGGACACTGTATCTTGCTTAACGTAATGCCATGTGACATTGGCATAAAACCCTTCTTGGAATGCTGAAAACGTGTAGGACTTTGTCAATACAAGAATCCTGACTTTGTCCTATCAGCTCTTTTGGATCTTTATCTTTAGATCCAAAATCCAAGAACATATGTGGCTTTACCCATGTCAATTATAAAACAACTCCCAAGCCAGTCCTTTACCGACTGCAGCATTGGAACGTTATTTCCGAGAATCAGTATGTCATCGACATACACTATGAGAAATGCAACATCGCTCCCACTTATCTATTAGTAAACGCACAGTTCCACTTCGTTCCTGTTCAAGTCAAAACCTTGACTATTTCAACATAACGAAGATTCCAACTCCGATATACTTGCTTCTATCCATGAATGGATCGATGAAGCTAACTTACATACAATATAATTTTTCGGAGTCTGGGCTCACTTTCGCTTCTGTGAATTTCGCAGGTTCGTCACTTTCAATGATCATCAGATCATGGCAATTAATCACGAGAAATCACTCTCGGATTAGTGACGGATTCATTCAGATCTGCGAACTTCAGGCTCTACAGGTGTAGATTCTACAAAAATCTGTAAATCCATCCGCTGCTCTCCCTCAACAAGTTGAGCAGCCTCCTGTATTTCTCGAATTTCTTCGAGTTATACTTTTACTCCCACTGTTCTTCTTGGAAAGAAACTTTCCTTTTAGAAAACAGAATTCCGAACAACCTAACTTCGTTTTCGGAATGGACGTAAAAAGTAACAAGCCTTGGTTTCCCTAGGACAACCAGCGAAGTAGCACAACTACAAATACTCAGTAAAGACGAATTTGGATCATTTCCAGTCCACATTTATGTGGTGTCTTTCAACTGATATTGGTGGAACTATTTCAGCGTAAACTTAGATATTTCTAGAGCGTTATTCTTAAAGAATATCATGGAAGATTCGTGTGACTCATCTTTAATCATTTCTAATAAGATCTGATTCTTTCTCACAGAAACACCTCCAGGTTTTCAGGAGAAATGAGCTGTGAAACGACTTCACGCTCATTCAGATGATCACACCATCAATGACTTAAATATTCTCACTCGTGATCTAATCCAGAGTCTCAATACTTCTGTCACTCAGATTCTATACCTCATTCTGGAACTCTTTCGACCATTTCAAAGAATTCCGACTCGTGTCTCATCAAATGAACACAGTCATACTCACTGAAGTAATCAGTAAAGATAATGAAGTACAGGAAATTTTTCTCTGGCATTACTGCTCATCGGGCCACATACATGAGTATGTTCAAGGTCCAATAAGCCTTTGGGCCTTTCTCTAGCTCGGCTAAGATGGGCCCTTTGTCTTTTGGTCCAGTAAGCAGAATTCAAGTCTCATAAGATATCCGATCAAATGAGCCCAAAAGTCCAAAACTATGGGATTTCTGAATCCGACTCACTCTATGTGACCAAAACATTTACGCCAAGAAAAATCAGGTTTAATTCATCAGATTTAAACCAATTCGGTATTTATGTTACATTTAGGCACTCTTTGGTTTAAGATATAATACCCATTCCTTGAATAGGGTGCTACAATTAATATTTCATTAAGATCAAAAGAACAAAACTTGTCTTTTATCAAAATGAAAAACATTCAAATTCTTACAAGAAAATGAAAGACAACTCTGCTTAAAGCATGTACATTGTAGCAATTACTTAATACAAAACCAAGCCTCAAAGGCATATACAAGTGAAAACCCTACGGCTGAGGCAGCATCCATAGCTCCTTCCAGACACGCAGTTCCACTTGTCCTTCCTTCAACTTTCTACTATTGCTTAGGCTCTGCATATTATAACAAATATCAGTGCCACAACCAGTATCCAATACCTATAAGGTAGAACTTGAAGTAATAACATGAATACCTGAGGAAGTAGTCTCATACATCACCTTCAACTCCTCATAATCTTCCATGAATTTAATGCAATCTCTCTTCCAATGCCCAGTCTCTTTACAGTAGCAGCACTTACCAACGTAAGATGTATCTGACTCGGGCTCAGAAGACACAGGCTTGCCATGATTCAAAATCTGGACAACTTTGTCTTCACCCTTGTCAGCACTAGGTTTAGTAAACCTACCCTTTTCCATTATGAGATTATACAGGGTACTCTTCACGTTTGGCTCAACTGTCTTGAGCATATCATGCAGTTCAGTCAGCGTCTTCGTTAAGCCTTTCTTGATATAGTTCCTTTTGAACTTATCATAGCTTGACGGCAGTGACTGCAGAATGATCTCAGTTGCCAATTCTTGGCTAACTGGATAATCCAGTTTCCTCAGGTTATCAATGTAACCCATCATTTTACTGACATGAGGACTCACTGGATGATCATTTGGTAGCTTGCAGCTAGTGAGAGACTTAACCAACTGGTATCTCTCCACTCTTACCTGCTCCTGAAATTTCAATTTCAGGCTGCTGATCATCTCTATTGGCGACTCCATGTTCTCATATTGCTTCAGCAAATCTGAGTCCATGGTAGCCAACATCAGACCATGCACATCTACCGCATCATTATAATGCTTATTCCAAGCATCATATACTGCATGAGAGGCATTGGACCCGATCCTCTCAGGGAGAGCTCTCTCAAGGACATAGTCCTTTCTCTCCTGCCTGAGGACTAGCCTCAGGTTCCGCGACCAAGTCAAGAAATTTGATCCGTTCAGTTTGTCCATCTCAAGGACAGACCGGATCGAGAAAGTGTTTTGATTGTTTGTGCTAGTCATAACTGAAATTTAGAGATAAATAGAGTTTTAGTTATTTAGTTCATAAAAGAGTAATCTTAACAACTTATAAGAAAATTCGCATTGTATTCAAAATTTCTTTGTTTATCCTCATAAGAATACAATGATTCCGAGATCCATGTTAAACTAAAACCAAAGTGGGCCACTGGCCGTCACCCAGAATTAGCTAACTAGGTAAGCATACACACAGCTAGTTACAACTCATATAACTCTCGGTTGTGAATTGGACCCGAGGCCCAAATTCACCAGATGTCTCAAGGCCCGGGACTCCCGATGGCCCAGTCAAGGAAACCAATCTCTTACAGCCAAATAATCATTAAAGTCTGGGACTCCCAATGACAGTAATGACTATGTACTACTTTACTTACGCAAAAACAGACACCTCACACTGTAAGCCATATCTGTAATTGAATAAGCGTTAAGTAGCTGACAAGATTGGGCAAGACATCCAAGCTTGATATTTGTTTTGAGGATTTTAGGTTTTCCTTCCAAAAATAGAAGATTACTATTTTGGGAAACTTTCCATTTCAGGAAACTTACTAAATTTGGAAACTTTCTATTTTGGAAAACCTACTTATTTTAGAAACTTTCTAAATCGGGAAACAATCTTATTTTAGAAATTTCCTATTTTCCAAAACATTCTTGATCTAGAAATTTCTAAACTTAGAAACTTTCTAATTCTGATTTTGGAAATAATTAGATATTTTATTAAAATTTTCGGTTGGGTCACAAATTATAGACCCAATTCTTGGACCAAGACCACAGAATTCCAATTAGCCCAATAATTTGACATAACCGAGTCGGTTCATTAATTCTGGTCCAAGACCAAATTAATTACTTAATCCAACTGGTTATTTACTAAACCAGACCAGCTCTAAATTATTTGGTCCAACCAAATCAAACTTAGACCAGCCTTCGGTTTAGGTTAAAATTCAATTTTGAATTTAAATCCGGTTTAACCAGAAATTAAATAATACCAATTGCATTAAATAATTTCCAGCAAACCGCGATTTGGTTAACCGCTTGAACCACCAATTAAATTGGATCGGTTCGGTTAAGTCCAAATCAGGAAGAAATAGATTGGTCTAACCAATCAATTTTAGCTGATTTCGACCTAACTTGCGGGTTAAGCTTAAGCTAACAATGAAACACAATCGGATTGATCGGTTCATTGTCGCGGGTTAGGGAAGGACGAACCGCGAAGCTCGGCTGAACCGATTGGCTACTCGCGGAACGTATGCCTCGCCAGCATATCGATCGATATGACGCTCCCTCGTCGATCGATACTCGCGTGCATCAGCTCGTTGCGATCGGGTCATCGGGACAGCGAGAAGCAATCAATCCGATTGATATCGATCGACATCATGCTCCCTCGTCGATCGATACGGGCGTTCACTTCGCATACCGATGGGTTTCAATCGGTTCATGCGATTTACATATTAGGTTTTCAAGTTTTCTAATCAAATTTCTTAACACAAATTCGATTCTAAACATTTAAAAACAACCTAAATATGATCCAAACAGCAAAAACCTAACGACCTAGGCTCTGATACCACTGTAGGATTATGTTGGTTCATAGGTTTAATTATCAGATTACAACCTATCACATAATCAACTAGGATCTAGGTGATTTGCAGTTGAATCATAGACAGATCAAGATCATTACCTCTTTTAGAGTGCAGCGGATTGATTGGTAATATCGAGATCACTGAGAGCAGATGATTACCGGCTCCTCCTAGGTATCCACACGCTTACAAACTACTGGATCAGGCTGCTAGACCAAGCTGGAACAACAGAGAGAGAGGAGGACGTCCAGACCTAAAATCGCAGAAGCCTTAGCTAACTGGCGCCTCCTCTTCCCTTATATGGGCCCAAGTAATTAAACTAATGACCTATTAGGCTTTTGGGCCCAAGACCCAAATCAGACAAAAGACTGTATTTTGTCTGGCCCAATTCTCTGTACAAATACAGTAAATGTCTTGCATCTTACTGTATTAGTTCCTTTTAACTTTCCCGTTAGCTATGGTGTGTGACCCTTTGGGATCATACAATACTGGTAATAAGTACTTAACTTATAGATAAAGAGCGGGCTCTAGCAAGTCATCATGACCTCCCAGCATTTATGACTTATGTCTGATCTCGACACTTATCATACTTTCTAGAGATAGCACAGTAGATTTCAGGACATTCCCAACAATAACTTCATGCTTGTAATATATAGTTAAAAGCTCTTTAAGTAAGGTTTTTTATGGTCTAAATTAATAACGGTAAAATTTCATGCTTTGTTTTTTTTTTTTGCCACAATTTTTCATGACTTTGTGAAAAATACTCTACACAAATAAATAGCTTTTAAACTTACAATCCGAAAATAGATAAATTATATTTAAAAATAATTAAGCTGATCAACTCGAGTTATATATTTAAAAATTGTATGTTCTTTGTAAAAATGTTGAAGGTCCTTTTAATTTATATTTGGATATATATATTGTATTTTTTCATAACTGTGAAGTGTGGTGTTGTTAGGTTCACAGTTTTCATAAGTGGATCTATCAAACATATTAATATGTATCTTTTCAAGAGATTAGTGTAGCTAGTAAAATTCAATTTTCTAATATCCAACCATTGGATCAAAAAACTCTTTTAGTAATTTTTTTTTTATAATTATGTTTTAGAAAAATTTATATATATTGTAAATTGAAATTGATTATTTGAATTATCTTTGGTTTATTTTGTTTACATATAAGTATACATATTTTAATATGTGGTCCAAAACAATTTCTACACATAAATACTGAATGGAGATAAACCTTTTCAACATAAGCAATTGGCATACTTTTGTAGTCTTCATTCATCTGCAACTGCAAGCATTCCCATATGACAATGCGTTTTTAGATATATATTATTATGTTTGATAGATCCATTTATCGTTCATCAGACTGATCGTTCATAAGACATGTTATCAGACTGATCATAATATGCAAGAAAAGGAAAGCGTCACAGATCAGTGAATGCAATGTAACTATTCCTAATTTACGTAATGATGAACATGTGAGTGTCTCAAACCTCTGATTTAGTAAATCTTGGGGACTTGAGAGAGAATCCTTTGGGTGAATTGGGCTCATCATGATCCCTTCTTTACCCAGACGCTCTGGTAGTGGCGGAGGAGGTGGGAGAGGCGTATAAGCTTGTGGTGGTGATTTTTTCTTTCTGCTTTCCAAAATATAAATATCCCATAAAACCAGTCCTGTGTGGTTGACCTATGCGGAATATCATGTGTGATTGAGTTCCTCCATAGACCACCCGTCTCTGTCCTGGTTTACGTGATCTTCATCATTCTCTGCTAGAAGCATGGTAGCTAGCCTAAACGCATAGTTTCAGCCATTTTGAAAATCTCCATTATTTCTTTATGTTGTATCAAAAGACCAAATCTATCACACAAAGACATCATACAAACAAATTTCGTATACAGAATTCGTTAAAGCCATTTACAGACGTTAAAATCTGGAGGCTTATATATATGAAAGTGACTTGATTCATTCAACAAAAACATGAATAACATATCCCGTCCTCATAGTAGTTATTTTTTTCCCTGGCTTCCCATGCAAGGATATCAGCCCCTGGTGCACAGTTAGGTCTGCCCGATCTGCAACTCGGTGTTACTTTTGATGTTTTAAAAAAAAAATACAACTTTCTAGTAACGAACCTAGATTTTTGAGGTTGTATGGCAATGCACAGAAATATACACATACAGAGTAGCATACACATATTTTATGGGTTCGTCAGTTATAAACTCGATACACGACTCGAATTGCAATAAACGAATCTGAAAAAAAAACGGCAAAGAATCAAACACCGAAATGACCTAGAATTATGAAGAGATGATGAATCTAAGAATTTCCAGATCCAAGATAAATGAATCTGAGAAGGTGGAACAAGAGTAGTATGGTTGAATGATAGCGATTTGACGGGATTGAACGAAACAATAGACTGCGCAGTCAAACTTCAAATCAGTGGATTCCATTAAGTTGCAGGTGGATCATACTATTAGAAATAGAATAGACACTTACAGGAGCACAAAAACATCTCTTGCATCATCGATGGTGGAAATTGGGTTCATGTCAAGCTGAGCTTACTGCTTCTCCTCTTCTAATCTTGTTGGGCCCGTATGCAAGAAATGAATCGAAATAGCACGGGAGATGTAGGTGAGAATATTTGATAGGAAATTTAATGATGGCTAGATGAATTTGGTGATGATCATAATCATCGGTAAAAAGATAGGAGACTATTTAGATGCAAATGACTATTGAGAAGATGTCTTTTTTTCTTTGAACAAATGAGAAGATGTGTCTTTTCATCTTCAATTTGTTCAATTAGGAGCTTTGTTGCTGAAAAATAGATGACATGGATAATTGCTGACGTGTCACTATTTTAAAGAAGGGTTATCTTACTGATGTGGCTGGCCTCTTGATCTACAAAGAACAACTTTCATATAATATAATTCTACACTAAAGATTTTGTTTGTTCTAATCTAAAATATCATATCATTTGTTTTGTGTACTAAATTACACAGTTTTTATTTTGTTCGGAACAGAAATGTATAACTTTGTTACATGACTTTAATAATGAGTTTAATTTGGATCTATTTGGGTAGATATTTGAATTTATGATTTTGTATTTAATACATTTTTTAATAAGTGATGTTAAATGAGTAGTAAATGTTAATATTAATAAATCTTTTGTAGTTTTCACTTTAACAATTTTATTGTGATGATGTGGATAAGCTAGAACACACACAGGAAAAGAATTTAGAAATTCCTAAACGGAGCGTTTTACTGTGAGGGCGATTTTAAGGCGATTTGACTAGGGCTTCTCGAAAGTTCGCTTCCGCCGCACGCCATGAGTGTGTCGGCCGAACAACCACCGGACATCGACGGATCTCCGAAGAGCGGTGATGAAGGGAATCAAACGAGTATGAGTTCGAATAAGCAAGTAGGGCAAGAGGGCGAAGGTGTGAAACCGGCAAGGGATCTAAAAGGAGGAACCGAAAGGAAACCCCTACCAAGTAATGGAATTTCATGGTCTGGGATTGTTCAGTCGACTCCCAAGATGAAAAGGTACGAATACGAGGAAAGAGAGGTAGATGGAATACCAACAATACGTATACCGAAGGAATTTCTTGAGGATTCAACACCACTTTGGGAAGACATATTGATTGGTAAATTTCAGTCGACCGCTCCACCTGTTGGAAATATTTATGTACTTGTCAACAAGATATGGCCGTTGGGCGATAGAACAGTGAAGGTTGATGTGATCTCTGTTGATAAGACGACGGTAAAGTTTCGCATCAAAAACGTAGCGGTTCGGAACAGAGTTCTACGGAGAGGGATGTGGAATATTTGTGGCATTCCCATGATCATATCCAAATGGAGCCCAATAGTGGAAGAAGTACAACCGGAAGTTAAAACAATGCCTTTATGGGTTGTTGTCAAGAATGTACCACGTTCGATGTACGCTTGGAAGGGATTTGCATTCCTAACAGGTCCGATTGGTGTGCCCATTCGTCTCCACCCGGACACAGAGATGTGCAAAAATTTTGAGGAGGGTAAGGTATTTGTGGAGGCAGATTTAACAAAACCATTACTCAAACAACGTAACTTCGACACGGAGACGGGAGAAAATGTTCTCGTTACGTTTGAGTATCCATGGCTACCTCCAAGATGTCATGAATGCTCAAAGTGGGGTCATAATGTGGAGGACTGTCTAAAAAAGAATGAAGTTCCGGTCAGCTCAACTGAACTACCGGCTGATGAGGAGGCGGCAAAACATCCTCCACAAGCTGAGAAAGAACGAGACTTAATCAAGGAACAGAGAGAGGTGGAAGTTGAAAAAAGTCAGACTGAAACAGAGAAGAATGAAGTTGACAAAGACTGGAATACTCCAACAAACCCAATTAAATCCCCACCAAAGGCCAGAGATTTGAAATTTGGTGCGGTGAGTATTCTTACCAAATCTCCCTTTGCTGCATTATGGGGAAGAGGGGAAGATGGAGAAGAAACAGAAACAGTGGACGATACAAAGGAGGATGAGAATATGGAAGAAGGTGAAATAAGTAATCATCAAGAAGAAAGTGATGGGGACACTACAATGGTAAAAGGACAAGAAACATCAAAACAGAACAGTCAAGAGGATGAGGGCAATGCGGTTAGACAATCTCGGAGGTTGGCGGCCAAAGAGACCCTAAAGGCATCCAATCTTCCAAAACCAGGGACTACCAGAAACACTCATGGTAATCAGCAAAAAGTTAACCCAAAAAATATCCATTAATGTCAGGGTTTTTTTGGAATATGCGTGGTTTCAACAAAGTTAGTAAGCAAGCAGTGGTGAAGGAATGGATTCGCACGAATAACTTTGACTTTGGATGCCTCATTGAGACTAAAATAAAATAAAGGAGGGCGCAAAGAATCATATCTTCGGTATTTAATGGGTGGTCAAGTATGAATAACTATGAACACCATAGACTTGGACGGTTGTGGATTGTTTGGAAACAGAATGTAAGAATCACTCCGATTCTAAAATCATCACAGTTTATTTCTTGCTCTGTGCACATAGATGGGAGAGAGGATGAGCTACTGATCACTTTTATCTACGCCTTGAATACGGTTGAGGAGAGGAGAATATTATGGGATGACCTGAGACTGCATCATGACTCGGGAATGTTTCAAGGAAAGAGTTGGTTAATCTGCGGGGACTTTAATGAAATTTTAGAAGGTGATGAACATTCTCTTTATGATCACACAGGAACTGCTCCAGTAGGGATGAAGGATTTTCAGGAGTTAGCGAACTATTGCGAGTTAACGGACCTGAGTTTCCATGGACCGAGATACACATGGTGCAACAAAAGATCAGAAGGAGTCATAAGCAAGAAACTGGACAGAGTGTTGGCTAACAGAGAATGGATAACCAAATATGCACAATCCTATTGTGTTTTTGAACCCGGAGGCTGCTCTGACCACACTCGGTGCCGCATTTATCTTCAGGTTGAGGAAAAAAGGAAGAAGAGGCCTTTTAAGTTCACCAACGCCATCACTACATTCCCGGGATATCTTGAGCAAGTCGCTGACACTTGGGATCAATCGGGAACACTTTATCAGTCTACCTCAGCGCTGTATCGTCTGTCCAAGAAACTAAAAACTCTCAAGCCGCTCATGAGAAAGATGGGACGTACAATGCTTGCGAATATAACAACCCGCACTAAGGAGGCTTATCAAATACTCGGGAAGCAAGAGTTAACAATGCAGAACCCATCTAGTACTGCAGTTGAGGAAGAGAAAGCTGCCTATGAAAGATGGGAGAAACTTGCTAACATAGAAGGGAGATTCTTGAAACAGAAAGCAAAACTCTTTTGGCTCAAAGTAGGTGATCAAAGCTCAAAGGTTTACTTCAATGCGTGAAACAGAGGGAGGTACGCAATAACATAAAAGAAATTTGTTGTGAAGATGGAACAAAAGCTACAACGATGGATGAGCTAAAAACTGCAGCAGTCAAACATTTCGAAGCTTTTCTGAACCACATACCTACAGATTACAGCCCAATGTCGATTGAGGAGCTAAAGTCTGTCCTAGACTACCGATGTGCAGAGAGTGATATACAGCTCCTTCTCCATGAAGTTACAACCGAGATAAGAAATGTGATCTTCTCAATGCCTAAGGAGAAGTCTCCAGGCCCAGATGGCTACACCACCGAATTCTTTCGAGAAACATGGTCGATAGTAAGCAACGACGTCCTCAATGCTGTCAAATCTTTTTTCAGGTACGGATTCTTACCTAAGGGCATAAACTCAACAATCTTGGCCCTCGTACCGAAGAAGAAAGAGGCTCATACAATGAAGGATTACAGACCGATCTCGTGTTGCAATGTAATCTACAAGATTATCTCCAAGATATTGGCGAATAGACTCAAAATCATCCTCCCCAAGTTTATAGCCCCAAACCAGTCCGTTTTTGTGAAAGATCGGTTACTAATGGAGAATCTTCTGTTAGCAACTGAGATTGTCAAGGACTACCACAAGGAGGATCAAACGCCAAGATGTGCCATGAAAATTGATATATCAAAAGCGTTTGATTCAGTACAATGGGAATTTTTACTGAACACATTGAAGGCGATGGATTTCCCCGATACGTACATCCACTGGATAAGACTATGCATCTCATCAGCATCCTTCTCGGTCCAAGTAAATGGGGAACTAGCTGGGTACTTTGGAAGCTCCAGAGGACTCAGACAAGGCTGCTCTTTATCCCCATATCTTTTTGTGATTTGCATGAACGTCCTATCTAAACAATTAGACCTTGCGGCTAGAGAAGAAAAAATCGGATATCATCCGGATTGTGAAGATGTGGAACTAACACACTTATGTTTTGCTGATGATCTTATGGTCTTTGTGCAAGGTGATAAAAAATCCATCACTGGGGTCATGGAGGTTTTTGATGCTTTTGCTAAATGCTCAGGCTTGTGTATAAGTGTGGAGAAGTCAACGGTTTATATGGCTGGTATACAAGCAATGGGCAAGGAAGAAATTCTTAACGAATTTCCATTTGAACATGGTAAGTTACCGGTGAGATATCTTGGACTACCACTCCTAACGAGAAGAATGACAGCGGCTGATTATGCTCCCCTCATCGAGCGAATCAAGCAACAAATTGGTTCATGGACAGTAAGGAAGTTATCATTTGGAGGTCGACTGCAATTACTGCGCTCTGTTATTTTCAGTCTAACAAATTTCTGGATGTCAGCCTTCAGACTTCCAAAGACATGTATCAAGGAAATAGACAAATTATGTTCAGCATTCTTATGGTCTGGCCCGGATCTGAATGGTAGAAAGGCTAAAGTATCTTGGACCATTGTATGCTCTCCGAAGAAGGAAGGAGGTTTGGGATTGAAATCTTTGGAAGAAGTCAATAAGGTTTGTATTCTGAAACTGATATGGAGATTACTGTCAGCGAGAGGGACGTTATGGGCGAGCTGGATCCAAAGGTACTTGGTTCGAAACAGCTCCTTCTGGGCCATCCCTGAGACGTCACCATTGGGATCATGGATCTGGCGCAAAATTCTTAAATACAGGAACTTAGCGAGAAACTTCTACAAGCTCGAAGTCAGGAGTGGAGACAGTGTTTCCTTTTGGTACGATAGCTGGTCCACGCTCGGAGTACTGCATGATCGTCTCGGACAAAGAGGTTGTATTGACCTCGGCATAACCATTGATAAGACCCTCGGCGAATTCATGTCACAAGAGAGAAGAAGACGACAGAGATACCCCTTACTTATCCAAATTGAGAAAGAAATCTCAGAACACAAATCTTTGAGGTGTTTAGGAGAAGAAGATAAAGCACTATGGCTGGGGAATAGTGGAGAACACACGGATAGATTCAGCTCCAAGGACACTTGGGAAAGGATAAGAACCACGAGTCCAGAATGGACAGCACACAAAGCCATTTGGTTCACCTTTGCGACACCAAATTTTTCCTTCATAACTTGGCTAGCGGCCAAAAACAGGCTCTCCACAGGAGAAAGAATGGAAAGGTGGGGAGGTAGTCATAACATAGGCTGCTCGTTCTGCTCAGAATCAAGAGAAACAAGAGACCATCTGTTCTTCTTATGCCCTTACACGCAAGAGGTATGGAGAACGCTTGCTAGGGGGATCATGAACTCCGACTACGCAGAGCAATGGCTGGACATCGTCGAAGCCATCAGCACCACAAACCGACCGAGGATCCTTGATTTTCTTATCCGCTATGTTTTCCAAGCAACAGTGTACCAAGTTTGGAATGAGAGAAACAACAGAAGGCAAGGTGAAAGCCCTATGCCGGTGAGCAAAATGATCCATGCCATAGATCATACCATCCGAAACAGACTCTCCACTATACAAAGAGAAAGGAGTCAAAAATACGAAGCTGGTCTTCGTATATGGTTTGAGAGAAGAGATCTTTAGAGTGTTTGGATTTCAAATCCTTTAAACAGTTGAGACAAAAAACGTTGTAAAAAGTTCCATTTTTTTCTTGAATATAATTTAACATTAGATTCAAAAAAAAAAAAAAAAGATAAGCTAGAACACATGAGGTTTGTTTTGTATATCTAGTTTTATATTTTGTTCCTTTTTAATTATTGTATCTTTAGACCATACTCTTTGTTTATTTATATCCAATACTATAATATTATTGATTTTGTTTTTTTCTATCTCTTTATCAAACAACTCTTAATTATTTTATATGTGTTTATATTAGTTTTTTTCTTCACATAAATTTAAAAATTTTAAACTTGTATATTAAATTCGTACTTGAGATTCTTATTTAATATATATTAAGTAAATATTAATTTTGTTATATGGACTTGCAGTATTTTGGGAAAACTTTTTCGTTAGGTCGTTTTTATAAAATTTTGTTGTCTCTATTAATATGTTTATCCTTAATTTTTTTTACTTATTTTTTTTGTTCCCCATCTAAAATTTGTCTCTCTTTCTTTGCATAGATTTAACATTTCTGGTTTTTATAAATGCAATTGTATAGTTATTTTTTTGCTATAATGTCACTGTATCATAATTTCTTTGCAAATTATGTGAGCTAGTTATTGTTATTTACATTTTCTAACTTTTTGAACCGTCTATTCTGAGAATTTTTTTGATCTAATTTTAAAATTTTATTTTTTATTTTGCGTAATGAATATTACAGCTTTTATCTTCATGGGTACAAAATTATCCACAATTTTTTATTTAATAGTATTTAAAGTGATTTTAAATAAATATTAAAATTAATATTAATTAAATTTTGTGGAGTCCACTTTTAAAAAATCAATTAATGATTTGGACACTCTAAATGGATAACTCCTCATATAATAGATCAAAATCGCTTATCCCGCACATGCGTGAGATTTATTTTATATTATGTGTTTTATATATTTTTTTTAATTGATATATTTTAATTTCAGATTTTGTGGTTTTTAGTAATACAATATTTTCCGTGTTTTTATTCATTTCGCCAATAACTACTAATAATTACTTTATTTTTATATTATTTTTTATTTATTTTTGTGAAAATTATACGTTTTATTTTATAGTGCTTGATTTGTACTTAAAATGTCTTCAATATAATTTAAGTAAATATTGGCTTATATGTGGACATGGTTATTTTTTAGAAATGTTTCCATTGAGAATTTATTTATAAAATATTTTATTAGTCCATTTAGTAGGTTTAATTATCGACTATTTGTGTCGTAAATATTTTCATTATTTCTTTGGTTCTACATGTATTCCTCTCTCTCTCTCTCTCTCTCTCTCTCTCTCTCTCTCTCTCTCTCTCTCTCTCTCTCTCTCTAGATATTTTTCTGGTTTTTATATATTCACTTCTATAATATTTTTATTAAGATGTTGATATATTGTAACTTCATTGCTATTGCTAGTCATGTGCTTTAATTATGTACATCTTTATTTTCAGTTTCTTTCATATTATAATTTAAAGATTTTGTTTAATCTAATCTAAATTATCATATCATTTTTTGCATATTAAATTTCACAGTTTTTATTTTTAAGGGTTGAAAATATATAATTTTGTTATATGATTTTTAATAATGATTTAATTTAGATCTATTTTGATAGATATTTGAATTTATGGTTTTTTATTTCTTTATTTCTTTAAATCTATTCTATTAAAACAGGAAGGTTTGCCATGGTACATAAATGTTGTTCCCGGAATTTGCCCTTGATATTATTAGGATTTGTAACCTTCATTAAGGCTAAATATGTCATTCACAAATACATATTACGAATCATAAAAGGGAAAGAGATGGCGATGGCGAGTGTTATGTCAATTAGCATTTTGAGAATCTCACATACGATGCTTATCATCTTTCAGTGTTTGTGAATCAACGATTAATGAGGTAAAATCTAATTCTCTTTGTCGATTTTTCCCCAGAATTGTAATTTGGATCCTGAACGAACATTTTGTCAATATAATTAAGAGATTTGATCTCATTTTCTTCGATATTTCAAGAGTGTCGCACTTCTCTGTTGGAGCAGAAATTGTTAGGGAAATGAAATTAAGAAATCGAGAACTCGTGTTTGCAGATTATTTGTGGGAAAGATTTGTATTGGGATGTTACACGCAAAGATGATGACGATTCAATCGGGTTCACGTTATCACCAAACGAAGAAGAAATCGATTGGATGAATCTAGAATCTGATATTCTTTGCAAGATAGAGCATAACATCATTTTTTCAGGTTACAATCAAATATCACGGAATTATATTGTGAATTTTGTTTTGATTGTTTGGATTTTTATTTACATTGGTATGTAGGACATATAATAAAAACTGAAAAGAACTTAGGGAACAGCTTAAGCTAATGGATGTTGTGATTGAAGTTAGTGATGCTAGGATTCCTTTATCAACTATTCATCCAAAGGTTAGTTGTTTTGCTTACCCAAAGGGTCTTGGATTAGATGTTTTAGACTATGGTTTTTGCTTAAATATATTGCTCCTTGGGGTTTAGAAAGCTAGAATATTTGAAACAATACTGGTTATTGAGCAAGCTTTTTTTAGAGGAGAGAAATGCATATTTGAGTTTTAAAAGGGGACTCTAAAAAAGAAATTTCCATCGGAACAAATCATCTGTTTTGCTTCCAAGGGTCTTGAATCTGGTTTTGTACTGCTCATTGTGGTGAGAAAGCTAGAACAGTTGAGTAAGCAATGTTGAAGCTAGCTTTTGTTTTGCTTTGATTAGAGAATGTAGAAGTCGTCAAGGAAGAAGTTGTGGCACCAAAGAAATGGCGAGAAGTTTTACTTTTTCAGATTAGCTTTTATTTTTTGGAGAATCTCACATCCAATGATTCATCAGCTTTTCGTGTTGTCAATCCACAGTTTATGAGATAAGTGTATCAAATTCTTTATGTTAATTTTTTTCTTTCCAAAACTGTAGTTTGGATCTTGACCAAACATTTTGTCACCTTGAAATTTAGTCTTATCTCCTTCCCAATTTCAAGAATGACTCACGTCTCTGTTGGAACAACAAATGGAGATTCATTGAGTAGATGATCAAAGGTTTGATTCAGTCTAACGCAGCTGCCATGTGTGGACACACGAATTGAAACAAAGATTCAAAATTGGTAAGTTACTAGAAGTACAAAAAATTGATATTTTTCAACATTTTGTATTCTGGTTTGTACATATATATGTATGAAGCGAGTTGGGCACTACATTGATTTCGCAGATGTTTTTTGCTTTTGATTATATGATAGTGAGAAAGGAGTTGATTATAATGAAAAGATTTGAGTTATGAACAGGTATGGATCTTGATGCCAAAGAACATTTGGGACTTGGGATGCACAGGACATGGTCAAAAGGGAGAAAACGATTGAAAAGCTACGGATGAGTTCCGTTCCCATAAGGACATGGAGAGCTAATGCAATAATGATATTTTTTTTAATAATTAGATAGATATATATTTCTTTTGTAAAATAATATAAGTACTTATATTTATATTGTTCAATGTATAGTAGATCAAATAAAAATATTAATTTTTTTATGGTTGTACTTTTTGGCAGATCGCTCTATTAAAACTGCAAAATATTTAAACAAGTATAAGACTATGTTAAAAAATAAATTAGCTAATTCTGATTATAAAAAAATTTAAAATGAATTTTGCACGAATTTAAAATATGAAAATATTTTTTCAATTTGATAATATATTAATATTAATAAAAAATATTATTCAAATATATTATATGTCAGATATTTTCGTGAATAGAGTTTTTAACGGGTTGTTATATCAAATTTGTAAATTATTTATACAACAATACATATATTTCATATAAAATAAATAATTTCTATAAAAATATTTTAGTTAAATGTAATACAAATTAAAATTATATTACAAAAAAATTTCAATAGTTAGTTTTTTAAAAATATAAAAAAATTATTTTCAAAATCACGATCTTACTCTAGAACGTGGATTAGAAATTATAATACAAAATCATTATTTTAATTTCTTTATCTCTAAGATATAATTTCTACTAAATAATACACAATTCATTTTTAAAAAGCCTAAATTATTAACTCACGTTTTATAACGTGTTAAACAATTATAAAAATTAGATCGTATAATTAAAAATCTAAATAATTAACAAAAATTAATTAAAAATAATGTTGCAAAGAAAAATATACCCGCGCTTTTTTAGCGCGGGTCAAAATCTAGTAGTAATGTTAAATGAGTAGTAAAAGTTGATATTATTGTTAAGTTGACTTTAACATTTTTCGTGATGATATATATAACCTAACGTGCACAAGTTTGTTTTGTACTGAGTTTCTTAATTTGTTCCTTTTTAGTTATTGCATCCTTTAGACGACATTAGGTAGGTACCCGCGCTACGCCGGGATTTTTTATAATTTTTATTATAAATGTGTATTTTCAAACAATATTGTATACTATATTTATTTATAAATATAGATTAGAAGAAAAGTCTCATCCAAATATACCTTTATGATTTATTCGGTTGTTCTACTTTTCGTTTTCTATGTACTTCATTTCTTTCAATTTACGTCATTCTTGATTGTCCTTCTGGTTTTTTTTCCTAGAACCGCTTTCCTTCCAAACAAGTTTTCTGTAGCAGCAAGATCAACATAACTCATTATATCTTTGAATATTCGATCAAGTGCTTCATATGTGTTTTAATGTGTCATTAGTTCCTTATCCCATATGATTAGAGATGATTCTTGAATCAATTTTGCAAATAATGTGTTTTTTTAGATATCACCATTGAATCGTCATGCAGATATATAGGGATTTTGAATAGTGAATGAGCAGTTCTTGAAGTTATTCCCGACATTGCAACGGGAAAACTATTTTTTTTTAGAACTATTTGTTTCTGGTGTCCCCTAGTCCATAAAAGAAGAATAGTTTTCCTTTGCCATCGTCGATTGAATCCATGACCGCTTCATAAATGGATCGTTGCTTTGAATTGTCGATTGAATCCATGTGCGCAGATTGTTTTTATCAAAATTTTATTTTATAATATAATTAATTTTTATATCTTATATTATTAATTATTATTTTGGGTTGTTTTTATTATAAATAACATTAATAAAATAAATATCTATAATGTGGTATTTGATTTTAAATAAAATAAATAAATTATAAGATGAATAAAACTAAATATAAATTTTAGTAACACGACCAAATATATATATATATTTTCATATTATCTCAACTTTTATAATTAATCTAATTTACTCATAATCATTTATTTTTATTATTGTTTTTCTTTCAAGCTTTGCAATTTATATATATCACTTTAATTTTTAACATCATATTATGTACATTATATCAATTTTTTTTTTTATTATAAATAATTGATCTACTGCATCCCAAGTTTTTATTTACCTATCTTCTTAAATTTTTCTTATCTATATTCTCTTATCTATTATTATTTCTTAAATTTTATCAGAACAATGAATAAAAATTTCTTTATTACTATTCAAATATAACTTCTCTTATTTAATCTTTATACCTACGTATGATATATAATTCACTATATTTTCATCACCTATTATCTTATCTTCATCTAAAATATTATATAATTGTCTTTGTTTATTTTGGGCTGACATCTAGTCAAAAATAGATTTGGTTAATTTCTCACCTTCTTTGATTCTTGTTTTAATATTGATATAATATAAATGCATTATTATTATTTTTCATATAATAATGTAATTTATACTTTTAAAATATAATAATACATCTTATCTCATATTTGATTTTTTTTTTATTTGGTTGTTGTTTTAGCTGTTGTTACTCTCTAATTGAAAGTTTTAGTTAATATTGTTGCTGCTTAATCCAAATTGCATAAACCTAATCAGGATTGCGCAAAGTTTATTAATTGATCCAAAACTCCCAAATTTGAATTGAATTTTATAAACTTATACCAAAATGAATTATATAGTATACATCCACTTTTGTCTAGTCTGGCACTTTCTTATGGTTGGTGTTTGTTATTGCATCGGCTATGGTTTAGGGTACCAATATCAAAACTGGCTGAAGACAGCGAGGCCAATAACAGCAATGCCTTTGTCAAGTTTGGTCTTAAAGAGCAATCTTATAGTAACGTTCCCATCTTGCTCATTGTACCTTCGTGCTTGTCCAGTATGATCTTCTCAAGTTGGGCCTACAAAACACATAAAAATATCAGTTTACCGAAATATTTTCTACCTTTCAGTGATGAAGAGAATAGATATGTACTAACCTAAATGCTCCAACACGAGAATCGCTTGCTTTGCTAGTTTGAACTTTGAAGCATTACCATGGCCATAGCTATCATAACACCTTGACGAACAAAGTCAACCACATTCGATTTAAGTGGCTCCAACAAAGATATCGCTTAGCTGAGGCCGGTGCCTGCGCAAGAAATACCTACGGCAAGAGCCGCTCCATAGGGAACATCTGTACGAATCAGAAAGTAATTATACAATATGTGGAATCTACATCAAAAAAAAAATCAATGGAATCAATTGTCGAGGACAAACAAATACAAAATCTCTGGAGGCACTAAAGAAATAAAAGTTAGTGGTCATAAGGTAGCATCTGAAACTGACCTACTTTGAATCAGAATACAAGACAAATCCAAGTGCCAGAATAACAGTCTGTCTAACATCATCACTGACGTCAGATACAAAGTGTAGTAATCGGCGAATTGCCTTATTATTTTTTGTCCCACTGTAAGCCAATGCCAATACATGCCACCATAATGGATGTAGGATCATGGTCTCTAGTCATCCGCTCAATCAAGGTATCAGCCCCTACTTCTCTGCTGTATATTGTAGGGTCTATGCCAAGAAACAATCCCCTATAAAAATAACACATGCTGATAAATGAAATGGTAAATCAAAATACCATGGACAATCAAATCAATTCTAACTGAAGTGAAGTCTATTTTATCTTCCTCATGAAGATTTACTTATCAGAATCAAATCAATAAGAAAGCAAAGTTAATTATGTTACCTTGCTCTTTGCAGCTCCTCCTCAAGTTGAGTCAGCTTCAATCGGCTGTTCTCCAGCTGCTGAACATAGGCCTGTGGAGGAAACAATAGCATGCTCAAGGTAATTGCAAATAGGTATTCTTCTAGAGGTGTTGCAAGGAAGTAGTAGTAACATACAAGAAAAATCAAAAGAGAAGTAGTAAGACATACCTTCTTCCTCAGTCTGTTTTTCCTCGCTGCCTCTCCATTTTGAGCAAGCCTACGAAGGGTCTATGGATCAAAATAAAAAGGAAACAAAATAGATTATACACGCACAATATAAACAGATACTTGTTGATCGCAGAGATGAATATATCACCTTCTGATCCAACTTGTCCTTTGATCGATCACTGGAATCAGAAGCACAAGCAAGCATCGTTATACAAGGAAAAAAAATTCCCCAACAAATCCTCAGACAAATCTTCTGTCGCATCTCTTCTTCCTTGTTCCCTTTTCAATCTCTTGTTTGATACTCTCTGCGAATCCTCCCATTATAACTGCAACAATATTTCATTCATAACATAATCAATTCTAACTGCAACAATATTTCATTCATAACATAATCAACGCAATGATGCACACAATTTACACAATTTACGTAGCACGGACCTGCTTCTTCTTGCGAGTGAGATGCCAGATTCTCCAGCACATGTTCTCTAAGCGTGAGTTGCGTTCACAACAATTGCGAGTGGCGACGACTTTGAGCCAAGTACAGTGAAGATCAGTCTCATCGACTCCGGTGACGACTTCCTCCACGAAGTATATAGTGGGATTGAAAAACTGTCCTTCTCCGTCTCTCAGATTCACAGCCGTTTGAGGATTTTGATGTGTTTCTTTAATCCCATGAACTTGGCTGTCAAGTATCGCCTCCAAATACCCATTAATCCACTCGTTCCCCACCATTTTGGGATTAACGTCTTGTCTGAGGATTTAACAACGGCTAAGGAGCTCATAGCGGAGGATGCCGTCCCTAGAACAGCTTGAGTGATGGAACAGGGGTCCCTGGATCGATCCAATCTGAGAAGATGAACTGGCGAATAAAAAATTTGTTGATTCAATCGTCTGAGGGTTGATTACTCTAGATAAATCAAAGAGAATCAGAGACAGTCACGACGAAGATGATTGAAGAGACGTCAACTTACGGAGATGGATTGCAGGATTTTGGAGAAGTCGATTATGCATCTGAGATCTGGATTTTTCGTGGATGTCCAAGAGGCGTCGAAGAAGAGGATGGTTAGGGTCAAAGACGTTTTTTTTAAGGTTTGAGAAAATATTTTACACAGATATGGAGTATTACGTGGCTGAATGTTTTGTTTTGATTGGTTTGGAATTGTTTAGTAAATGAGGTGTCAGCTCCTCAGGCATTCCTGGGGCTGATGTGTCATGCCCTGGAGATGCACAGCTTCCTTTATATATATAACTATGAAATTACCCGCGCTACGCCGCGGGATTGTTTATATATTTTTTTCTTAATTTGATTAGTAAACTAAAATAGTAAGTAAATTCTTATCCAAATCAAAATTTCATCAAAGGAAGATGGAGGAGAAAGATCCGGGTGACGGAAGAAAGTGTTCCAAATCTTGGTTGCGAAAGAGCAATTAAGGAATAAATGAGCCTTACTCTCCACTGATCCCGAACATAGCAAGCATTCTTGAGGAACATTTAATCCTCAAACTCGTTTTTGTTATCCTTCGTTAGTTTCGTCAACGCTGATATTTGAACCGCTTACTCTTTGATCTACAAAGTCGACCTTTCCTTGAAGCTCTTTGTCTTGATCACTTTTTTCTGTGTGTTCCCCGAAATCATCGCTCAAAACCCACAAACTATAAAACCATAAATTATACATGACATACAGAGAGAGCTTACGATGACAAGTGAAGGAACTCCATACATAGCAATGTTGAAGATATCGCAGATAAC
Source organism: Orychophragmus violaceus (assembly GCA_030180135.1). Classification (NCBI taxonomy): domain Eukaryota; kingdom Viridiplantae; phylum Streptophyta; class Magnoliopsida; order Brassicales; family Brassicaceae; genus Orychophragmus; species Orychophragmus violaceus. Next base: position 30,769,493 of record CM058240.1, on the reverse strand, counting down.
ACCAACGAATGTTTGCTTAGATAGCGAAAAGGGTAATCAAAACATTCACTGTCACAGCAATAACCTCGGCCACCAAATATAAACAAATGTTCCTCTGCACACATAAACATCATCATCAATAATCATAAAACATTCATCCATCATTATAAAGATTCATCATATACCCTGAAGTTTTTTTTGCCGCCACAGTAGACTAAGCAGACAGTAATGTAGAAAGCTTTGAATCCCATACCGACGGCATTAATAGTGGTAACAAGGATACTATCTTTATGAACAACAGGAAATCCATAGAATACCAAAAGCATACAGCTCATCATTGTTGCTACATAAGGATACGGCTGAAACTCCTCTACAGATTTTTTCTTGTAGATCCTCCAAAAGGTTGGCTTGTAAACATAAAAAGATATTAATATTTTTATGTTATTATCGCAAAACTATATAACATGAGTAGGCAGAGAGATAATACATTGGCGAAAAGAAGAGACCGAAGGAAATCATATTCCCTGAGCAAAAAAAAAAAACTTGTGTTAGTCACATATATATTGAGATTAGAGTCGATCAGAGCTCATACAAATAATTAACATACAAAGAGATCCACCATATATATATAGAATCAAGCTCAACGTACAAATGGATTACAAATCTCGTGATCATCGATCTATCGACGTTAGATAATAAGGAAGCTGTATCGGTTTCAAATCTAGCAACGCAAACGAATAGATCCACCAAATGTTCAACACATAAGCGTTCCAGTGACTGCCAAAAAAAGAAACACACATGAAACAACCATCAAATCTCAAGGCATAAAACATAAACAATCTTCTCTTTTATACCTTGTCTACCACCAGTTAGCTTAACTTACACACCCTTATCCACAAACTTGGCCAAATCTAACACTGTTTCCTTTCTTCCCGACTGTGAGGAAAAAAAAAACAGAGAAGATCATACACTGGAGACTGGACTAACCCAATTGACTCGAACATAATAACAATGACTACTTTACATCATTGTAAGATAACTTACCATGTCTTTGACAGAAATTCCCAGAAAAAAACCCTGAACACATGTAATCATGCGCACAATCAACTTATATATATAATCGGCTTCTTCTATTGTATGGTTCGGTCAGTAAACAATTTCAATAGGTTAAAAGATGAGAATACTGACCGGAACCATGAAGATGATGCGTACAATATATCTCTGATAAAGTGATAAGTTGGTTCCGTGTAATTCAGGAGGTGCCTGTAGATGTGAAATATTTCCAAAGCAATGGCTCCAACAGTACAAAGAAATGCCACGATATTGAGATAAAACGGTATCTGCCATTCTGCAAAAAGAAGAACATATATAAATCAAGCAAATGAACAAACTCATCAAACTATGTAATCAAGCAAATGCAAAAAGGAGATTTTGTGTACAAACCTCTACCAAGAGATAAGGTGGATCTAGAAAAAGTTCAAATTGCTCCAAAAAGGTATGAAGAGGCTGGTGGGATTGAAAGATTACAGCGAATCAGAGCGAACAAGAACCCTAAAGACGAGCCCACTTTTAAAGTTGGAATCTTTTCTTCTCTTATGAATCGAAGATGGGGCAATAGCAGGAATGACGAGAACCCAAAATTGAGATACATGATCCGCAATCGAGAAGAGCGTACCTTGAAATGTGAAGGAGGAAGAAGATAAACAATGTAACCGTAGTAACGAAGCAAAAAAAAAACGGAACCCCTAATTTGCGGAAATTAAACGGATGAGAAGATTGAGACAATGAATCTGGGCTTGCAACAGGCTGGATTGGATGGACGTCGAAGGGATTCCAACACTGTGCTGATCCAATAATCTTCAAAGACTATAATTAAAAAAAGGAAATCTTCAATCTTTTTCTCTTCGACTTGCTTTGCTGTGAAACCATCTCCTAAAGTTTGCTCTTTTAAGGTAAGGAAGAACAAGGAGGAAGGCTTATCAAAACCCTCATCATAAAATCCACAATCAAACCGAGCGATAAACAGGCGAATAAACTCCGACGGTGGTCAAGGCGTGAGATTCGCCTCAAGTTAGCCAGAGAGAAAGGGAGGTAAATGATAAATGGAGGAAGATGGTAATGAACATTTAGGGATTACTCAGACAAATGTTTTGTTTGCTCGACAAATGTTTTGTTTTTTAACAGGTGGGCTCTGACGTGGAAGAAGGATTTAATTTTATTGGCTTAGACTTGTTTTCATTAATCCGATGTGTCATCTCCAGAATGCTTCTCAAAGCTGAGGTGTCATGCTCCTGGAGAGACATCTTTCCTTTATATATATAACTAGGTTTTTCATCCGCGCTACGCGCGGATACATATTCATAATTTTTTTATTATATTTTTCTAAATTAGTTTAAATTTAATATTAATAAAGTTTGTAATTTTATAATTATTTTTTTCGAAATTATATTTCTCTAAATTAGTTTAAATTCAATATTAATAAAATTTGTAATTTTATTATTGTTTTCTAATTTTAATATTTATATTATAAAAAATATTTCTATTCATAGTAGCATACCCGGTTAGCAGACATTAATGTGTGGATAACAGTACCTGCATTATTTTGTTAAAATTTACAAGTAGTTATGTTAACTAAATATTGATAAATGATGTATTAATAAATTTATAATTATATTTTGATCAATGAGAAGGAGTTCAAGACCCATAAATAAACATTTTTTTTGATGTTTCGTGCCTCCAGCCAAAACTTCCTTCTTGTTAAAACCTTTCTGAGCTCGTTCAAAATCAAAGAAGCAAATAGTTAGTTAGAAAGAGAAATGGTCATTGTTTTATCAAGTTATTTTTGTCTTTCAAAATTTTTTTTTGATTTAGAAATTTATATAAGCTATTGGAATTTGAGTTGCGTATTTATAATCAATTGCTAAACTTTTAAAAAAGAAAATTTCTAATTAAGAAAGAAGCTAATTTCTTTTTTATAATAATTGGAAATTATGTTAATCAAGGAAAATGTAAATCATGTACGTAATATTAATTATATTTTTTGAATTTTATAATTTTCTTTTTTGAATATAAGTAAGTACATAATTAATTAAATAATACTTATTTGACATTTTGTTCTTTTTATGCCAATTTATGTATGTTTTTATTTCCATTTTCATGTTAGTTTTCCTATTTATAAAATTGTGTTTTTTATTACATTATGTTTTTATGACAATTTATGGATGCTTTTTTATTTAACACTTATTTGACATTTTGTTCTTTTTATGACAATTTATGTATGTTTCTTATTCTTATTTTTATGTTAGTTTTCCTATTTATAAAATTGTGTTTCTTATTACATTATGTTTTTATTTATGGATATTTTTATTTACTTTTCTATGTAAGTTTTACTATTTATAAAATTTGTAAATTTTTCAATTTTGAATGATGAAGTGGACCAATCATATTGAGTTTTTAAATCCTACGTGGACGCTCTCAGAGGCCTATAGCTTCAACTTTTATATTATATATGATTTTTGTATATTTTTATTCACTACTATAATCATTTTCCTTTTTCTATCTCTTTCTTGGACAACTCTTAACGATTTTATATATGTTTATGTTAGCTTTTCATTTTACAAAATTTATAAATTTTTGTGTGTGTTTGTTCCATTTGTACTTGAGATTCTTTTTTAATATACCGCAAAAACTGGTTTTGTTATATGAATTTGAACTATCTTTTGGGACCCTTTTTTTATTTGAGCCAGTTTAAAGTTTTTTGTATCAATTAATAGGTTTATTATCTTAATTTTTTTCCATGATATGTTTTTAATTATATTTTCCCCACATCTAAAATTTGTCTCTTTCTTCATATATCTAGCATTTCTGATTTATATAAATTTACTTGTATAGTTGTTTTTTGCAATAATATTTTCCTATCATAATTTCTTAGTTACTCATGTGAGATTTTATTTTATTTACATTTTTCTAACTTTTTAATCGTCGATTCTAAGAATTTTGTTCGATCTAAACTAAAACATATATATTTTGTTTTACGCAAAAGTTTTTACAACTTTCTATCTTCTTGGAACTGAAACAGATAAGTTTAATTATAGAATTTTTAGTAATGAAATTAATGCATAATGATATAGGTAAAAAAATTAGATTTAATGTTTTTTATTTAATAGTTGTTAAAGTGATTTTAAATAAATTTTAAAAGTTTATATTAACTAAGTTTTTGTAGGGTCCATTTTTATGATGATGTGGACACTTTAGATGGAGAATAAAGAGTTTCTCATTTTAGGCTATGTACAATGGTAAAATGATTCAACACCCCATTTTACACTACAAATCATCTTCTCTTTCTTCCACATCACTTTCTCTTTCTTACACATCATAATTCAACACTCATTCAACTTTTACCTTCTACAATGATTTTGTTTAAAAAAAAAATTCAACACTCTACCTTATTAATAAATAAAACATAATAAAAATTATTATAAACAAAATTAATAAATAAAAGTTAAATAAAATTATTGAACAATGTGATATTGATTTTTATGAACGTATATATAGTTCTTATGAACATATGTATGATATATATGAACGTACGAAGTTTTCTTATCACTGGAAATTCATCACACCATATCTCGATATGAACATACAAAGTTTTCATTGATAAGATTTGCTATTTGACATTAAAGTATTAATATATATATATATATATATATATATATATATATATATATATATATATGTTTGTTATATATAATATGATATTATATAATAAATTGTATAATTTCATTAATTGAAAATATATAAGATAAGTTTTATTTTAATATAAATTTTAGACAAAAAGTTTAAATATTGATATTAGAAATGTTGTGTCCGGATATGGTCAAAGTGAACCATGCTAATAAATAATTATATCTAAAATAAACCAATCTATTATGGATAATTTGATTCATATTCAAATTTTAGCAATAGATATTTTAAATCAATTTTCTTTTTAGTTCGATTAAATTTCAGTTTTCAGTTATAAAATATAAAATAATTTATTTAAATCACCTTTCTCTCGAGCCCGATATCCAAAATGTGATTGCTTCATCATTCATCTTTAATTTGCCACAAGCTCACGATGCCAAGTTCTCTCCATTAGATTTTCTTTGTAAGAAGCCATGCTTCTATCTCTCGATCCATGCATGGCCTCACCCGAAGAACTATCTCACTTTTGAGTGAAGAAACCTTGCAACCTTGGAGGCTGTGTCGCTCAATTGATCCTCTCCCTCTACCGTCTAGATCCTTGTCGTTGACCTGCTTCCTCCAAATATGTGGGAGCCCTCTCAACTGTCGGAGCCGCTGGACCCTCCACCAGATCTACCTCCATTGTTGGAATCTTTCTCCAATTAACTCCAAGAACATGCATCTCTTGCCTTCACGACCATCTCCTTGGATATGTCCATTACCAAATCCAGTGTCGATTCATGTTGATCTCGAAAAATGCTTGATCTTCCTCCATGTGGTTTGTTTCCCGCTACATCTCTTGTTGACTGCTGTCACTCACTAGCTCTTCCATATGGCAACCAAAATTTCTCTCACCGATCTAGGGAGATCTTTGTCTCCAACCTGGTTTTGTTGATAACTTATCCAATCAAGAGTCTTTCACTGTCATATGGAGGAGATCTTGCCGGCGAATCTTGTTTCGTTCAATGACATCAAGCCACCCTCCAAACACTTTTCATTCCAATTAGTTCTCATTTTGAGTCATACCTAAGATTTTTGGGTTAAGTCTCCTTTTGTAGCCCATCAAATCCTTTTTAAGCTAATTGTTTTTATATTCATACCTTCAAGGAGATATTTCACCTCTCTCCACTTTCGGGGATAGATCATTTCAATCTTCTTTTCTCGAGGAAAGATTGGTTTCATATTCCCCTTTCATGGGGAAAGAACTGTTTCATCATGCTTTCTTTTTATGAAAGGTGGTCTTTTCTTGAATTTAATATCCAGAAAATCTTACAACTTATTCATTGGTTTGACATTGTGTTTGTTTTGACGAGTTCCATTGGTGGGTTTGGTGTTCAATATCCCAATGTAAAATGACTAAACTTTTACTTTCCTGCTTTGTCCTGAAACTTCTATGGACACATTAAACTTTATTTCAAATCCGTTGTCAAAATATGAAGATATATCTTCTTTAATTTTTACTGTTTTTATGTTTTTTCTACTTTGAACTATTTGTTTCTTATTTTTAATGTTTCTCTTTACTGTTTTTATGTTTTATTCTTTTCATTAAATATAAGATGGATAATTCCTTCTTGGAAACTTTAAATTAGCAAATTTAAGACTGTGACAAAAATATTAAAATCATATTTAATATATGGTCAGTTATTGTGGTTTGATTCGGATCAGTTCGTTTTGACCAAAAAAAAAAAAAAATCGGATCAGTTCGTTTTAATTACTTCAAACTAAACACTCTGTAATACTAAACCCGATGTATATATAGATATGACGGTGCAGTAAAAAGACTGATAAAACTAAAAGTTTCAAAATAAAACTAGAAAAATTTTAATTTTCTGCCATGTTCGAAAACGCGGCCGCCTAGTCGCTAGCCGGAAGGTGACCGGTGACCGCGGCGATTTCCTTCTGATCGGTGTAATTAGTCGGTCAACGCTATTTTGAACTCTGCGGCCGCGTTTTATGAAAAGTCAACGCGTTATTTTCAAAACGTGTTAGAAAAAAAAAAATCGGCCCAAAATTTAATTCAATATTTTACTTATTGGGCCAAAACATGTTTCTAAGCCCATATGCTTATTGTTTTACATAAACACTTGAACCAGATCCCCGAGATGTCATCACCGTCGTCGCTTTCCACATCCATCCGCTCTTCTTCTCCCGATCTGACGTCGTCGCAGCCTCTCCCTCGGCCAATCTTATCTCTACACAGCTAGATCATGGCTTTAATCAATTTAATCTCCCCCGCCATCTTCGTCGAGATCTTCCTCTCCACGGCCACAGAGACCCGAGCAGTGGTGGTCGAAGCAGCAGGTTTATGTATCCTTTTTTAGCCATGACTGATTCGATTGTTTCAATGATCAGAGAAATAAAAGAGAAATTTAAGGAATTTTTAGAATGAAAAGAGAAGAGGTTTTAAGAAAAAGAGAGAGAAAGTGGAGAAGATGCTTTGGAGAGAAGAACAAATGGAAACGCTCGACAGCTAATTCCTAACTCTAATTATTGTATTAATGGGTCCCATTTTGGCAGCTCTTACATGCAAGATGTAACATCTTATTTAATAGATTCAGTAAGTTATTTGATGAGTTAGATTTACAATTCTAAAAAAAACAGTAAGATATATTACAATAGATTTATTAACAACCCTAAAAATATATGAAAGTATTTCTAATTACATGTTGAATCAGTCATATTTCAATTAACAACTTCTAATTTTGTTATATTATTAATAAATATATATATAAATATTAAATTATTATTAAAAAATTCCACCCCGCGTATTTTCCGAGTTTATCCCGATTTTTTGATAAATCGCTAGGCCCAAACCGTCCGCGCGTATAGCGCCTAGCGTATTTTCAACCATGGATTTTCTGTGACCAAGGAAAAAGTCTCGCGATAGAAACTTTTTTTTGCCATCTCATTTTATTAGTACTAAGAGACGGAAGATTGTTTTAATTTTTAAATATTTATATTTTATATATTTAGTTTTTATTTTTATCTATATTTTCATATATTTTTTTATAAATTATATTTTCTTATGATTATAATAATTTATTTGAGAGAATATGCACTAACATAAAGTATTAATACATGTTTTATATATTTTTTTATCAATTTTTAATGAGTTTTCTGTTTTCTAAAAATAAATTTTTATTTTGATCGTTTTTTTTATCATATATATAATATTTTATATATTATTTTAAACATATTTACTTGTTATTTATATATTGTTTTGATTCATCAAATCGTAAAATAAAAATAATATTTTTATTTATTATTTTGAAATTTAAAAAGTGTATTAGGTTTGTTGATGTGTTGATAAGTTTGCACGTTAAACCTTTAGGTCGTAGTGCGGTGTTCTTTGTTTTACTTGTTTGTTTAGTCTGGCCAGACGTTCTTTAGTTTAGAGCTCATTATGACGACTTAGTGCCTTTTAGATCAAAGTTTTCTTGAGTTCGTTGACATGTTTAACTTGTGTTGAGTTGTTTAGTGTTTAGTTCTGAGATCGATCGCGTATTGTAGGATTTATGAGGTCTGTTTCGTAAGACCTTTCGAGTTGTAGTTCGTTGATGACAAAGTTTGTACTGCTTAAGGTTCGAGATTTAGCATATTGGCGGATTGCGAACTAGTTTTCAGTTCGTGTTTACTGTAAGATGACTTTTGGATTTAGTCATGCAAGTTGTGTGAGTTGGGATTTAAGGAAATGTAGTAGGTAAACTTTATTAAACCTTGATTAAAAGTTTACAAATAGGATGTTAACTCTATTCCCTCCCCCCCCCCCAAAAAAAAAGAAAGGAAAAGAATAGTGAAAACATTGAGTTTTGTGAAGTGGCTGCGTTCTTGGGTCGAGCTGCTTATGTACCCCGTCAAAGGATGAAGCCTAATGTAGTACGATTATTTTTGGTACTCAAAGGTGATATAGCTTGAGGTTTGTGGCGTTCTACGGCCTTTACACTGGTACTCCGTTTTTAAATTTCATGTTTGATAGATTTTGAGATTAAGCATGAGTGTTCTTGAGTGAGTAAGGAGAGAATAAGAGAGAGAATTCGCTGGAGTATAGAGAAAGAGAGTTTGAAAACCCTTAACATCATTTTAGTGTTTACAAGACATTATATAGGTCATACACTCTTCCAAATGTTTAACCTAACTAAGAAAGAGACAAAATGCATAAGAGGACATGGGATGGCATGTCTGAACCGTGGCAGTGACAGGAGAGAGAGTGTGGACCACTTTTGGGACCACATTGGCGCCAACTCCTCTTAGGTCTCCAACGGCTACTTTGAATGTTGGCGCCTCCTTAAACCCTGATCAGACTTCTTAAACCCTAATCAGATGTCCCCAACTTTGCACTTCAACAATGTGCAATACTTGTGCACATTTTGATAATGCACAGCCTTAGCACATTGTTGTCTTCATGATCAATACTCCCCCTCAAGTTCAGACTTTGGAATCACCCTAAAGACTGAACTTGGAATGATCATGGCAACGCCTCATTAAAAACCTTGATGTGGAAAACCACTTGGGACAAAACCACATCAAGGGAAAAAGAGTATGCTGCTCATGAATCAGGAGAGTTCTAATCATGGATAGCCACCAGTCCTAGTTTGCCAAAGACATGAGTGCAAACCTTAAGACTAGCAGCCTTTGTGAAGATGTCTGCAAGCTGATCTTCACTCTTTGTGTAACAAGGCAGAATGGTTCCATCTTCAATCTTCTCCCTTACCTTGTGACAATCAATCTCAATGTGCTTTGTTCTCTCATGATACACTGAGTTGGTTGCAATGTGAATAGCAGCCTGATTATCACAATGGAAGGTGATTGGACTTGATTGCTCTATGCCAAAGTCCTTAAGCAAAGCCTTCAGCCATGTTAACTCGGTTGCAAGCTTCCTCATGGCCCTATACTCAGCTTCAGCACTAGAACAAGATACCACCTTCTGCTTCTTTGTCTTCCAAGTTACCAAGTTGCCTCCAATGAAGGTACAATAGCCGGTTGTTGATCTCCTATCACTCTTATCTCCAGCCCAATCTGCATCACAATAGCCAACAATCTCTGTGCTCTCATTCTTACCCATCCAAATACCTTGTTCAGTTGATCCTTTGAGATATCTGAGTATCCTCTCAATCAAACTCCAATGATACACTGTGGGTGATTGCATATGTTGGCTAAATTGATTTACAGCAAAACACAAGTCTGGTCTTGTGAGAGTGAGGTAGATAAGCTTCCCAACCAGCCTCCTATACAATGAGACATCCTTGAACTTGACTTCATCTGATTTCTCCCCCTTTCTATTGACTTGGTAGCCATCTTCAAGAGGAGTCTTTGCAATCTTGCAATCAAGCATACTTGTTTCTGTCAACAAGTCCTTAACATACTTCCTTTGGGACAGAAACAATCCATCATTGAATCTGCAAACTTCAATGCCCAGGAAGTACTTCAACTCACCAAGGTCTTTAATATCAAAGGAACTGTTGAGAAACGCCTTTGTGGATTGAATCCCATCATTATCACTTCCTGTGATGATCAAATCATCCACATAAATCAGAACCACCACCACTCCTTGAGCACTTTGAAGCGTGAACAATGTGTGATCAGATTGAGACTTCTTGAAACCATGGTCCATGAGAGTGTGACTAAGCTTATGGTACCATGCCCTTGGTGATTGCTTCAGACCATAAATTGCCCTTCTCAGCCTCAATACTTCACCATCTTTACACAAGTGCTTCAAACCTGGTGGTGGAGTCATATACACTTCCTCTTCAAGTTCTCCTTGTAGAAAAGCATTCTTCACATCCATTTTCCATAGATTCCATGAGAGGTTTGTGGCTAAGCTCAATGTGACTCTCACTGTATGAAGTTTAGCCACTGGTGAAAAGGTGTCTGTATAGTCTTCTCCATAGGTTTGAGTGAATCCCCTTGCTACTAGCCTTGCCTTGTACCTCTCTATGTCTCCATTGCTTTTATACTTGATTGTGAAGACCCATTTAGAGCTAACAGTCTTCTTCTTTTTCGGCAGCTTCTCTACAATCCAAGTATGGTTCCTCTCCATAGCTTCTTTCTCATCCTTTACTGCATCCATCCAAACCTTGATACCCTCAGCCTCTTCATAAGTCTTAGGAACCTGGTTTAGCTCAATCTTTCCAAGAAAGGCCTTGTGACTAGATGGTAACAAGTCAATAGAACAAGTATACTGACTAGGATGAGCCACTGCTTGGTTGTTGTAGTAGACTCTTGTCTTCATCCATTCTGATGGATCTTTCTTTTCCCTTGTACTTCTCTTGAGTTGCTGAACCTGTTGATCAACCACTTCCTCTTGATAAACCATCTCATCCTCATCCATATCCAAGTCCACTTGGTTCTGATCTTGAGGTAGAGTGTCTTCTTGAGCTTGAGCCGGTTCCTGAGTGTGTGTTGCTGGTTCAGTATCCTCTTGTTGAGCTTCCTGAGTAGGTATCTCAGATTTTTCTGGCCGTGGGGTATCATTACCCAAGTGGTCCAGCAAGTACTTCAAACTAGTAGCCAAATCTGAGGGTGATCTTGAGAGATCCTTCAAACCTTCCCAATCCCTCTTCTCATAGTATCTCTGCCCCTCAATGAACTTAACATCCCTTGAAACTTAGGTCCTGTTGTTGCTTGGATCAAAACACTTGTAGCCCTTCTGAGTTGTGGAGTATCCAAGGAACATACACCTTGTGCTCTTAGCATCTAGCTTATTCCTTTGATCTCCTGGCATATACACAAAACAAACACAACCAAACACACGTAAGTGTTCAATAAATGGTTTGGCTTTGTTCAATACCTCATATGGTGAAATGTCTTGAAGGACTCTAGTTGGGATCCTATTGATGAGATAACAAGCTGCCAAGACTGCATCTCCCCAAAACCTCTTAGGAACATTGATGTGGAACATCATAGACCTAGCAACTTCCATGAGATGTCTGTTCTTCCTTTCAGCCACACCATTTTGTTGAGGAGTATGGGGACAGCTTGTTTGATGAAGAATCCCACATTTGTTCAAGTGAGCTTTGAATCTTTGGCTTGTATACTCTCCTCCATTATCTGACCTAAACACTTTGATCTTGGCATTAAACTGATTAGTAACATAGTTTTGGAAATTCAGAAATGCATCAAACACCCTATCTTTAGATGGCAGCAATGTTATCCAAGTATATTTTGATTTTTCATCTATGAAAGTCACAAAATACTTGTTTCTATCTCTAGACAAACAAGGTGAAGTCCAAACATCAGAGTGCACAAGATCAAAGCAATGTTCATAGATAGTAGTTGATTTAGGAAAGATAGTTCTACAATGTTTGCCAAGAATACAAGCTTCACAAGTTGAATGATCAAAGCTAACATTAGGCAACATTAAGTTCAAAGCACGAGCATGAGGATGTCCTAGTCTAGCATGCCATAGGACATTTTGATTGAAAGAAAAACAGGATTTAAAAGCTAATGAATCCGAGTTGCTTGGAGAAGTGTCTTCAAGGAGGTAAAGCTCATCTTGTGTACCACCTCTTCCAATAACCTTTCCATTCTTAATATCCTGAAAGCAAACATCATTAGGCCCAAAGATAACATTGCAATTCAAGTCTTTAGTGATCCTCTTAACCGACAGCAAGTTAGATTTAAACTTAGGAACATAGAATGCATCACTTTCCTTGTTAAATAATCTCAACTTTCCTGTACCAATTATAGGAATCCCTTGACCATCAGCTATAGTTACTCTTCCTAGGGCAGGTTTAATATCTTTTAACAACTTAGCATCACTAATCATGTGGTGAGAAGCTCCTGAATCTACTACCAACTTATGATCAGTTTTACTAAGCAATTTATGTGAAAATAAAGAGATACCAGAGAGCTTTGAGGCATAGGCCTTGATGAGGTCCTCAAGGTCACTCCTCTTCACATATTCAGTGGCTGTGTAGAGTGCAAGCTCCCCTCCTTGAGCTGAAGTAGAGGCAGGTTCATTCACAGCTTCTTGAGAGATGTTGGCATTTGCCCTTGAGTCCTTGAACTTGGCTGGTTTGAGGTGGGGATGAAGGACCCAACACTTATCCTTGGAGTGGCCTTTCCTCTTGCAATGCTCACAAAATGGCGCCTTCTTCTCCTCAGGTTTGAAACCAGCTTTGTTGGCAGTCACCAACTCCCCTTTTCCTCTAAACAAACCAATGTTTCCTTCCTCCTTTTGGATCCTAGAGCACACCTCTTCAAAATCAGGAAGTGTAGTCTCCCTTAAGATCTTCATTATGACATCATTGTAAACCGGATCCAAGTTGAGTAGAAGGCCAAAGATCTTGTCTTGCTCCTTTCTCTCAATGAGAATCTTGGGGTTCATAGTACTTGGCCTTAGCATCTCAAGTTCAGACCATGCTGAAGAGAACTTCCCAAGATACTTGGTAAAGTCATGGTCTTCTTGTTTCAGCTCGCTTATGGCCTTCTTCACTTCATATACTCTGCTCAGATTTGAAACATCTCCATAAATCTTCTTGAGAGTATCCCACAGTGACTTAGCTGTCTCACAATGAGAATAAGCTTCAAGAATGGATGGGTCAAGAGAGTTTTGGAGAAAGCCAAGCACCAGCTGATCTTCTTGAAACCATTTAGCTTCTGCCTTCTTGGTTTCCTCATCCTTCTTCTTGGCTTCATCTTCTTCAGTTGGAGTTTTATCCTCCAAAATGTGATCCCACAGTCCTCTTCCACAAATGGCAGTCTTGATGGTCCTTTGCCATGTCCTGTAGTTGATTCCTTTGAGCACAACATGGACAACAGTAGGCCTCAAGCTTGAGCTGAGATGAGTAGAGTCTTCCATGGAGAGAGACTGAAGAGAGTAGATGGAAGCTTGAATGACCGAGATGAGTAACTAGCTTCTAGGGTTTATGGACCGAGAAACTTGTAAGTCTGAAGCTTAGAACCGGTCTAAGAGTTTAGGGCAGAGAGTAAAAGAGTGATGAACACAAGAGAAAAGCTGAGAGAGACTAAGAAACCGTGAATGATTTTAGGACAGAGAGAATTAGGTTTTCGGACAGAGAATAAGGAACCGGGAGAGAATGGTAGGATTAAGTGTGAGAGAATGATGAAACAAAGAGAGAATCAAGAGAATAGAGATCTATGCTCTGATACCATGATAGATTTTGAGATTAAGCATGAGTGTTCTTGAGTGAGTAAGGAGAGAATAAGAGAGAGAATTCGCTGGAGTATAGAGAAAGAGAGTTTGAAAACCCTTAACATCATTTTAGTGTTTACAAGACATTATATAGGTCATACACTCTTCCAAATGTTTAACCTAACTAAGAAAGAGACAAAATGCATAAGAGGACATGGGATGGCAGGTCTGAACCGTGGCAGTGACAGGAGAGAGAGTGTGGACCACTTTTGGGACCACATTGGCGCCAACTCCTCTTAGGTCTCCAACGGCTACTTTGAATGTTGGCGCCTCCTTAAACCCTGATCAGACTTCTTAAACCCTAATCAGATGTCCCCAACTTTGCACTTCAACAATGTGCAATACTTGTGCACATTTTGATAATGCACAGCCTTAGCACATTGTTGTCTTCATGATCAATAATGTTGCTTGTAGACGCCATCGCGGACTACTTCGGTAACTTGGTAGGGACCTTCCCACTTGGTTCCTAGTTTTCCTCCACCTCGCACTTTAGTGTTTTCGTATACCTTACGTAGTATTAGATCTCCTACGCTGAACTTCCACAATCAAACTTTGGAGTTGTAGTAGCGGGAGATTGCTTGACAGTAGTTCTGCATTCGTACTAATGCTTGGTCGCGTTGCTCCTCAATCATGTCTAGGAGATCTTTGAGAATTTGTTTTTTTAGTTCCTCGTTTCTTGGGCTTATAGCCCTTCGGATTGTTGGAACTGATACCTCTGCAAGAACTAGTGCTTCCATTCCATAAGCTAACGAGAATGGATTTTCGCCAGTTGCTTTGTGAGGTGTGGTGCGGGAGGCCCATAGAACTCCTAAGAGTTCTTCAGACAATCTCATGAGTTCTGTTGAACTGGACATGCGAAGAGATGTTTGGCTTTTTGTATGTGTTCGATTAAAGACTTTTGCGGGACTGGGCCCGGTTTGAGTCGCTCAATATTGGTGTTTATTTTGACAACGTGAAACGTGTAGTCACTTTTTGCGATACATTGTTCTCATTAATCATTTGGCCATAATGTCGATGGCTGTAATATGCAAATGAGTACTTAGAGGGATTTTTATAATTTTTTTTATTGAAATAGTTGAACCTTGAAAAAGGCTTCCTACGTACCCCCGAGGAGGGATCAAGCCGACCGTAGTTCACTTTACATATTGAGAGAGCGGTTTCAGCTAGTAGGGAGAGCTGGTGCATTTCTTTTTTTTTGGGGGGGAGGGGGCTGGTGCCCGTTTATTAGTAGTATCGTTTGAGTGTGTTCGCATTCCATGATACTGGTATTGCTTCGCCTTGCATTGTAACTAGCTCGTAAAATCTTCGTTTGACGACCCTAAAAATGATGTAAGGGCCTTCCCAGTTTGCGCCGAGCTTTCCTGCTCTATGTTCCCCTGTGTTTTCGAATACTTTCTTTAAGACGAGGTCTCCTTCATTGAAGTCCCTGCCTTTGATTTTTTTTTTTTTGTAATAGTGTGTAGCTTGTTGTTGATAATTTTGGATTTTGAGGAGTTCTTGGTCGCGCTTTTCCTCCACCTGATCGAGGTGATCGAGAATCATATCATTGTTGAGGTCCTCGTGTTTGGGTGCAAGCTTTTGCCGGATGGTCGGGATGCAGACTTCCGTCGGGCCGTTGCATCCATTCCGTGTGACAACGAGAAATGATTTTGACCAGTTGCCCGACGTGGAGTCGTTCGATGGGACCAAAGGAATTCGTTTAGTTCGTCTGCCCAAACTCCTTTTTTGCTTTCGAGTCGTTTCTTCAACCCGTTTATAATTCTTTTGTTTGTTTCCTCGGCTTGCCTGTTTCGTTGGGGGTAACGAAGTGTTGATTGTCTTAGCCTTATATTTTATCGTGCGCACAAGCGTTCGAAAATGCTTGATATTATTTGTTAACCATTATCCGTCAAGATTTCGTAAGGTAAGCCGTGGCGGCAGATGATGTACTTCCATACGAATTTTTGCACGTCAAGGTCGCGGATGTTAGCGTTAGATTCAGCTTATACCCATTTGGTGAAGTAATATGTCATGATGACTACGAACCTCTTCTGTCTGGAGGCTGGCCTGGGACCCACGATGTACATTTCCCATCTCATGAAGGGATAGGGGGCGGCGGATGTCATCGACATTTTGGCGGGTTGATGAATATCCGTCCCGTGTCTTTGGCATTTTCGCAGCGAGCGACGTATTTTTTGCAGTCCGTTACCATTGTTAGCTAAAAGTGTCTTTGTCTCTTGATATTTGCTTCAAGTGTTCGACCGTTGGATTGATTTCCTCATGCGCATTCGTGTGTCTCCTCTACTACCCACTTTATTTCTTCGCCATGGATGCAGCTTATGAGTGCTTTAGATGCGCTTATTTTTAAAAGTTTTCCAGCGTTCACGACGTAGTGGGCGCACCTTGCCTTTAGGCGCCGGGCCGCCCACCTGTCTTCCAGAACTGTTCCTTCTAAGATGTAAGCTATGATTTTTTCTCTCCAATCGTCTATTTTTTCGAGAGCCTCTTTCATGACATAATCATTGGTTTCGTCGGCGTCGTCCATTCCGTCTTCAAGCTTGGAAATGGCAAACAATTTTTTTGGTTTGGTCGATGCTTGGTTTTTCGATGCATTCTACTGGTATGACTCCGCGTAGGTCGGGATCGGACGTTGAAGCGAGAGCTGCCAGTGCGTCGGCTGACGAATTGTCACTCGCAGGATTTTGATGAGCGTGAAAATGCTGAAAGCGTCGATGTGTATTGCCCCAATTTGCTTTTGCCAACCGTAGTCCCGCTATTAGGGCTTCATATTCTGCCTTATTGTTTGACACTGGGAATGCGAGTCAGAAAGATTGCTCCGGGATTTCTCCCGTCGGGGAGGTCAACCTGATTCCGGTCCCTGACCCACTGTGAGAGGATGATCCGTCGACGAATAGGGTCCATTTTTTGACTGTTGCCTGTTCACCGTCGTGTGTTAGTTCTGGTGACAACTCAATCAGGAAATCCGCCAGGACTTGTGACTTCGCACTCGTTCTTGGCTTGTACTTGATGTCGTACTCACTTAGTTCCACCGCCCATTTCGCCATTCGTCCTGACTGGGTTGGGCCATAAAATATGGTTCTCAACGGTTGGTTGGTGAGGATGGTTACCGAATGCGATTGGAAATATGGTCCGAGCTTCCTTTCCGAGGTGAAGACTGCTAGAGCGAGTTTTTCCAGAGTGGAGTATCGAATCTCATCATTGTAGAGGCTTTTGCTGATATAAAAGACTGGTTCTAATCTCCTCGATATTTTCTGACAAGGACACCGCTTACTGCCAAGCTTGACACCGATATATAGAGATATAGAGTTTCTCCTTCCTACGGTTTGGCCAGGACGAGAGTTGTTGATAGATGCTCTTTTAAATGTCAAAAGGCGTCCTCACATTTGATCCCACTCGAATTGCTTGTTCCCTCGGAGAAGCTGATAGAAACGGCATGCATCTGTCCGTTGATTTGGAGATGAATCGACTCAAGGCGGCGATTCGTCTTGTGACCCTCTGCACTTCGTGCGTGTTCCTTGGCGATGGATTTACTTCCATTCCTCTCATCGTGACTATGTACCCAAGGAACTCTCCCGAAGTGACGCCGAATGTATACTTGACAGGGTTGAGCTTCATTATGTATTTGTTCAGACTGTCGAGGAAGGAAGTAAGGTGGGCGATGTGGTCATCAACTAAGGCTGACTTTACTAGCATATCGTCTATATATACTTCCATTTTTTGTCCGAGCTGGTCGACAAACATCTTATTGACGAGTCTTTGATATTGTGCTCCAGCGTTTTTAAGGCCGAAGGGCATAACCTTGTAGCAGTACGTTCCTCGGTCGGTGATGAACGACGACTTTTCGCGGTCGTCAGGATGCATCATTATCTGGTTGTATCTGGCAAAAGCATCCATGAATGATAGGAGCTCGTTGCCCGCTATGGCTTCGACGAGTCTATCGATGTGAGGTAATGGGAAACTGCCCTTTGGACATGATTTGTTGAGTCGGTGAAGTCGAGACATACTCGCCACTTTTCGTTCTTATTTTTAACGACCACTGGATTCGCGAGCCAATCTGGGTATTTTAGTACGGTTATTGAGCCTGCTTTGGATAACCTTTCTACTTCGTCATTGACTGCTTTGGAGCGTTCCGGTCTGAGCTTCCTCATTTTCTGCTTGATGGGTTAAACACCGAGTCGACGTGGAGTTCATGACAGGCGACCGTTGAGTTGATGCCTGTCATGTTGCTAGTTGACCAGGCGAAGGTCGAAGCGTTTTGGTGGAGGAAATCGATGATTTTGACCTGCAGATCCTTTCTTAGTTATGTGCCTAACCCTATGCACCGTTATGGATCGCTGATATCGATGTTTACTTGCTCGACCGCGTTGCGCTGAGGTCCCTCTTGTGGTGGCAGCTCTATTTTGGGTTCGGCAACCAGACATGCTCGGAATTTTCATCGTAATTTATGTTCCACGAGAAAGCAAGTGCTTGTAACTTCCTAGCTTCCCCAAAGTGTGAATGTTCCATCTGGAGTCGAGAATTTGACACAATGGTAGTAGTTGATGGAACTTCCTTCATAGGATGGATCCATGGTGTTCCTAAGATGTCGTTGTAGAAGGCCGGTCGGTTAATGATTACGAACTTTGTTATCATTGTTGTCTTCCCGACGCGGACTGGTAGTTTGATCGTGTTGATGGTTGTGATTGTTCCTCCGGAGAAGTCGGTCAAGGGTCTTTCCAAATGCTTTATCGTAGTCGTATAGCTCCATTCTTTGTAAGGTTTCTTCATATATGAGGTTGACCGTGCTCCTGGTGTCGATTAAAACTCTAGTTACCTCGTAGTCGCCGGTTCGTACTTCGACGACGAGTGGATCATTGTATGGCTTGTACAATCCCCTCTCGTCACTTTCGGTGAATGCTATCCCATCTTCGCTTCTGAATTCATAGTTCGTACTTCGCTTTCGGTGTCGGTGCATGTATGCCCTTCGTCTATACTCCTTTATCGATCTTACTGAGTTGTTGCAGGTCAAGAGTCCTCCCATGATCATGTTGTTCGTCTTGCTCTCACTGGCTCGGTCACCTGTGGATGAAGCACGGGGGCTCGGTGTTGTTGCTGTCATCTGCGCGGTGGTGATGTTCGGTGGTAGTGGGCTGGAAAGGATCTGGCTCAGAACGTGTTCTGATGATTCTGAGTTGTTATCTACGAAGGATGGTCATGTCATCTTTGACTTCGTCTAAAGTGCATAATGGTTTCTCTTGTCCCCACAGACGGCGTCAATTGTTGTTACGGAATTTTGATCTAGTTAGAAGAATCTGGGTTACAATCAAAGGGGTCTGAACTAACAAGTTGAGAATAGATTTAAGTGAGGTCGAAATTGTTTTGTATTAATGATTGGGCCGAAGCCAAAAAATGAACATGATTTACGAGTGGGAGTTCATCAATTGACGTGGTCCCTAAACGTTGCTCGGGCTCGTCATTTTATAAGCGTAGCTCGGAGCTTTCACAAGTTACAGTAACCTTGAAATGAATAGTGAAGAGTCTATTTATAGTGAAAAGGTCTGACTTCTTGTTGGGCTGTTGACTCATCGCGAGCTTTAATCTTTTGACCGAAATATTTTTGATGAGATGACATATTTCCAACGGACTTATGGATAGATGCTAAACTCATATCCAATAAAGATATATAAAAATGGAGTGTACTGAACATCGGTAGAAAAATTAGAATTATGACCATTAATTCAAACAAGCAATATCTTCTTTTATAATTCAAACAAGCAAAATAATGTATATAAAAATCATATGGATAATAAATAAATTACCCCAAAAAATTAATTATCCACACAGAGACACGCAAAAAATTAAGTTTTCTTGTGGCGCTGCCGCCGGAGTCTCAATTGTAGCTTATGTGACTTTGGTGGATGAAGTTTCAGCCATTGGCGTTGGGGCAACAACTTCTTTTTTCCCCTCCTCTATTGGCTTCTTCTCTTCAACAACCGGTTTCTTCTCTTCCACCGCAGCCTTCTTTTCCTCTTCCACGACTAGCTTCTTCTCCCACGCAGTCGCGGGTACAAGAACAGGTGCCGGTTTAACCTCTTCTTTCTTCACTTCAACTATTTCTCTCTCTTTCTCTCTGCTTGTAATTCCCTTTTCCTTGACCGGTTCATCAGTTTTCATGACGTCCTCCACAATTTCTACCTCTCGTGACTTCTCCTCCGCCGGTAGAAACAAACACACTTTCTCAAATATGAACGTTATTTGTCTAAAGCTAGTAGATGAAATTTCACATGCAGCTTTTGATCCGGGGAATCCTTAATTAAAAATCATATAAAAAAGATTATTAACTCATACTCTATATGAAATACTAACCTTTGTAATATACAATATATTAACGTAATATCTATAAACGTTGATTGTATTGATTTCTAATGATGATTACAACTGAATATATACAGAGCTATTGAGCTTATTTAAGGTATGTGCAATCCTATATACATATATATCTTATACGCTCCCTCAAGATGGAGGGTTCTTGAAGACTCCAATCTTGTTACATGCTTGCTGGAATCTGAGACGCGGTAGCGGTTTTGTTAATGTATCAGCAAGTTGGTCATGGGTTGATACATGAGCCACACGAAGCATGCCGGTTTGTATTTGATTCCTAACGAAGTGGTAGTCGATAGCAATGTGCTTCATTCTTGAGTGGAACACTGGATTGGCACATAAGTACGTTGCGCCCACATTATCACAATATACTATTGGTGCAAATGCGAGGTTGATGCGGAGTTCTGTGAGCAAGGAACATACCCAGCGCACTTCTGCAGCAGTGTTGGCAACAGCCCTATATTCCGCTTCCGTAGATGATCGAGCGACTCCATTTTGTTTCTTCGATGACCATGATATAGGGTTCCTGCCAATGTAAAGAAGATAGCCATTGGTGGAGACAAAATCATCTGTGTCGCCTGCCCAATCTGCGTCACTAAAACCATGTAGCGTTTGTGGAGAGTTTCGATGTAGCGTGATTCCATGTGTTGATGTTCCAGCTAGATATCGCAGGACTCGTTCGCCGCAGACCAATGTTCATTTGTGGGTTTATGCATGAACTGAGACAGCCGATTAACTGCGTATGACAGATCTGGTCGAGTGAATGCAAGGTATTGGAAACTCCCAACCAGTGATCGGTACTGTGTCGCATCCATTAGAGGTGTTCCGTCGTTGATAGATAGCTTGGGTGAAGCCGAGAGTGGTGTAGTCACAGGTTTTGCGTCGAGCATGTTGTGCTTAGCGAGAAGATCTATTACGTACTTCCTCTGCATCAAATGTAGTCCAGATTGTGTCCTGTGAACCTCGATGCCTAGGAAGTAAGAGAGGTCTGTTGGGTCCTTGATAGAGAAGCGATCCACAAAGGTTCGAAGCACATGCTCTACGCGGCTGAGATTATCACCTGTGACAATTATATCGTCAACGTAGACTAGAACATATGTAAGTGTGTTACCAGTGGCGCTGACGAAGAGTGATGTATCAGCTAAAGACGGTATGAATCCATTGTCGATGAGATGCTGTCGGAGCGAAATATACCACGTGCGAGGCGCTTGTTTGAGTCCATAAATCGGCTTGCGAAGACGACATACAAAATTTGGACGACCGTGATCAACAAAACCGGGTGGTTGCACTACAAGAAAAATTGTATTTAGCCACGAAAAAATTCGTGGCTAGAGCCAAAAATCCGTGGCTAGTTCGCCCTAAGCCACGAAAATGTTTCGTAGCTTCGAGCTCGTTGCTAATGTTTAACCGTGGCTAGTCGTAGCAACCTTGCCACGGTGTAGCCATGAACCTATTCGTGGCTAATAGCCACGAATAGCTACAAACTAGTTCGTGGCTATTTAGCTACGACTAACCACGATATATTCGTGGATATGTTGCTACGAATTACCACGAATTGTTCCTAGCTCTATAGCCACAAATTTATATGAGGCTATCCCTGGCTAAATATTAAAAAAATTAAAAAAAAAAGGCAAATAATAAATTAAATTTAAATTTAATATAGAATTACATTTTTCAGAAAATATAATAAATTAAACAAAAAATAATAATTAAATTAAACAAACAAATTAAAAAAAAATCTGAATCTTCTGACGAACCATCGACGACCCACCGCCGACCGGCATAACCTCCTCCACTTTTGAAACCCCCACCACCAGTATAATCTCATCCTCCGCTCCTCTTTCGAAACCGACTCCACCACCCTATTCTTCTCTCCGTGACGAGCTCCTCCGTGACCATGGACCGCCTCCACTGTCGCACCACGACACCACCGAAGCACCATGGACCGCGTCCGCAGCACCACGACTCAACCGGACCACGAATCCACCGGACCACGAATCCACCGGATCTCTGCAATCTGCCTCGTGTGTGTCGTCATGTCTTCGTCGGAACGAGGAGGATAAGAAGGAAGCAAGCTTGATTCTTATCGCACGAGGAGGTTCAGATAAAGACGACGCTGGAGGAGAAATGTCTCCTCTCTCTCAGATTCGCCTGAGACACGAATCTTCATTTTCCTCCTCATCTTCGTTTTCTTTATGGTGGCTGGGGCATGGATTGACAAAAAAAAGGATCTAATAATTGATTAGTAAACGATTTGATAAAAAAATCTAAGATTTGTGAGGTTTGTTGAGGGAAGAAGAATCGGACTAAACAAAATGAGGAAGAAGAGTTGACGGCTGGGTGAAGGGTGATTGGAGATTTTTTTTTGTAACTTAAAGATGATATGAATTAGGGTTTAGGAATCAATGGTCCAGATTTAATATAACTTAGATCTAACGGTTTAAAATTTGATCTGTGTGTTTTCTGAAAAACAATCTGAACCGTTGATATGTTTTAATCAACGGTTCAAGTTTGCTATCCGTGTACAGCACCAATCAACCAATAGGATATTTTTTAGATATATTTAGTATATAATATTTAGAAAATGATTTTAAAACAATAGAAATTGCTAAAATAAATTTTTTAAATATGTTAAATTTAAAAATGTAATAGATAAAAATTCTCAAAGTATAAAATTTTATAATTACATTTTGGTAAATTATTTTATACTTTAATTTTATTGTTTATGATTAAAAATAAGATTTAGAGTATAGTTGATTATAAAATATTAAGTTTTAAATATAACATATAAGAACTTTAAAATTTTTATATTAGTAAAAAATTATAAAATAATATACGAAATATTAATAAATATGAATATATATATATAGTAATTAAATTAATGTAAAATAGTTATTGATATGTTATAGTATTTAAAATAATAGAAAATATGAGTAAATTTTTAGGTTTGATTTGATTATAGTTTAAAGTTTTATATATATATATATATATATATGGATAAGTTATAGGAATTAGAGTTTTGTTAGTTTTATTTTTGTTTATAATTTAGAGTTTAGGGTTTGTTTAGGGTTTAGGGGTTGTTTAGGATATGAATATGTGGTATTGGATTTGAAAGTAGTAGATTTGGAAATAAAAGTTCTTTTTATAAGTTTTGAATTTTAATTTAGGTATATTATAGTTTTTAGAGTTTTAGTTATTAGGTTTTTGGTTATAATTTAAGGTTTTATATGTATATGATTATATAATTTAGGATATGAATATTGTGGTATTGAATTTGAAATAATAGTTTTATGTATATATAACTAATGGTATGTATTTTGATTTTATAGTTTATGATTAAGAGTTTAAGATTTTGAGTTTGGGGTTTTAGGGTATATTTAGGGTTAGGGTTTGAAATAGCCACGAATAAAATCATGGCTATTTGTGGCTATTTCGTGGCTAATCTCTTCCACGATAATATCTTGGCTATTTGTGGCTAAATTAGCCACAAATAGCTACGATTTCAGATCGTGGCTAGGTAGCCACAATATCTTTGTGGCTAGTTGTGGCTATGCTCTTCCACGACTAGTTCGTGGCTATTTGTGGCTAATTATCCACGGATAGCCACGAATATTTTTTCGTGGCTAAATAGCCACGAATATCTACGAATTAGCCACGATTTGCTTTCGTGGCTGGTTCGTAGCTATTCGTGGCTGGAAAATTCTTAGCCACGAACTGTTCGTGGCTCGTTCGTGGCTAAAAACAGTTTTTCTTGTAGTGTTGAGACATGTATATCTCTTCAGTGAGTTCACCTTGAAGGAAGGCGTTGTTAACATCTAGCTGTTTAATCGGCCACGATTTCATTGTCGTAATGCTAAGAACAAGTCTGACCGTCGTCGTCTTGATCACCGGGCTGAATGTCTCTGCGTAATCAAGTCCATATTGTTGTGTGTAGCCTTTAGCTACAAGACGTGCTTTATACCGATCTAGTGCTCCATTTGACAAGAAATTTGTTGTAAAAATCCAACGACAACCCACTAGATTCTGATGTGATTGTGCCGGCACTAACTCCCATGTGTGGTTTTGAGCAAGAGCATCAAATTCTGAGGAACATGCCCTGCGCCAGTGGGGGTCCTTCATCGCTTGTGTTATTGTTGTTGGTTCTGGTGATAATGATGATGAACCTGCAACCATAAGAGAGTACTTTTTGTTTGGTTTGAAAATGTGGTTTTTGGATCTGGTTTGCATTTTATGAGGAATTTTGGCTGGTGGTTGTGTAGGTGCGGAGGAAGAAGGATTCAATAGGAGAGGAGGAGTTGGTTGTTGGGTTATCGGACTGGCTTGGTGGGATGGTGGATTATTTGTGAGTGGTTGTGGCTGAGTTGTGGGTTGCAACTCATTTTGAGTGTGAGCAGTGGGCTCATTAGACATCGGGTTGAGCTGAGCTTGGGTTTGAGGCTCATTTTCTAGTGGAGCAGTAGGCTCAGAACGTTGTGAGGGAGGAGAAGATGATGAAGTTATGGAGTGAGGAGGCAATACCTGAGGTTCTGTCGAGGTGGACGGTTGATGCACGGTTGGTACTGCAGTGTGAAGGCTCGTGTCGGGGGGACCGTTACTCATCGGTTGTGTTGAGGCACTGATCTGGACATGCGTAATTGGTAATTGAGCAGATGGATGTTTGTTCTCCATCTCTAACATCGTTGGTTCCGGATACGCAAAGGGAAACTTGGTTTCATCAAATGTAACATGCCGTGATGTGTACACACGCCCTGTTTTGACATGTAAACAGAGATATGCGCTTTGCGATGTCGAGTAGCTCAGAAATACACATGGTAACGATCGATCTCCAAGTTTATGAGGCATGTACGGACGCAACCAAGGGAAGCATAGGCAGCCAAAAATTCGGAGTTTTCCATAGTTAGGCTGCTGATCAAATAACATATGGTATGGTGATGACATTGAGATAACCGGACTCGGAAGTCTGTTGATAAGGTAGACCGACGTCGCAAATGCATACGGCCAATATGTTTTTGGAATTGACGCATGGGACAGAAGTGTTAGTCCAGTCTCGACAACATGACGATGTTTCTGAAGGAATTTCTAGCAGATCCTAATCCAATTAGGCAATCCTGGTCTGAATTCCGAGCCTAGGATCTAGGGTTCATGTAATTGAATCATTGGGATCTCAGATTTACCTGGTGATTAGCAGCGGAAGATTTGCAGATAATCGAGATCTAGAGCGCCTCAAGTGCTGCGCCTCTACTGGTATCCACACGCACACAAACTGAACAGGAGGGATGCTAGTGCCTATAGAGATCCAATCTCTTCAGAGGTTTCTATTCAAGTTCTGGTGGCTGTGAATTATGTTTGGAATCAGTTTAGGTCGACCATATATCTTATATATGTCGACTTAAACCATAACAGAATTAACCAACGATTAAACCGAATTAATCTGATTAATCCGCGAGTTGCATCGATCGATGCACTATCTGCATCGATCGACACTGCCCCAGAATATTGATATCGAATGCATATCAAATATGCATTCATCAGATCATTACATTAATGATCAACCTCGTTTACTACGTCCAGTTTGCTTAGGTGTGTGACCCTGTAGGATCATATAACACTAGCAATGAGTTCTAAACTCATTGATCATAAGTGGCTTCTAGCAAAGCATTATGACTGCCTAGTGTCATATGATTGTCTCATCTCGACAATACGACTTTCTCTTAGAGTAAGCACAATAGATTTCAGGACATTCCCAACAATCTCCCACTTGTACTGGAATCATCTATTCCTTTAATCCCTTCGTCACTATATCTCGATCTGGCATAAGGCAAGATCTGTGTCACCCTTATTTAGCCAAGATCATGTTCATCGAACTCCGATTTATACTGACAAGACAAACGACTGACAATCACCTCGTTTGAGTGTGACCACACATTTCTCAGTATGAAATCTTCGATGGGCCCTGAGATATTTATCTCCTGTTATATAGGAGGGACAAATCCCATCTTGTTCCATACCTGTTTCTTCACACGCTTCATGATACGCCCAATCAATGCCTTTATAGTCACCAGTTACGGCTGACGTTTGACAAGGTTAAAGCGGATCAATTCACATGTAAGAAAACATGATGACCTCAGGTTTAAGGACTATACTCTATAGTCGTAGTGAAAACTCTCATGACACTTATATAACTATCCCGTAGAGTTCTCATCAGTGGGTCATGTCCGATCCTGTGTTCTCCAACACATATCTATGTGATTGACTTTAATACTCTTATTAATGACTCCATGAAACTTAGTCATCAGTCACCTCACATACTAGTCTCACGCGGTTGTTAATGTCCCATTTTAACAACCTTGACCAGGGACCAATCATAATTTATGTCATTTATTATCTATAGGGTTTCATGATCAAATCACATACTTGATGACCTATAAAATGTCATAAATTACTTTGTGACTATTATTTAATAACCATTATTAAATAATACAGATGTCAGATTTCAATAACATAATCAAATTATGTTTATACGAACATCGTATCATAACTAAAATTAATAACAATGACTCCCACTAAAATTAAGATCACATCTTAAGACATCTAATGCCTTTAGCAGTAGCCTGACCCTCATTCGCCCTTGCTCAGCGTGTGTCGAAAGACACTGCGTCTTGCTAAGAGTAATACCAAGAGTCATTTGCACGAAGCCCTTCTTAGAATCCTTCATATTGGACATGTGCAAGGCCTTATCACTATAAGTATCTTGACACAATCCAATTAGCTTATCCAATCTATCTCTATAGATTCTTATTCCAATAATGTATACTGTTTCTCCCATAATTTTATTGAAAAACAACTTTCGAATCAAGTCTAACAGACTGAAACAATGGAACTTCATTTCCGAGAAGTAGTATGTTATCAACATACAATACTAGAAATGCAACTGCGCTCCCACTAGTCTCTTGTAAACATACGGTTCCTCTTCGTTCCTGACGAAGTCAAACCTTTTGACTGCTTCATCAAAACGAAGATTCCAACTCCGAGATGCTTGCTTCAATCCATAAATGGTTTGATGAAGCTTGCATATCTTCCTAGCTTCATTAGGATCAATGAAAACTTCAGGTTGTGTCAGGTACACATCCTTTTTCAGAATTCCATTAAGGAAAACTGTTTTCACATCCATCTGCCAGATCTCATAACTATTATGAGTGGCGGTTGCTAGGAGAATCCGGATGGACATAAGCATGGTGTCTAGGATTAGGTTTCTTCACAGTCAATACCATGAATTTACTTGAAACCCTTTCCACCAACCTAGCTTTGTACATTTGAATACTACTATCCATGTCAACTTTTCTTCTTGAAAATCCATTTACTCACAATGGTTTCTATACCATCGGGTAAATCAACCCAAGTCATACTTGGTTCTGTGACATGGATCGCATTTCGGATTCAGCGGCTTTCAGCCACTTTAGGAGTCAAGGCCCATCATTGCTTCTTCAAAATTCGCAGGCCCGTCACTTTCAATGATCAGTAGATCACGGCAATTGGCTACGAGAAATCCATATTTCTCGGGTTCGTGACGGATCCTTTCAGATCTGCGAGCTTCAGTTTTCTGTAAAAGTCGCGCACACATATCTCATATGTATACTTTTACCACGACCTAATTAACCAAGATTTAAACCGTAGTTAATTAAGTCATAAACCAAAATCAATATTTGGTTCGCGATCTGTGTCGATCGATGCAACTTTTGTGTCGATCGACACTTCTTCAGAAACTCGCCATTCAAATGTATATCGAATATACATTCACCAGATCCTTTATAAACTCTAGGCACCACAGGTGCAGGTTCTACAACTCTTTGTAGATCCAACTGCTGCTCTTCCTCATCAGGTTGAGCAGTCTCCTGTGATTTTTCGAATTTCTTCGAGTTGTACTTTTACTCCCACTGTTCTTCTTGGAAAGAAAGTCTTTCTCAAGAAAACATAGTTCCGAGCAACAAACAATTTGTTCTCGAACTGGTTGTAAAAGTAACATGCCTTGGTTTTGTTAAGACAACCAATGAAGTAGCACTTATCAGATTTGGGTGTGAGCTTATCAGAGATTTAACGTTTTATATAAGTCTCGCAACTCCAAATCTCCATGATGGATAAATCAGAAACTTTTCCATTCCACATCTCATGTGGTATCTCTGTAACTGATTTTGATGGAACTCTATTTAATGTAAACTCAAACTTTTCTAGAGCGTATTCTTAGAAGGATAATGGAAGATCTAAGTGACTCATCATTGATCGAACCATATCTAATAAAGTCCGATTCAGGAGGAGTGAATTGTGAAACACTTTCACAATCTCTCAGATGATCACTAAATTCTTGACTTAAGTATTCACCTCCATGATCTCATCGTAGAGGTTTAATACCTTTGCCAAATTTATTTTGTACTTCATTTTGGAACTCTTTGAACTTTTCAAAGATTCTGACTTATGTATTATAAATAAGACATAACCGTACCTACTGAAAATATCAGTAAAGGTAATGAAGTACTGAAATTTTCCTCTAGCACTAGTGCTCATCGGCCCATATACATCTGTATGTATAAAGCCCAATAAGCCTCTGGCCCTTTCATTTTGTTCGTTCGCAACCTGTATCGACCGACGCACCGTTTGTGTCGATCGATACTACCTTTGTTGAAAGGGGCCTTCGTCATTTTACCCAATAAACAAGATTCACTTTACTCATTATAATTCATAATCAGATGAGCCCAAAAGCCCATCACTATGGAGCTTCTGCATCTATTTCTCATTTATGTGGCCCAAAACGACAGTGCCAGAGAGAAGTTCGATTCGTATCATTTGACTTGAATCTCTTGGTATTAATGTTATAGTTAGGCACATTCTTGTTTAGAACATAAAGTCCATTCTCTAATGGATTGCTACTATAAAATATATCACTGTAATCAAATGAATAACACTTATTCTTAATTTGAAAACTGATATCCTTCCATATCCAAACAAGGAATAGAAATAATAGTAGCAGTTTTAAGTTCAAAACATGTCATAAAAGAAAACAAATGAAATACTCCTACGGCTAATGCAGCAACTCTTGCTCCATTTCCCATGCGTAGATCCACTTGTCCTTTTTCCATAGTCCTACTTTTGCTCAGGCCCTGCACATTTTCACAAAATATGAGTACCACAGCTGGTATCAAATACCCAATAAGTAGAACTATAAGAAGTAACATTTACTTCTATAACATAAATACCTGAAGAAGAAGTCTCGTACGTCTTCTTCAGCTTCTCATAATCTTCCATGAATTTATTGCAGTTTCTTTTCAAATGCTCATAACCATTACAATAACGGCACTTAACATCTTCAGAAGGACTGGTTTTAACCTTCGGAGCATGGCCAGACTCGCTTGGATTCACAATCGAGCTCGTCTTGCCATCACCATTGTTATTACCAAGTTTCTTAAACTTTTTACCCTTTTGTACCATAAGGACATTTGGGGTGTCCTTCTTGATGTTAGGTTCATCAGTCTTAAGCATCCCATGCAATTCAGTCAACGTCTTCGTCAAGTTGTTCATGTTATAGTTCATAACAAATTGATCATAGCTTGACGGCAGTGACTGTAGAATGATGTCAGTAGCCAACTCTTGTCTAATGGGACAATCCAGTTTCCCCAGGTTATCAATATAACCCATCATCTTAATGACATGAGGACTAACTGGTTCGCCCTTTGGTAGCTTGCACTCAATCAGAGATCTAACCGTCTGGTATCTCTGAGTTCGTGCCTGCTCCTGAAACATACTTTTCAGGCCAGTGATCATCTGTATTGGCGACTCCACGTACTCATATTGCTTCTGCAATTCCGAGTTCATGGCAGCCAACATGAGACAACTCACATCCACCGCATCATTATAATGCTTATCCCAAGCATCCTTATTTGACTGCCAGGCATTGGCTCGGTACTTCTTGGGGAGAACTTTCTCAAGGACATAGTCCTTTTTCTCCTGTTTGAGAACAATTCTCAAGTTCTGATACCATTCAAGAAAGTTGGATCCATTTAACTTGTCCTTCTCAAGGACGGATCGCAGGGAGAAATTGTTACGATGGTTTGTGCTAGACATAGCTGAAAAACGAGGGAGGTTTTAGTTATGATGTTCAAGAAATGAGAAGTCTTAACTATTAAGAAAACTCGCATTATATTCAACCAATGTTTCCTCAAATGAATATAATGATCCAAGACCCATACTTCACTAAACTTGAGTGAGCCACTGGCTATCACCCAAATTTTAGCTATCTAGGTAAGCAACAACTTTGCTAGTTATATCCAATATAACTCTTGGTTGTGGATTGACATCTCATGTCCAATCCGCCTGATGTCTCTGAGCCCAAAACGATTTTGATGGCCCAGTCAAGTAAACCAATCTCTTCAGTCAAGTAAACCAATCTCTTCAGTCATGTAATTGTTGATGTCTTGCACTGCAAGTCCATCAACACGATTACCTTCTGTCTTACTCATGAAATTGTGGACATCTTGCACTGCAAGTCTATCACACAATTAAATGGGTCTTGACAGTTGACAAGATTGGAAAGACATCAAGTATCACTTGATATTTGATTGAGGAACAGAACTATTTAAAACGTTCAGTTTTATTATGTTTTAATTCTTCTAATTAAATGATTTGTCTTGGTTTGGTTCTGTGGTTTCAGGTTCCATAACCTAAACCATCGAATCTTGTGTCGACCGACACTACTTTAGTGTCGATCGATGCTGATTAACCAAAACCAATCTGCGATAACCGATCAATCCAATTGATCCGGTTTTGAGTACCGGTCAGTGTCGATCGATGCTACATTAGCATCGGTCGATACCAACCCAATCGCAATAAACCATTCTAAGTGTTTAACCATCATTAACTAAGCTCGATAACCGGTCCAATCCAATTGAACCGATTCATCAATCTCGCGAGGTCTGTGTCGACCGACACAACTCTTGCGTCGATCGACACTAGGCGAAACATGAGTTTTATTCGGGGTTTCGCCCTGTGTCGATCGATGCCGGATTGGCATCGATCGACACCATGCGAAAAACCCTAAAACGTTTTTCGAACAAAACCCTAAACTAGGTTACTTTGATCAAAAACGAGTTTTAGCATGCTTGTATCAATTATACAGAGATCCAGATTCAACCAATCTAATCAACATGCTACAGATTCAATGGAACCCTAAAGCTCTGATACCACTGAAGGAATTTCTAGCAGATCCTAATCCAATTAGGCAATCCTGGTCTGAATTCCGAGCCTAGGATCTAGGGTTCATGTAATTGAATCATTGGGATCTCAGATTTACCTGGTGATTAGCAGCGGAAGATTTGCAGATAATCGAGATCTAGAGCGCCTCAAGTGCTGCGCCTCTACTGGTATCCACACGCACACAAACTGAACAGGAGGGATGCTAGTGCCTATAGAGATCCAATCTCTTCAGAGGTTTCTATTCAAGTTCTGGTGGCTGTGAATTATGTTTGGAATCAGTTTAGGTCGACCATATATCTTATATATATCGACTTAAACCATAACGGAATTAACCAACGATTAAACCGAATTAATCTGATTAATCCGCGAGTTGCATCGATCGATGCACTATCTGCATCGATCGACACTGCCCCAGAATATTGATATCGAATGCATATCAAATATGCATTCATCAGATCATTACATTAATGATCAACCTCGTTTACTACGTCCAGTTTGCTTAGGTGTGTGACCCTGTAGGATCATATAACACTAGCAATGAGTTCTAAACTCATTGATCATAAGTGGCTTCTAGCAAAGCATTATGACTGCCTAGTGTCATATGATTGTCTCATCTCGACAATACGACTTTCTCTTAGAGTAAGCACAATAGATTTCAGGACATTCCCAACAGTTTCCTTTCAGCAACACCGTTGTGTTCAGGTGTGTGTGGAGGTGATGTAAGATGTGAGATGCCATTCTGTGCTAGAAATTCCCTTAGTGCGATGAACTCACCACCATTATCAGAAAATAGTGTACCAATGCGGGTCCGAAAACGATTCTCTACAAGGGATTTGAAAGCTATGAAAGTGGGTTTGACATCTGATTTTATTTTCAATGGAAAAAGCCAAGTATACCGACTGAAATGATCAATAAAAACAATGTAGTATTTGAAGTTATCAACCGAAATGATTGGGGAAGACCAGACATCGGTGTAAATATATTCAAGAGGACGAGTTGAGGCAATCGTTGAATTAGAAAACGGTTGTTTATGGCTTTTATTAATGAGGCAATCAGAACAAGAGAACTGTTTTTGGTTTAAAGCAGTAACAGGAAATGAAAAAGTTGAAACAATGGTGTTTAAGATAGAAGACGATGGGTGACCCAACCGAGAATGCCAAGATTGTAGAGATGTTTTCGGACCAGCAGCGGATACACGAGCCATTGCTTGAGTACTTGACATGGGCCACTCATATAGCTGATTCTTAGTTGTGCCTTGGAGTAACGGGTCCCCCGAATTGAGATCCTTCACCTGAAAGGAGGCAGGGAAAAATTCAACAGAGACATTGTTAGCGTTGCAGAGGCGATAGACGGAGATCAGATTCTTCTGAATATCCGGGACACATAAAACATTATCAAGAGTCAATGGTCTAATATTAGAGGGAATCGATTTTGAACCAGTATGAGTAATCTGCAGTCCAGAACCGTCCGCCAAAACAACGTCGTCACCTTCATTGTATCCCTGTGTTGGAGCTGGCTGTACTCCTTGGATTTGAGGACAACGACGAGCGCTATGTCCCTGCGTATAACAGAATTGGTACTTACCGAGATATGGTCGTGGTGCACGAGAGCTATTGCGGTTCTGAGACGACTGGGACTGCCATGTTGACTGTCCATTGTCACTGCGGTTCTGGTTGAAGCGATTGTTATTGCCGCGAGATGCATTAGAGTTGTTTCCATTTGAGGAGTAT
This sequence comes from Orychophragmus violaceus, assembly GCA_030180135.1. Classification (NCBI taxonomy): domain Eukaryota; kingdom Viridiplantae; phylum Streptophyta; class Magnoliopsida; order Brassicales; family Brassicaceae; genus Orychophragmus; species Orychophragmus violaceus. Next base: position 30,736,307 of record CM058240.1, on the reverse strand, counting down.
GAGCGATGAGTCGTGTTATTTGGATGTTGCACGTTGTTTGCTGAAACCGGGAAGGTAGCAGAGTTGGTTGACTCAGTCGAGAGAACCAAAAGCTTCGCCTCTTGATTAACAGTCGCTCATGAACCTCGGTTAAGGATGGTGGGGTATCCTTACCCTCAATCTGATCTTTCACTGTCTTGTATTCATCTGGTAAGCCTTCAAGAATCAATTCAACGGCATCTTCATGATCATATGGCTTACCAAGAATGGCGAGCTGATCCAGTCGGGTGGTGATTCCTTGAAGGTACTCGTCAATGGTCTTGTTTCCTTTGGTAAAGTGTTTCAGTTGGGTCTTCAATTGTTGTATGTGACCGCGGCTGGGCTTGGCGTAGACGGATTCAATCTTCGACCACACTTCGAAGGATGTGGTGGTACGTGAGACAATCGGTTGCAGAGGCATGGAGATTGCACCGATTAAGGCTGAGTATATTAGCTTGTCTTGACGGTTCCACTTGATGAATGCAGGATTCAGAATCATGGCTTCTCCTGCAGTGATTGTAACAGGTGGAACCAAGGCTGTGTCATGAAGATGACCCGAGAGACCATACCCTTCAAGAAACGAATGAACTTGAAGGCTCCACATAAGATAGTTGGTGCTAGTCAACTTGGTAACATGGGACATGTTAATATTGAGCACTGTTTCAGTGGTCGCAAGAGGAATTTGTTCAACGATGTGTGGGTTTTGTGGTTGAGCCATTGACGGCTAGGTTTGTCGAAGAGAAGAGAAAAAAAAAAATTAGGTCTTTAGGAACAAAAGCTCTGATACCATATAAACGTTGATTGTATTGATTTCTAATGATGATTACAACTGAATATATACAGAGCTATTGAGCTTATTTAAGGTATGTGCAATCAGCAGTAAAGGCTGAATATCCTATATACATATATATCTTATAATATCATTTCTAAATCATTATTTTTTATTTTATTTTTTTGAAAAGAGGTTTTTGTTTATCTTTATTTCAACCATGGACATCGTTATGTTTTTTTTTTTGTCTTCTGTCCACGTAGACTAAGACTAAGCCAAGTTTAATCCGCTATCAGGATAACTCCGAAGAGTTTCATCAGTCGGGATAGTCTAGCTTATGTGGAAAAATAGTATACCACGAGACCGGGCGTCCTCTGTTAGGAAGTCCGCTCGAATATTTAAACTTCTGGAAATGTAGCAAATGAAGACCGGACATCGTTATGTTTATAAGGGCTTTTCATTTTGGATATGGTATCAGGTAATAACCAGCTACATGTAATTTATGCTTCTAAAAATTATTATCCAAACTTATACCAACAAAATAAATACGGACCATTAGGGTATCTAAAATCACTGTCAAACGTTTTACTAATATGTACGAAGGTTGAACACAACGTACCAATTTCGACAAGTGCCTCGAGGAATTGTGCCCTTCCGCAGAGAGTTTCGTTAAACCATCCTCTTTAGGCTCCCGCACCAAAGCCTACATATATAAACATTAAAATATTAATAATTGAATTAGTCTGAGCCCTTCTATAGACTTCAGATTAATCAAAAAAAAAAAAATTGAATTTAAAATTTACGATAAATTAAAAAAATATTATTGAATATGCACCTTGAGTTCAGCAGACGTGGCTTCGTAGATTTCCACGACCTTGGCTTCGAGTTCTGTCCTTCTCTCCTCAATCTCCTTGTTGATTGCTTCCTATTAATACACGAATATAAATTTAAGAATTCACAATAACCACATACGTATTATATGTAATTATTTTGTCAAAAAGTATGATATGTAATTATATTATTTATAGATCCAAATACCTTAGAATCATCAAAGGTTAAGCTCTTGCTAGCCTCAACAACAACAGTCTTCTTTGTTGGGCTTCTCTCGAACAAGTTCTTCACTGTTGGAACAACCCTTGATCTCCAGTAACCCATTTTTTTGTACTTTTATTATTATCCTACAACGAGAAAAGAAAATTATTAGAAACTTTTCTATATTTATAATTTACGTGAACATGAACAGAAACAAAAGACTTAACTTTTAACCTACACGATTAAGAACGTGAAAAGATCATCTGAATCATATACATAAGCCTTTGTAATTTATACAGTAATACGCATATAAATATATCTACCTATACAGAATATAGGTTATAAAATTGTAGCTATATATATCAACCCCTTTTAAACACATTTATGGTATATATATAACATCTAGCTCCATTGTTCTAAACATTCTCAAGAAAATATTAAATCAACCTAATAACGAGAATTCAAAAATTAAAAACGCATATTTTCACTTCTAAACAATCGAAATTTCTATATATGAAAACATATATTAATTTGTATATATTTTTGTTCATGATGAAACTTACTTGAGATGATGATTTTCTTGAGGCTCTTCTTCGTTGTTCTTAATTCTCCAACGAAATAGTTTATGTTTATCTGATTTTTTAGAAGTCCCCTTCGTATTATAGGAGGGATTATCTTCTAATCACCCTTTAGTGTTCATCTAAATGACGTAACTGCCTCCCCCCCGCCCCCCCCACCTTTCTATTTAAAATCATTTACCTTTTCCCGATGTCGAGAGAACCGATTATGTTGGATGGTCGGCAAGCTCGGTTAACAATAGTAAACCGGAATCGGTTACGTAAAATTCATATGGAAACATGTTTTTTTTTTTCATATGGAAACATGTTTTTCTTTTGCTTTACGTTCTTTCTCCATCATCTTCCGAGATTTGATGGAGTCACTATATATGGAATATGAACCGAACTGTTGTATTATTGTCTTTTTGAATTTCCGACTTTCTTCAAAACCGGTTCAGGCTGAAAGAAAAGACTTTTTTTTTTGCTTAACAAGAGAATACAGAGTTTAAGGGGTACATACGTAGTTTACAAGATATTTACCGGCTGGCACTAATACTGCAATTACAGTTGGCAAATATAGAAAATAAGACCTGCCATGGTGATCTGTAAGGTACAGCATATACTCCTTTATCTAATATTATAACTTTATCATAGGCTATTTTTTTGAATAAAAATCATTATAAGCTGTATTGGTCTGCTTAATTAAAAATAATATTGATCATTTAACTAAACATATATCAATATTACTAAAAAATAAAATATATTAGAGATTAACTTTTACTTGACGTAGATAAAGTTAGATTATACGTAGGTTACACTAAATATCATTTAGTTAATGACTTTATCAAAAAATATATTTATAAAATCTTTGAACATCTGTTTATTTTAAATTCAAATAGATATTTTACACAAAAACATATTTTTATAAAAATATTTTTATTATTCAATTTTCTTATAAAACTAAATAATTATTAAATTTGTATTTATTATTACAATTTATTATAAAATAATTTCAATAACATTTTGATATATAAAATAAATATAGTTTTTTTTTGTAATTAGACTATTACAAAACATGTTAAAATAAATTAACTTATATCAATGATAAAATATTAAAAATATATTTTGTCTACGGGAAGACAAGTTAAAAATATGGTTTAACCTATTTTAAATTGATATATTCTTAATTTGATAAAAATATTAAATCATTCATTATTTATATTATTTAAATATATGATAAGTTAGATTATTGTTGATATTTTTATGATGAAAGTTTTGGACAGGTAGTTTTGTCAAGGTTTCAAAATATTTAGACTACTACAAAAAGTTTTAAAAATATTTTAATTTGTTTTGATTAAAGAGTATTTAAAAAGTTTTTTAGTTCATTGTAAAATAAGTTAAAATAGAAATTAACCGATTTTAATTATAAATATATTAAAATAAACTTAAACTAATCAAACAAATTAAATGAATGGATTATACTATTTTAGGTACATCTTGATCTACAAAATAAATACAAAAATATTTATATTTATACTATTATAAACATATTGAAAAATATATTAATCATTTTAAATTTTAAACTATTAACACATATTTTTTTTACTGAAAGACGGGATAAAACATGTATTTATTAATTTCAGTTAATATATTATTAATAAGATAAAATATTAATTTTTTAATATTTATACTATTCGAATATATGATGATTTATATTATAATTGATGTTTTTAGAATCAAAGTTTTTTAAAGCTTATTTTATCAAATTTTCAAAACTATTTAGACTATTATAAAATGAAATGAAATATATATAATTGTTCGATTATAACAATATCTAAAACATTTTGGTTCATTGGAAAATAAATAAAAAATGAATTAATTAATTTTAGTAATAAAAACATTAAAATAAACTTAAACCAATGCAAAATATTAAATAAACGGATCAATATGTTTCATTTTTTATAAATCTATAATTATATTTATATAAAATTATAATTATAATTATAAAAATATTAAAAACACAAGAAATTTCATATATAAGCATTTGATATTCTATAAAAAATCAACACAACACATACTTTAAAAACATATCACATATTTTGTAATTATTTTTTTAATAAAAAAATATATTCAAAAAATTATTTTAAAACAAAAACATTTATTGAATGCATTCCCACATTGAGCTCATAATCATCGTAATATTCATTTACTAAATTATTGTGTTAAATACTTATTAAAATTATTATAAAAACAAAAAAACAATTCAAAAATAATTTTTAGAAAAGAAAAATATATTTGTGTTTCTTTATCACGGATCAAAGTTTAGTGTTCTGTTTTAATTCTTAACTTATTTTGTCAACGTATTGGTTGTTATTTTGATTTTGCGTCATTAATTAAAAAAATGAATATTAATACATATGTAAACAATTCTCATAAATAGACTAAAATAATATTTTTTTTCATATATAGAACACAAAGTGAAAATCAGGAAAATAATGTTCGTTAAATAAGAAAAGACTAAACTATTCTTAATGAACTGAAACTTTAAAATAAAATGAAAACTATATTTTATATTTTTTCAAAAATGGTTTTATAAATTTCTACAAAACAATTTCTAAACTTTTGGGAAGCTCTTCCTGAATATTAGTAAACATTTTCGATATGTTATAATCATTATTTTTAATAATTAAACGGTTTTCTAAATATATAACTTACTTTTTAATATAGGCTTAAATTACTTTTTAAATTTAGTAAATTCATTCTAAATGTTTGTGGATTATTTTCAAAAAAATTATAAACCATTCCTCGAAATTACTATTTATTTCCTATAAATTTAAGAACACCTTCTACACCTCCAACTATTACATAATATTTAGTAAATCATTCTAATATATTTATAATAATCATTTAAGCATTTAAACCAACTTATGTATGTTTAAACCATTTTAAATATATATACTTTAGTTTTATGAATCTCTTTCTAAAAGTATGTAAAGTATTTCTACAAATTTGAAAATATTTCCTAAATATTTAGAACCAATTTTTTTTTTTTTATTAAACTATTTCAACATAATTATATTCACCTTTATTTATAAGTGTCTAAAACAATTTTTTGTATGTAAAATTTTTTTTAAATGATTACTACACTTATTAAATTTTAAGATCCTTTTACTCGAAAAATTTATATTGTTTTTTAAAATGGTTAATAAAGCAACCTTTTTAAATATTTAGAAATATCTTCTTACATTTCTAAATATTCGTTAAATATTTGGTAAATTATGCACCAGAGGATATCACTAAAGCCACACCGACAGAAAAATTTAGTAACAACAAAAGAAATAGCTAGTGATCAACATGTATAGAAGGAAGATAGATCCAACGATCGAGGTAATCCGTTCCTTTATGAGCGAGAGTGGGATCAGTCGAGCATGCAGTCTCCACCTTCACACACGCAGCTGTTTTTCTCCATCTGTTCACATGAGATGATTAATAGTGCTGTTCTTTTCATGAACGCAGGCAGCTGCATCCAAAAAAAAAAAAGTACAATGGACCTAACTATTAAAAACAACACAAAAGCCCATTTACTTGTTTTACCAAACCCTAATCTACTTCTCGTCGTTTTCATAATGCTTCGTCTCTGTCAAATCTGATTTGGAAAACTGAATCAATAAAAATGTGTTGCCTTTCCAATGATTAAAATCATGACGTTGTGGCTCAATAAATGATTAAATCATGATTAAATCAGATGCTGCAAAAATCAGCGGCAGCAATAACTATCATTTTGGCCGTTGCATCTCTGATTTTGCAATGGGATTATTTGTGTTTTGAATTTTACGTTGGCTACTCCAAAGAGTATTTAGGCTATAATTTAGACGCACCGGCTGCGGCCTGCGTTCATGAAAAGAACATCACCATTTCTACCTAAGCATGTCCACTGCCCATTTAACAAACAAAGAGAGTGGAAAGGAGTTTACCATCTTTACCATTTTCCCAACGGTATAAAAACAACAACTAAACCGTCGAAAACCAAGTTAAAGTAAGTCTTTGAATACATTGATTATGCTTATGTTTCTAACGGCTCTTTTCTCTTTGTTTGCGTGTGTTTAGTTTTCAACAAGATTCTGCCTTTGTTTTAATTGCCTTAGTCCCAAAGTTTTAGTTTAAATACATTGTATTTTGCTTCAAAGAACTCTAGAAGGGAAAACCTGCTCGGACTATTTATAAAGTCCCTTAACAAGTGTGTATTCTTTACTCTAGATGAAATAAAACACAACCTTTGTCAAGAGAGCAATCTGAACCTGTGTGAATTCCAGTCTGAGTTATTGAGAGATTGTGAGAAGCATCTCTTGTTTGTCTTATCAAAGCTCCCGTCCATAGATCTTTGTGGCAATCATTGATCCATTTGCACTTTCGTTATCATTCCATTCATTAGATCAAGAAGAGAGTGTTTTAAAACCAACTGCTTCATCTCCATCATCAACCATCTCGCATCCATCTTCTGTTCAAGGCTGATAGTGTTACACCACCAACAACTTTGGATTCATCTCTATCAGTGCCTGCATCATTTGGTATTAGAGCCGAAAGGTTCTTAGATCAGGTGTATCTACTCCTTTTCCTTTCGGTTTCCTTTGCATTTAGGTTCTAGGTTTTGATTATGTTGCATACTACATCCAAAAACTCATAAAAATCGTTTGTTCATTTATTATATTTAGCCTTACTTCTATTTTGTTTGCATCCGTAAAGAAAACACCATAAAAATCGTTTTAATCTTATGTCTTGCATCAAAAACCAAAGAAAAAAATTGTTTGTTTTCCTAAACCAAAAATCAAAGAAAAATTGTTTTGTTTCAAGTTCTTACAAGTTTGTTTGCGTGTTCTTAGTTTGGTTTTCATAAACTCTAAAGAAAAGAGAAGAAGTTTATTTGCTTTAATTCAATTTTTCTTAAACAAAAACCGAAAAGAAAGTGTTTTTACCTATTTGTTAAGACTCGTTTTCCATATTTATTGAAGTAAAAAATGTGTCACCCAAGCAGAAAAGGAAAGTATACAATTCAAAATGATCTTTCAGCCGCCCAAACCCTTTTCGAAAACCCCAAAGACCTAATTTGATTTTTTTACCTTTCCTAAACCGTTTTCAAATTGATTTAACCCAAAGAAAGAGTTTAGTTATTTAAACAAACCATGGTCCAATTTAAAAACAAAAGTCCTTTTGCTTTTCAAAAGTTATAAATATATTCTTCCTAAATCGATTTCAACACATCCTAAAACTTGTTCAAACCGAGTTTGATTCATATTTGCTTTGTCTAAATATTTAAATCGTGTATAACATTGTTTTAACTCTCAAACACAGAAGCGTAGGACCTATTGATACCTTGAATTGTTGTGTTAAATTTCAGGTACGGAATCATGGAAGAAGAATCTGCTGCAGTTCAGCTCACCATGAACTAGTTGTTCGAAGCTATGAGGAGTATCAGTGAACGCATGACGAATCTGGAGCAAAAGTCAGTACCTCCTAGACAGCGTAGAGAGCCAATCAGAAATGTCCAAGGAGAGAAGAGGAAGAAACAAGAGGAGGAAAATGATGAGGACATGCCTGACTTGGATGATGATATGCCTCCAGAACAAGACCCTCAACCTAGGAGACAACATGAAAGAGGCAGGGACAGAGAGTAGAACATAGGCCATGTCAGACACATGAGCAGAGAGAGACCAAGAAGAGGATATGAATTGTGGAAAAGATCTTAAGCTTAAGCCTCTTACCTTTGCTGGAAAGGTCAATCCAGAAGCATATCTTGATTGGGAGAGAAGGATGGACTACATCTTTGACTACTACCAACATTCAGAGGCAAGGAAAGTGACTTTGGCAGCTTCTTATTTAACCGATAATACACTGGCTTGGTGGAACAGAGAAGTGTCTAAAAGAAGTAGGCTTAGGCATGGGATGATCAATGATTGGGATGACATGAAGTTTCATCTCAAGAAGATATATGTTCCAGCTTACTACTACAAAGACTTTCAAAAACATTTCAGGAAGCTCTCACAAGGAAACAAGTCTGTAGTAGAGTATTTTGAAGAGTTTGAAACACTCAAGAACCGTCTGGAGGTTCAAGATTCAGAGGAGACACTTATGGCTCAGTTCCCAGATGGCTTACTGATATGAATACAAAGTCTCTCTTATACCACTTCAGCTGCAAGTATACAGCCTAGTCCTTGTAGTTTTGAGGTGTAAATCCACTTAGGTAAATTAAAAACACTAAGAATGCAAGGTTCTCTTAATCTAAGTGCAACCAAATTCGTTTGTGGGTTTTGTAGCTAGTAACTAACAAAATAACCAGATTACAAACATGATTAAAAGCACAATTCACAATATTATTCAAGAATGATTAAAAACAGAGAAAGAACAGAGTAATAAGATGGTTTAAGACAATTGATTAAAAACTAAGTTCCTTGGGTTGAGTTTTCAGTTTGGGTGATCAATAATCAGTTCAGAAAAATTTAGCAAACATGGGATGATTTCTTAGGCTAAGAACGATAATTCAAGTTACTCCACTCTCATAATAATAACCCTATATCTATCAAGCATTAACATCAATTCTCATTAGCAATTTCAAGATAGACATGCTTTAAGAACAAGTTCTTATTACCACTAAACACCTTAAACATCAATTCTCATTGGTTAAGTATGTAAAGCACTTGATTAGAGATTCAAATATTAACTACACTTCTCAGTGCTACCAACATTCAGGTTCTAGGAATTGATTAGCTACTTCAATCCTAGCATTAAGGACTTATAACAAGTAAGAGATCAATATTCCCAAGTTCTAAACAACCTAAACCATTTCTAGATCACCCTCACATTTACTCAAACCCAGAAACTTATAGAGAACTACTCACTAGCCATAGCAAAAACAAAGCAAGACATGTTTAAGGAAAGCAAGAAGAATGATAAACAAGATGAACTAGAAGAAGAACTAAAAAAAACTCTTAATTGCATTAAAGATTCAAGAAAACTAAATTGTTTGGAGTAGGTTATTACAAGAGGTAATATGGCTCTTCTAACACATCAAGAGCCTTTAAATAGAAGAAAATAGAGTGCAATGGTTGACAATACTCATGTGGAGGGGTTACAAGCCGAAAGTAAAAAGGAAAAGAGAATGTGGGAAAAAGTTGGTCTCACAGCGACGTCGGGACCTCGCTGTGAGACGTCACTGTGTGGTTCTTGATCCACAGTGACTTCGGGACATCACTGTGGTACGTCGTTGGAGCTCCCGCAGAATAAATCACATTTGTACAGCGACGTTAGGACCCCGCTGTACGACGTCGCTGTGTATCTTCTGTGTCCACAGCGACCTTGGCACCCCGCTGTAGCACCCCACTATAGCTTCCTGGTCACGATCCTTATCTGTGTTTAAACTTTGTTTGAGTGTTCTTTTGGTCCCTTTCTCCTCCATTCTCCCTTGGTGCTTCATCATGTCATCCACCACCTATAAAAGAGAAAAACAAAGCATATGCACTCCTAATGATGCCTAAATGCTTTACCTAAAGCTAAAACACACTTCCAAATCATGATTAAATCTACTCAAAATCACAACAGATCAACTCCACCAAACTTGTTTCTTTGCTTGTCCTCAAGCAAACAACTATGAGAACAATGGGGAGAGGTTTGAAGTTAGAGACTCATAACCAAACAAATTTAGCAGGCCCTCAACATGATGTCCTTAGAAAATGATAATATGTTGCATGAACAAACAATCTAATCCACTCTAATTTCTCTAGGCTTATCAACACACCAAATCTTATTCTCTTAAGCACATTGTCAAGAAATTACCAACTCAACATTTAACCAACTCTTAAGTTCATTCATTCATCAAAGTGCAGTCTCACAAATGAAGATTTGATCTTGATCAATTGGTTTGACATAAAAAGGCTTCAAATGGTGTTTAGAGGAGGGTCATGATTTTATATTTGGTGGCTAACTCTCAAGGAAAATGAATGCTAGCCATTATGTAAAATGCGGCAAGACAAGAACAATTTATGCATACAATTCTTAACTTCCATTGCCTTACCAATTTGTGTTTCTAAATCCTATCACTAGTTTAACCAATCTCCCTTTCTTTCCCAAACTCAACCATTTGATTTTTTTTCTTTTCATTTTGGGTCTTGAGAAGTTATTCTTTTCATTTATTAACTCTTTTTCTTTTGATCTCTTTTCATTTCAAACTTAGAGTTTCCCAATTTCTATCTCAACTTCCGAAGTGTTTCCCTTTACAAGCCCTTTGGTTCTTTCTTTTTATTTTACTCCCTATTTCACTCTTTCTTTTATTTCATTCCCAATTCCATTTTCAAGTGCTTATACCCCAAATGCCAATCAAAAACTGAACTCCTAGACTAGCCTATGAAAGCTAATTATTGTCGTTCTTATACTTTTAACCTTTCACACATGTTAGCATTATCAAAAAGAGGCCTCACTCAATCAATCAAATAAAGGTTTAAAATAAAAGGGAAGGGTTCTAAGGTGTGAAATCCATCCTAAGAGTGAGAATGGCCACTTGGATTAACAAAGGGTGGTAAAATTGTGGTAAACGATAATCCAAGTGTGTATATAATGACCATGATCAAGCATCAAAAACCCATAATTGAGAAGATTAAGTTCATTTAAGTCCATATAGATGAGTTGGTTTCAAAGTTGAGAGTATCAAACAAGACAAATGGATTTGAGTGGTGTGATCAAAGCTCGAAATGTGCAAGTGTTTCAATAGTTGTTTAAGCAACATATTATGATTATCAAGGGCATCATGTTGAGTTCTAAAATCTAGATTTCTTACAAGACAATTATATCATCATCTCCTATGCAAATTCAAATGCAATCTAGAATGCTTCTAGACTCAATCCTAGAAGAGAAACAAATATGAAACTACATGCCTTTTTTTGGTTTTTCAATTTTTTTAATTTTTTTTTGGTTTTTTCGAAATCATATCTATTAACAATGCAAAACACAAAAGACTCAATAAAACAGAAACGATGGTTAATTGATCACCCCCAAACTTACTTTGCACCGTCTTGGTGTGAAAGCAAATTAAGGAAAGCTAAAGATGGTAAATTAAAAATAACACAAAAAACTATTTACAAGGTGGTGATGTTACCTCAGTAGTTAGGAGGTGCGGTGTCGTCCTCGTCCTCACCCAAGGATAGAGACTCATTGCTGGAACTGGGAGATGGTGGTGGGATGTGTCACCTTGCTCTGCGACGTCTCTCGTCAAGGGAGGCGCGTCCTGGTGCTCTGTTGGATGAGCTGGTAGCCTCTCCTCCATGATAGGAGTGTCATCTCGTAAAGTCCTCTGAATCTGCCTCTTCCTCACTCTCCGGGTAACCAGGAGGCACTTATACCGGACCCTTCTTCCCTGTCACCATATACTTGACGAATGAGAGCTTCGTCTTCTCCTTGTACTTCTTCTTCAGGATTTGTTTTGTTCTCCGCCCAGTCTCCACCAATTTCCCAATGGTGCGATCCTAAAGTTTGTTCCATCGCTTAAACTTCCGTAGATAACTGTGCGCCTTGCGCAGCTGTGCCCCTTGAATCACTTCGTCGGAAGCATGAAGGCGATAGGGGGCGGTCCCGCAGACTGGACTCGGTGTCATGGTCTGATCCGTGCTAGCTCTTAGCTTTGTCGTAGTACCTGCACTACTACCAACTCCCTGTGATGAGCTTTTTGTAGCTCTTCTCTTCTTCTTCCTTAATGATTCCAAGGTCTCAATCATGGTGCTGTGATAGTATCGGGGATGAGGCTGGAATGCAATGTTTTCTCGGTTTTGAAAAGAGGTGATCGTGGGGTTTGGTAGAAGGACGTTCGCTGTATGTTCGTGATCAACCCGGAAGATGTATGCAAATCTTTCCTCAACCTTACCAGCTAGGTAGAGTGCCTTCCTCAGGTGCGTTTCATCCAATCGGGACGATGATTTCTCATTGCGCAGTGGGACTCCGACTGCTTTGAAGATTGGTGTAAGCAGTCCTCCAAATCTGAATACCGGTGTTTTGTCCATTGATGTCATGGCCTTCTTCCTGAACGAGGCCAACTGCCTCATGAAGTAACCAACCACGCCCATTACCTTATAGTTCCCAAAGTTAACCTCTAGAATTTTAAATTGGTGTATCACCGGTTCGAGTCCCATAGCCATAAATCTCAGCTCTTCTTCCTGCACTTTGTTGTTCTCCCTTCTTACAAATAGGGTGTGTGCCAGCATCTTCTGAACGTAGCGAATTGCAGGGTGCGCAATGTCTGAGTTTTTCATCTCTCCAATCTGATAGTTTGTCCTTGCTATACTCCCCCACATGATTGTTGGCAGTAGATCAATAGCTGGCAGCTTGTTGCACCACTCATCCTTAAACCCAAACAACTATGATATCTGCTTGTATCTGATCCTGTACTTCTTCCCATAGTAGGTGAAGGTCACATAACCGTATCCTTCCTCTTCGGCTGGCCCATCTGTGAACTCTCTTTGCTGAAATGTACACATGAACTGTCAGCATGGCATCTCATACACTGGATGTGCTTTCCCCATTAGGCTTTCCAAGCTCAGAGCTTTCAGTATAGCTATTACGTCATCATAAATCCCCAGCTTTCTGCATATCTCGGGGTCCCCGTACTTAGTTCTACTCCAATCAAACAAAGTCAGCTTAGCCTTCACTTTCCTTAGTCTGGTTGTTTTTGGCTTTTTCTTTTTCTGCTTTG